>VXAA01003386.1:479649-524076 GCA_013399115.1 Anseranas semipalmata | reverse complement strand
AAAAAAAAAGAGAGAGACAACAAATGTTTGTTATCTTGTTATCTCTGATTTAGAGAAAATTCACAGCAAGCAGCAGGTTGAACCAATGTTGATTTTTGCCTCACCCAACGCCATGTCCATTCTTGTGGCCACTAGAAAAGACGTGCCTCCAAGTCTGATTTGGGACCTGCTGACATTTCTTGCTCTGCCAGAAGGTATCTAATTTTGCAACATGCCAAATCTGCACAATCTACAGCCATTTTGCACTCAAAGGCAAAAGGTTTCTCTGTATGGAAGTCAAGGACATCACTGGCTTCATTTTGCACAAAGAAATCTGGAGCCAAAAGGAGCCTGGGAACAAAATCAGAGAGGGAAAAACCGCAGAAGGAAACAAACGAAACAAACAAACAAACAAAAAAGGATCAAATTGGAAAGAAGGGAACTAGCAAGGCTGGAAGTCAAGGTTCCCTCTATGAAAAATGTTTTCCCATTCTGAATAATGAAATGGCAGAAAAAATTGTGCAGAGCCTTTCCTCACTCCTCAATCCCATGTGAAGACCTGCATGTTGGTCCTGAGCAGTAGCAAAAGGGTGGTTTTATTTCCTGTCTGCAAGCTCTCATACTGCACCCATATCTTCCCTAGGGCCAAAATAGTCCTGGGTCTCCCCTGGTTGCTGCCAAGCAAACAGGAGGAGAGAAGGCTGTGATTCTCCCTTCACCCCAAGCAAGTCAATGTTCAGCCTCTCAAAGGCCACACAGAAATGAAGCTGTCACCTAAGTATCCTTAAAAAGCTCTTGGTACGACACAGGAGAGATGGGGTTTGAAATCACAGATACAGCCCTGACTATTGCAGAAAACACACATGGGATTTGGGCTGCAGGTGCATGGGAGGATTCAGAGGCACAACACTGGCCGTGGTGTCCTAGCCTTGGAGATGAATACCACAACACACTTTGTCTGATCCATCCCCTTGCAGAAACAAACAAACAAACAAAAAAAAGCCATCTCTATCCATGTAAAGGATCACTTTGTGGCTTTGTTTTGGTCCCCAAAGCAGCTTTGAGCATCACTTTTCCCCTTGCTTTCCCCCAGCTGAATGCACTGCTGAGGTTCCTGATAGCAACACAATGGTCTCTCCAAGACAAACAAAAACAACAAAATGGGGCAGACTTGCATTGGCACAACTTGCAGGCACACACAGATAAGAGGCTTCTGAAAGATCATAAAGAAACAAAGAAGTACCTCTTAACTCAGCTCGAGGGATCCAAACAAACCAAAGGACGTCCAGAGGACATGGGTGTGCGATTCTTGGCAGGGCAGAAGAAGGTGGGGAAGATTTTCATGGGGCTTAGTGTGTGCAAAAGTGTTCAGGCACAATGCAAACTTTAAGAAAAGGGCCCACTCTGGCCAACAGGGCTTCAAAAGGATGGAGCTCAGCACTTAACTCGCAGCAACACGGGGACCACAGCATCTTGCATATCCACCCTCTCCCTTTGGGCTGGTGTTGCTGTGACTCCACAACAGCACTGCTGGCCACGAGAACGGCTTTATACCACGACAGCCCTCCAGAGGGGTTGCCTTTGGTTTGCCTTTGCTTCCAAAGCACCTTCAGGTCATGTCAACGGGACGAGAGATAATTAAATATAATACATGTTTTAAAATAGAAAATTCCAGCCACATAGTCTCTTGTCCTCCTTCTCTGTCTTATTTCTCTGCTCTCTGGGTTGTCTCTGGTCTTGCATGCAAGCTCATATTTTTCAGTTTCCTAAGCTGCTTGACAAGGACAATTTCCAAACCATTCTGGTTCAGAGCAGTATCCTATTATCTGTCCCACTCTAAGGCCATGCCTTCTGTACATGCAAATATTCCAGCCACCATCCCTCTCCTCCAGGGGCCTACACAACATTTCCATGTATTATATTGGAATTATACCACCTTCCTGATGGTTAATGAAGAACCACAGAGTAAAAACACCCCAGTAATTTTCATGCGACCTGAAGTCTAAGCCAGAAACAGACGTGTTCATTCCGTGACTCCAGAATACCTAAAGGTGTCGTCACCAGTGCCATGGCATGGCAATTCCCACATAACACTGGTCAGCCACCAGTTACTGTGACCTCCAAAAGCCCTGACCGGGTGATTTATTCCTGCCCCGCAGCTCTGAAAATTCCCAAGAACTGCAAATTGCCTATCCTCAACCATGAAACAATTTCACCTAATGATCTTAGAAAGAGAATATGAAAGAAATCTGGACTTCACGGCTCCAGTTCGCTCGCCACCGTGACCTCTTCCACAGCTGCAGGCTTGGACCTGCTTGTAACCTCCCAGAGTAAGCTGCAAGAAAGTATCCGACAGCTAAGGATGTCCTAGATGGAGGAAGACCTTAGCTGTCTATCTCCTTGAGAAGTTCGAGACGTGGACAGCTGGAGCAGGCAGCTGCCAGTGCTCGGACGTGGCTCGGCGGCTGCGAGGAGGCTTCACTGCCTGGGGGCTGACCAGCCCATGTCACTGAAGGGTCCCTCGCCCGTGGCTGACCTGGGAGGAGGGCCACAGGGCGTGCAGAGGTCAGAATCGGTGTCTGATTCCCCTTCTGCGATGTAGGGTCTGATTTTGGCCACGGCTGCATAGCAACCGTTGTTAAGGATGTCCAAATTCTCTTTGGACTGGGAAATGCTAAAGCCGCTGAACGAGCGCTCCAGTTCCTCGTGGTCTACCGAGGGGATGGAGATCGACGTGTCGCTGTCTCTCAGGGCACTCTCGTGGTGTTTGGTTGTAATGTCTTCGTTCCGCAGGTACTCTGCGCTCGCCCTGTGCCCACCGCTGTAGGCTGACAAGGAGCGCTCGTGGGAGGGTGGAGGTGGGATGCGGACGAGCGAGCCGGGGTCTCCGACGGGCGAGGAGCCGTGGCTCTGCCGCTGGTAGACCTGCTGCTGGCACGATGTTGAGGGCGGGCATGTGTTGGTCGGGGCTGGTGGGGCAGAGAAGTTCTTCTGACCCATGGAGCTGGTGGACCTGATGATCTTGATGATGCAGCCGTTCTTGTCAATGTGCTCCCTGCTGTCTTCAGGGCTGTGGTAGGGAGGTGCTGGGTCTGGTTCTTTGGACCCAAAATAGGCCTCCGTCTCTGTTGGTGGGATGCCCATCCTCTGCATATAAATGTTCACCAGGAAGTCCAGCTTCTTCTCCATTGACTGAACCTGCAAAACACCACAGTTCCAGTGCTACACGCTGCATGCAGGCTGAAGCAAATTAATATCCTGAGTATGAGCAACTTCTAGTCCGTCTAGACACAGATGTGGGTCTGGACTTCACAGATGACCTCTGCCTACACTGACCTACACCAGACTGGAACTTTTAGTAAATATTTAATTGTCCTATTCTGAAACAACCTTTAATTCTCCACCTTCTGACAGGGTTTTCCGTAAGCTCCTTTAATCTTTTTGACAAGCACCAAATTCCAGAAAAGCTTGAGGACACTCGCATCCTTCCAGTGGCTTTCAGCTCCTTACTGCATCTGGCACTTGCCTGGGCTCAGGTGGTCATGGGGATTTCTGGGCCTTTTTCTCTGGGAGGATTTTCATCTTCAGCGAGGCTGGCAGCTGCAGCAGCCAGGCTCACGGACTCATTTGAAACATGTCTAACATAGCGGCACTGTGCCATTTGCAAAAATAATGTAGACTTTTGGTAGACTCATCAAAAAAGAAAGTCAGTAAAAAACAGACTCCGAAGTGTCTAAATCTGTTTTGAGGGTAGTACTGAGTCTTCTATGACATTTAGTGACTTGTCATAAAATTCATCTGGATTCCTTTTCAAAATATTCTTAGCTTTTTTTTTTTTTTTTTCTGAATGATAATATCCCACAGGAATAAAAAACAAACAAACAAAAAACAAGCAACCAGTAAAACCCACCAACCCCACCATGCATGCAATACACTCTGATAAGAATCCCTCTTGCCCCAATATACCTGTTTTTCAACTTTTCCAAGCCTGCCCATCATGCTGGGGTCTTCAGGCAGCTCCCCCTCGGCTGGCCCTTTGGTCCGATCCTTGTCGGTCATGGATGATCCTCTCCCAACGATCTGGTCAACTCTACCAGGATCAGAAAATCCCCCCACCCCCAGAAAAGGACCTGGAGTCAGTTGGAGGCAGCAGGCTAGGGGGGCTCCGCTTGTCGCGCCTCTGGGGGACAAAGCAACAGCCTCTCTCCCAACCAGCACTCCAAATTACTCACAGACACGCGGTGGCACTGAAGTGTTAATTCAGATGCAAAATTCAGAGCAGTATTAGCAGAGTTTGAAATTATCCATTTCTGTTTATACAGATAAAATCTGGCACATTATGCACAGTAAATTTACCCACTGCAAGAATTTCTATAACTGGCTTTCTTCCAAATCAATTAACTTTTTATTTGCACTGAGGCTTTATTATTTTGGGGGAAGATCAAGTTTTCTGTCTAGCATATGTCAGTGGGATTTGGTTCAGTCTTTGCAGCAGTTTCCTCCTCTCGATGCAAATGTAATTGTGTAATTCCCATGTCCATGAAAATGAGCCTCTTGCCCTAAGATCCAAATAAACAGGTGTGGTGCTAACTGTTTAAATGGAATCACATCGTGGCTGAATTTGGTTATAACTCACCAAACAGTACCAAACTGTTTTCATCTCAATGCTACTGCAATTCACACCTGTATCATTAGACTTTTCCTGTTAGCAGGGCTCTAAGCTGGTAACAGCAGAAGATATTCTTGCAACATCAGCAGCTAAAGCTACTGAGCATGATGTTTGGCACTAAGTTATTTACACATTTTACATTCGCAATTCCTCCTTCCCAGTCTAGAAACACCTAGGTTGATATACAGCTCCCTGTGCAGAGGAAGAAGGAGGGCAGAGCCAGTCTGGAAGCTGGAAGCCAATTTTATTTGAGGCACTAAATGAATGATTTTCTAAAGAGTAAGCCCTAGGGATTCTTGATCCCTCCAAAATCCAGGGAGCAACTCAGTTTTGGAACAGCTTGTTAATGAAAGCCCAGTTTATAACCCAATTCTACGCCAGGCAAACTTTACTCTTGCATAATGCACCAAAAGTAAGGGTGGCAGGGGAAAAGAAGGGTTAATTAATCTGACTGAAACCAAGTTGAGGTATCTTGAGCGGAAAACTCAAAATGCTTCTTACGCAGTTCTGCCGTGTGGGCCATGGGTCCATGCACCAGGAGGAGGAAAAGGAAGGAGCTGAACACAGACAGACAGGGGAAAATGAACAAACAAAAACCAAGGAAAGGAACGAGACGTGAGGCTATTTCCAACACAAGAGCCATCTGTTTTCTTCACATGTGACAGGGACTTAATACGTACGTTGGCTGTTGACATAAAGGGACAGATATCAGTGGGTATAGACCAGCGTGGCTCCCTTGGCTTATATTAAAGCGACAGCAGTTTACAGCACCAGAAGGTCTGGCTCAAAGAGATGAAGTGGGTGAGCACATCACACCAAAGACAGAAAATATAAGCCAACCATTATTTTGGAGTTTATCTTTGATCCCAGAAGATACTTCATTTGGGCAGGGATGCAACAGAATACCATTCAATTTAAAAAGTCATGTTTGATCCTCTGCTTAGCAATATAAGCACAGGAGTACAAGAAGCACCAAGTGCTATAATTACAAGTGTGACGAATATGCATGCCTTATTTCTCTCTTGTAACGGGAGAAGCAAATTATTGACATGTACAGGAACTCCCCACAAGGGATGCAATTACTGACATGACATACAGCACAAGAAATCCTACGACAATGTTGCTACCATGTAAGCAAAGAGGTATTAAATTGGATACCTCGGGCTACCTTGGTTTGGAATCACAAGTCAAGGCGTGGTACAGCCACTGTACGAACTCCTTTCCTGTATGCACAAGCAAGTAAACTAGTAAAGCAATGAACATGCATTTTGAGAGGCTCAAAGCCTAATTGCTACTGAATATTGGGGAAGGCCAAGAAAAATCAGGGTGCTCTGTCACACCTAGCACAATGCTAACACCGAAATGTGTGCACTAATGAAAATGGGATGTTTTTCAACAGTTGCCGAGTAGAGCAGGGAGGCAGGACAGACTGTTAACAGAGAGGAAAACCGAACATAGCCATGCTACTCTGTATCATAATAGCAGAGAGAGTCTCTTGCAAACCTATTTCTAGTCGCCGAATTTCAGGAAGGACTTCTGCTCTGTTCTATGTCCTTAAGAAAAGAGCTATCCGGTAAGTGAGCCTCACATCACCCATGTGAAGCACAGTAGGCGAGGTGCACTTCACAGATGAAGTGATCAATAGTATCATATAGAAAAGCACTGACTTCTTCCATCACCTTCACGCTGGACACAACTTGCCTGTAGACCTGCTGTGATTTAAAAGCAGGCCTGAAGCCCTCCACAGAACTCATCCATAAAGCATTCAGAAGCCCTTGCCCATATGCCCTTGATACCAGTTCCCAGGAGAACTCCTCCTGACAGGATCGTTCCCTTCGTGGCTATATCATAACCCAGCCCTGACCCTCGAGGGGGCCATCTTCTGCAGCTCTGAGAAACCAGAGAGCCAGATCTCACCTTGGAGGCAGGGTCTGCACCAAGCATGGTGCAGTGGGCAGCTGGGGGACACTGACTGCAGTGCAGAGAGGGGCAGATGAAGGTGACCAAGCTCTGCTTGGTACCTGGGTTGGAGAAACCAGGCTCCAGGTCTCCCAGCCCTTTGCTCCCCATGGCAGAAGCTAGAGACCAGGGGAGAGTGCTCCTACCCTCAGCAAAGTGCAGAGATTTCATTTGTGCCTCAGCTGACAAAAGAGAAGAGAGGAGTTTCTTCATGAGCTCACAACCCAGCCGTGCCTATCTGAGCACCACAAAGACACAGCCATCAGCAAAGAACAGGAGGCCCTCTTAGCCATTATGAAAGAATTTGGGGTCTTGTCCAAATTGGGCAGCAAAGCTCAAAAGACAAAGAAGGGAGAATACATTCCCCCTTTGCAAGCAGTGAGGAATAGTGCATATTCCTACTGCGTGACAAGGGACCACAGATCTTCGCAGAGATGCCAAATCCCCTTCTGCACTACATCCCGAGGGGAGCCTTGTGCGTTCCCAACACTTATCTCGGATGTGTTGAATAGAAATGTGTGGAGGGAAGCCTTCAGCTGGGGCTTTGGAAGATGCCCATGCTTTTCCCTTCATGTCAAAAGAGGATTCAAAGATTTCTAACGACGCATGACAGCATGCCATCTGCTGCCTTTAGTATGCTCTGCTGGGTCTTAGATTGGGAGGGGGAGAGAAGCGGGTTGCTCCTTAAAGTGAACTTTGATATCTTTCCTTCTTTCTAATAATACAAAAAAAATGTAAATTCTTGCATCAGCCACAGTGCGGGTTTTCTCATGCTTCATTACGCTTCATGCTAACAGTACATGCAAAGAGGTGTAATATGTCACCCTCGGGCCAGAAGCAGACATCAAAAGGTCAAACAGCTCAAATGAGATAAAAAAATGAATTGTTGGGAATATATATTCAGTTCTTTTCTGTTTTCTTTATCTTTTATAATTTTTTACACAATCCAGGCATTGAAGCCAAACCCCCTTCATCCATGTCACGTGACTGGCTACTTACCTCCTCATTTTTCAATAAAGTTTGCTCTAAACATATTTTGACCAATATCTGTTGTGTAAAACTCCAGCTGACATTGCACCTATTTCAGAACAGGTCCATGTTAAATCAGCCGGTCAAGGGAATTAACCCAAATTCTCTGTGTGCACAGCATGGAGCAAACACCTGCGGCCAAACCACAGCCATGGACATCCACTAGTGTCCAGCTGCCTTTGCTGGGAGTTATTTGCAGAAACCTTTTGGCTGAACTGAGCCCTTGTCACTAGAGCACCACAATGCAGTCCATAGGGTTGAGATAGCTCATGGGACACCACCAGGTTTTGTTTCTCTTCCCTCGCTGTGTGTTTTCTTATGATCTGGGCACCATTTGGCTACAACAGGGATGTGCAGGCTAAAAAGGAATGGCTGCTGTAGCCCATGGGGACCCCACTGCACCCACATCATGCTGAGATGATGAAGATGATCACAGCAGCTGACCCAGAGTTTTTGGATTGGGGCTTGGGGCTGCTCAGAGCTCTGGGATCCATCCATCGGGCGCCTGGAGCGCCTCGCAACTCCCACTGGTGTCTGCGGGAGGATGCAGCTGCCTGAAATTAAGGACAGCATCAGTCTTTTAATGGGTAGGAACAGAGATTTCAGCAGCTTCCTGTACTCTGCTGCTTACTGGAGCCTCTCAGCCACAGCTCAATAAAGAAGAAATTGGAAAATTCATTAAAAAGGGAGCAATTATAAACAAAATGTCTTAACGTCACAAGAGCCTAGAGGGCAAGTGCAAACAGATTTTTAATCTGGCAGTCGGTATTAGAAACTGTAAAAAAAAAAAGGGGGGGGAGAGGGTCATTAACATTAAGCTGAGATAGCAACAGGCTTGGAGTGAATAAAAAGAAATATCCCAGTTTAGGACATTGTGGATCTCCTCCCTTACTATCCATCCATCCATCACCTTTTCTGCGTGCAAGGCACTAGCTTTCACATGGAAATCTTGCCTCTATTGAAGGCTTGTTGCACACCTAATCTTATAGGTAAATCAAACAAAATCCATCTGAATCTAAATTCTTATTTTAATATCAAAATGTTGCTACAGCTAAGAAATTTATTTCATTTTTAAAGATCTGTTTGAGGCTTTATCATTTGGGGAAAGGAGAAATTGAAAAAATGCTTTTCTGAAAGCATCTTTTTCCCAAGCATAAAGCTTGGGGCTTCTGGAAAATTCTCTATTTATTTTATTTAATCTTTGAGCTGGCTGAGTGGGAAAGGTAGGCTTCCAGTATTCTTTTTACTCACATTCCTCCAGTGAAGATTACTCAGAGCAGCTTAAATAAAAATCAAGAGATTTGTCACGTATTAGCTCTTAGGGAGGGCAAGTATATTTAGAAAAAAAATATTTGAGGCTAAGCTTGCTGCATTTAAAAATCACCTACTATTTGTACATGGAAAATGTCTTTCTGGCAAGTATTTATACCTGCCTTGTGATCCAGTGGTCTCAATACATGGCAAAAATGTAGCTCAGCTCTCTGCTGCCTAGACCTGAGAATGCCTCAAAACAGGCGATTCAGTGAAAAAATGTTCCTCGTGGCATCAGCTTTGGGTACAGTTTTACCTAAAGTGAGAATTTAATAGGGGCAATGAGAAAAATCTGGCTGAGTGGCTGAGGGCTGGGTTGGACGCCTTTTCTTTTTACAAGCAAAATCAGGACCTTGTTCTGAGTCTCATGATGGTAACATTTTAACAGTTTTTACCTCCATGGTCAGTAGAATTGCATCAGCAAAATTAGACCACTGCATTTCTCTGGCATGAAACACTTCGTTCCTATTCTGCCCACCAAGATAAACTCATTTCACAGTCCAAAGAGCTGCAAACAGAGGCTCCTTCACTTGCATGTAGGGCATTTGATCTTTTGGAAAGTAGATGGTTTAGTTTACATTGGCTTGTGGGTAAATATTCCACTTTTTACATTTGAAGATAGTCTGATAAAGTAAGAGATTTTAAAAAGATAAATTTTGCCAACACCTAGGAAAAGACTGAAAACATGCTAGAAGAAACTGATGGTTATTAATGACGGTATTGATGTTCCTTTTTTTTTCCTGTGGCTTGCCTAGTGTGCAAGCTCATTACTGAAAGTAAATCAGCGCATACCCAGAGTAGCGAGCCCTTCTGAGTCATGATTTAGCAAGCTGCTAAGTGATAAATGCCGTCATATAACTGGCATGAAAGGGGTTTGACATTAAGCAAATGAAAAATCCAGAGAAAGCGGCATTTTTGTGAATCCTAACCTAGGCGAGTATTGGGGAGATTCTTTGGAAGAATACATGGGTCCTTTGGTTGGATACTTCTTATGCCGGGGAGTTGAAGGGGGCGGGGGACCCACAATCATATCTATCCTGGCAAAGTAAATAAGAAAAAAGACACCAGCAAAATGCATAATGAAGCAACATGTAGAGAAAAGTTGGTCAGAAAGTTGCAGAAAGAAACAACTGAAAAACAGAACGACAGAGAGAGAAAGAAAGAGAAATTGAAAATATATTCCGCTGGAAATAGAAGTTTCTCTCCTACCGCCTGTTGTTGGTGAAAGCCAGAATCTTACCCACCCTGGGGTAAGATTTGGAGATGTTGGCACCACTGAAACATCACTGCTGATTAGGAGACCCCCCCATCCCAGATATAATAGGTAACATGCTTTACCCTCTGGAATATATTTGCAGCAATATCCCATTGAGATGGTTGGACATGAAACGACATATATTCATTCTCTTTTCAGTTACACCGCTAGATAACACATCCTCAGCTAGTTCAGAAATGCACGAGCCATTGGAGTCGGCGAGATATGCTGTGGGACTGTATAACTCAATGAATGGGAGACATCTGTGGTTGGCAAGGTGTCAGATGAGACACGAGACAGTGTGAACACAACACTGAAAAGAGCTCGTTACAGACACATCACAGTGACAGAGGCATTCGTGATTAAAGAGGAAAGTGTATGTAAACACCCCAGAAATTTGCCTGAATGCAGCTTGACTCCACAGCCCTGGCTGCGGGAGGTCACATCTGGCCCCGCAGAGCTGAGCAGGCAGGGAGAGCGCAGCGCTTTGATTGATGAAGAAAAGGGGAATAAAAATATATGTTCTCCTCCGAGCTGCCCTGTGACAGCCTCCCTGGGCTCCACCACGCAGGCCCACTGCACTTCTAGCACCAGTTGGTCATGCCCCAGCGTTGGCCATGGCCACCCAGGCACACACCTCATCACCAGGGTGTCCCTTTCCCTTGTACTGGGCAGGTGACCAGCCCGGGAGTCTCGGTGTCCATCTCGCTATGATGATGCATGTTTCAAAAGGTCAGCCCAAGGGGCTCTGCTCCCATCACCATCGCTGATCTCCTGCTTGGTGGGGACAGGGAGACCAGTGAAGCTACCCACTAGCCCCAGATCCCAAATCCAGGTACTTCACACATGGCTTTAAAACAGCTCCTGGTCCTCCTGACTTCCCTGCAATGGGGTGGGTGGCAGTCCCAGCCTAGTCCAGTCCCAGGGATTTCAGCCTCACAATCCCACTGGTGCAGCTAAGGGGACAATTCAGTTTGGTCTTTGAAAGCTTCAATTCCTTACCCCAGCCTAACCCCCAAAAAAACAATCGACCAAACCGCTTTGTCTTTGCAGCACACCACCTCAGAGGATTGTCAACAGGAGACTGGCAAGGACAGCTGGCAGTTGGCTGCCCCATCCTGGGGGCTGAGAACTCTGGCGTCCCACCAGCAGCCAGTGGAGATGCCAATCCCAGCAGCTCGCTCCCCAGCTGCGGAGGCAGCCTGGAGACTTCACACTGCAGCTTGTTAAAATAAGCAACATCAGTCCCTTCCTCCTCCTCCTCTTCCCCCTCCAGATTCAGCTGCACATCTCAGATCCATAATCACTGAATTTGTACTGAATGGGGGTGAGAGGCTCAAAGAGAGGAAATTCTCCAGGATATTTTAGACTCCATCACAAGGGAGAATTTACCTTCTGGCAACATAGCTGGAAATGGGAAACACATAGTTTGCAGCAAAACTGAGAAAGTTACCTCCACTGCTTGAACATCAAAAATAGCAGAGTTAAAAGGGTCTCTGAGAGATTAGGAGGAGAAGAGAGATTCCTCTTTTACATAAGACAAATTTCCAATTCCATTCCTGGGGTACACACTAGCTGCTTGCATACCTAAAACATTTTTTTTTCACATTTTCAAGGACCTAAATGGGCTGGAAACTAAAGGAAAACTTCCTCAATGGCTTCCAGGGGAAGCTGGGCTGCTGCAGCCATCAAGAGAAATACTTTCATTATCCAAGTGTAAAAGTAAATAGTAAATTACTCTGATCAGAGACAGCCCAAGGCCAAGCCCTGCCTCCTGTTCTGGCTGTCCTTCGTGCTCAGCAGAACTGGGGCCACTTCTGCTGAGCCGACACAGCTGGGGGTGCTGGGGCTCGGGGTGTGGTCTTCAACATGGGACATCAGGGCCAAGGGAGGGGCGGTCAGATGAAACTCCTAAGTAAAGACTGCAGGGGGATGAGCTGCGAACGCCATGGTTTTATGTGTATGGACACCATGGGGAAGAGGGAGAAATCTTGCTAAGAGCTGTTAGAGCTGTCCTGGGGTGGGCAGTAAGGCAGTTTTATTGGCATAACCCCAGCGCTTGCTCTGCGTGCGCTCCCTGTCCTGCTCATCCCTGTGGGTCCCAGCTGTGAGCAGCAATGTTTCCTCTAGGCACTCTCTTAGGAAGAAAAAAATTAAGTTTTAGCTGCAAAGGGAAGTGTCTCTCTCATGGCAACATCCCCAGGATGAACAAAAAGCAGGGAAAAGGAGAAGCAAACAGAGGGGTCTCTTGCCTGGACTGAAGGTTTTTAATCCGGGAGAGCATGTCCAGGTGACCGGCTGAGTACTGCTCGATGACATCCATCACGTCGTAGGGCCGAAGGCTCTCCTTAAACTTGCGCTTGGAGACGAGAAATCGCATAATGCTACAGGAGAGGGAGAGGAAAGGGAAAATTAAGTCCCTGGGCTGGAGCCTGACCTGTGTAGTGGCAAATAAAAACCCCACAGAGAGCTGTGTTGGAGGGAAACTGGAACAAATCCCAACCCTGTAGGCTTGGGTAAGGATGCAGCAATAGGAGAGGGGACGGGGCTCGGGGGGGCTCAAGCCTGAAGCCCTGTCTGCACCAGGGGACACCAATGCCCCCCAGGCTATCAGCTGTGCAAGCCTCCTCTCCACGCCACTTTTATAAATGTCAGCATTAAATCTCAGAGCTAGTGAGAACGATCGCTTGGATGCATCCCTGCAGGGGATTTTCCTGTTTCTGCATTTATTCCTTCCCTCAGCAAAAATTGCCCTTTCTGGCAGAATTTTCTGCAAAGGAGGGCAGGCCACCCAGGGGAAAAACAGCCTGGAGCACAGGCATTTCAGCATTTGCCATCTCTGCTTGTACTTTATGTTTCTTTTTATTTTCCTATCATTTATTTTTCTGGACTGTTTCCCCCCTATCCCTCTCTTACCACACTGCCCTGATGCTGACTTTCAGTCCCGGCGTTAAATCTTCTGTCACAAACTCACAGTTGCAGCTTTTGTTCTCGTCGGGAATGTCTTCTCCAGGGAGGCTTGCTTCTGGGTTGGGGAGAGGCAGGAATAAGAGACAGCAGGTTACTATTCCCCACGCCAGGCAAGGAAGGGGGAATCGGGTTGCAAATAGCAACACTGGAGAAAGCACCAGAGAGATCTTTGCAGAGCATCCCAATGAGAGCATCCCCAGCCATGTTAAGGTGACATCCAGCAATGCAGGTCCCATCCATCTCTAGATGCCTGACTCTTCCTCCTTCTTCAACCCTATATAATATTACCGTAGGTATCAGCAGGGGTTTTTCTCTCTTATACTGCTGTATCCCAGCTAAAGGGCTGGAAGGGGACACAGACCTATTTAAACACCCCAGATTGCAGCTCTGCCTTTCCTAGATGGTGAGGGAGAGGGTGTCAGTGCCGGCCAGGGGTTTCGGGGTCCCAGGCAGCACCCCAAGCCCACACCTTCTGAGTTTTGCCGCGACGCAGCTCCCTTGATGCGGAAAGCTTGCCGAGCTCGGCTGCGGTCTCCAAAGCTCCAGCTCTTGGGCACCTTGCTTGGGCTGTCCTCGATGCTCTGGTCAGCGCTGGGGGACCTCCGGATGCCCTGAGCCTGTGGAGAGCCTTTCCCTTTGGTGCCAGCACCGCGGGGACTGGAGAAGACACGATCTTTCAAACTGACCTTCTGACTGTTCAGAGAAACACGTTGAAACAAAGACAAAAAGGAGACAGCAGGAGGAGTCATTCTGGAAACCACGCAGTCCTTCCCCACCAGCCATTAGAAACCAAGAGCACTTCCAAGCAGCAGTGAGATGTAGCTTTGCTGTTGGCTTTTCTTGTTGTTGTTTTTTTTAAGATATAAATTTATTTTATTTCATTATTGTTTTTTAAGAAAGCGTTGTAGAAATGTTTCCACCATAATGAGTGAAATGGGAATGATTATTAAGAGAGAAAAAATAATGAGGACTTAAACAGAAGCCCCTTGTGGGATGCCAGGGCTGGCGGGACAGAATGACATTAAATGATGAGGTTATGAGTCCTTAAATCACTGATCGGCTCCGATCATGAGCGAGGAAGCTTTTCTTTCACAACTGCCTTCCAAAATCCTATATCCAATAAGAAAATACCAATAAAAAAGCCTTTACCTTAAACGTTTAGCCTTACTTGGAAACACTTCATTTCTGCTGCTCAGACCTGTCCCTTCCCCCTTCATTTGCTACTGTCTTTCCACCCTCTCAAAATATGATCTGCCCCTTTTATATCTTCCAAAGAGTTTCTTCCAGTCATATATTTAAATACTTAAATATGAACACTTAAATATGTAACTCCATGAAGAGTCCATCCTATAAAGATTCCATCTCAAAGCTAACTACCATCCAGCTGCAGGTCTGCTATGGGCACCATAAAAATGCAAAGCAGAATTTTACAACTTCAAAATGTGGCATTTTATTGCTGTTTTTCTATTAGAATCCAATTCATTAATAATGTGTAATAATGGTTTGAAAAGAAGATAACTGCAGAAGTGGCGATGATCTCACTGAGAAATAGTCTGCTAAGCCAGCCTTAATTATTTTACAAATTCTGAAATTTGTAATTAAAAACTTTCATCCAAAAGAAGACGACATTTTCACAACAAATTTGCAAAACAAAAAGCTATTGTGAATCTTTACGGAAGGGCCACCTTTTGAGAGGCAGCCTTGGGGGAACCAAACTGCAAATAATTTTGGATAATTTGATATTCTCTGAATAGTAATTAGTTATTAATATACGAATAGAGGTTAGACAACCAGTGCAAGGCATTTCTGCATGGAGCTAATATTTTATAAACAGGCAAACCAAAATTGAGTACAACCAAGGATTTCATTTCCAATACTCTGCACCATTGCAGTAGCCACTTATCATTCTGCTGCAAATGCTCTGCCTCAGTTCACAGGCAGAACACTGCTGGAATTTTGATTTCCATGTCGGGTTTCCAGGTCACCAACCAAAGGCCTGTTTTTTTCTGTCTCTCAGCAACGCCACCTTAAAACTCAGAAACAAACACTCCTCCTTTGCCTTCAAACCCAGCACGAGATTCGTCAATCAGAACTTTGCTGCTGATGTTTGAAGCAAAGCAAACTCCAGCTCCCTTCTCCCCAGCCATATTAGCCGCGCTGCGCTGACAGCACCAGACATTTGTTTTTGTCAGTAAAGCAAGAAGGCATGACTTGAAGACACACAGGGAGCAGATTTGTTGAGTAAGAAGGTGCTATTTTTACAAAGTCACTTTACATTGTGAGACACGGAACATTTACATGGGCAGAAAGGTGCTTAGGCAGCATTTGCTGGCATTGCCCAATGCAGGACAGGGCTGCCTGTGATCACTGTCTGGGCAACAATTTCAGGCTGAAAGATGCAAATAAAATTTGCTCGTGATCAAGTTTCAAGTAGAAAATGAAAAGTAGAAAAAGTAGAAAAATGCATCCAAGTAATAATGCATTTTTAATTCAGTGAAACTGCATAGATAGGTGCTGGAGATTTCATTTCCAGCACTCTGCCCACCTGCAAAGTGCATCTGAAAGCCAGGGGCCAGCAGACATTCAGCACAGCTGAAAATCAGATGGGAGGTACAAATCCACACAGGAATCCAGGAGCAAGCATGTGCCTAAATACCTTTCTAGATGTAAGCCTTAGTCCCTGATGCTACCAATAGCATCGTACATAATGAGCCAAATGTTGAAAAGCAATTCTCATTCTGTGTTTCCTGGATGAGAAGCCAGACTGAAATTTTATTTGTCATTTGATCCTAAATAGGCCAATTGGATTTTTTTTTCTTTATTTTAGTTGATTTTCCAGGAGAATATTCCTGGAGTCTACTGGATTTCAGTAGCACTAATGCTTTGAACTATCTGGTCTTTTTTAAAATAAGTTTTATACAAATGAATCAGCAAAACACCAATATTCAGAATTCAAAGCAATCTCTTTGTGCCTCATCCCTGCTGCTCCATCACCAATTTCACATGAACCCGGTTGCCTATCACTGGGTAAAGGAAGGCCTGTTCTTTGGGGCCCCTTTTCCATTCCCACAGTAAATGTGCTGCAGATGATTGCAAGAATCACAAAAGGCCAAAAAGAAAGTGTTGAAGTCAGTGAGGAATCTGAGGGAAGAGTTTCAAGCCTGATAGCATGAGGTGCAATACTTTTACACTTTAAAAATTCTCTTAGAAATCTGACGAACAATTAGGATCTGGGTGGGTTTTGTTCGTGAGCACTCACTACTCCGAAAAAAACCTGACACCTGATGTAACTCTTTTGTTTCAACATGAACGACATGAGACAACATGAACAATTCATTGAAGTTTTCCTTCTACCATGCAATTCTCTCATTGGAAATGACACCTGGAATTCACATGCAAGTACAATCCCTGCAGAGGAGGATGCTGTTGGGGTCTGCAGGAGCTGGTGGGAAAGAGTCCAAAAGAAACATATACATATATAGAGATATATGTTGTCAGCTAATCCAAGATCATGTTCTTGTTTAATCAGAAAATCATGCAAAGTGACACAGTGTCCCAGAAAAGTGGTATTTAGGTGTCACTCAAGCAGGTGGCAAATGGACTTCAGTTCAGTGGACAGCATATGTGTTGGTGACATGAACATGAGGAAAGCAGTAATCCAGCCACACGTAACACGAATCAAAGCTTGCAATCATGATAGCTAAGAGCAGCGTGAGCACAGTGCACGCACCTTGCTTGTTCCAGGGGGAAGGGAAGGGAAAGTGAACTGTGGCTTTGTAATCAGAGATTATAGGAAGCTGTAACAGCATAATAGGATGTGCTTTAGTTCCTGGATCTTCATAACAACTTTAAGTTGGCATCTATTAAAAGCATATTCGATGACCAAAAACAAAAGTTCCCAGTCTGACTTCAGGGAAGGTTTACAAGACTTCCAGCTTTTGGCTTGAATTTAACAAAGGATACAAACTGAATTGACTTTTTTTCTGTGGCCAGGCAGAAAAATGAGTGCCCTTGCTGGATGAACATGTAAGGACCGATCCCTAGCCCCAGCAGTTGACAGAAGGATGCTCACTGCTTTAGTGGGCTTTGCATTTAGGTTCAGTTAGGTCCAACAGCCCAGCACGCAGCAGGAAAATGCATGAGAATTAACCTTTAAATGAGCTGCCATCCAGCCTCCTTAGGATGCTGGGGGCTTGAGCTCCTGTCTGAAACCCTCTGGTATTGGGGTTCATTCCACAATCCTCTATGGTCAGCACTTTTTACAATGTGCATTAGAATGTTAGCAGTAATTTTGGATCAATGAAAATAATCACCTGTAACTTCTTGCCATTGATTTTAAACTACGCTTGAGCAATTGTTTCATTCTCTTCTTCCATTTTGTAGGCCAACCTGAGTGAGGCTGTGATGGGCTCAGATCCACCTCTGCACAGAAGCTCAACCAGTAACAGTGTTTCTTCTCCTGAAAAGCTATGGCCAGGAGAAAGAGGTTATCTCTTGCTGTGAAATGAGGTTATTTTTCAATCCAGAGCTTGTGCTGAGCTCATAGAGTACGAGAACAGCTTGTTAAAACCAGGCAGGAAAGCCAGGAGTGAATGATAGCCTTCGTGAATCACTGGGCAGAAACCAATTACTGGAGACATCAAGGCAAGGAAAGCATGTCTGTGTGTGCAACACCAGCCATGGCTAGAGCAGAAATCAGCAAAGGGCAAGGCTCAAGCCTGATTTAACTCCAGTGATTTCAGAAAAGCCATTGCAAAGGTGAATTCAGCCCTGAGAATGCAATTTCTAGAAGCAGAACAACCTGGGCATAAAGAAAACAAATAAATGAAGAAATCAACCAATGATCAGTGTCATAGTGAGTAATCCCTCGTTTTCCTCATCCACAACCATAGTGTTAGACTTGGGTTGAAAGAGGTCACTGAAATCACAGCTGGAAAGACTGACACTGTCTCTGAAGCCACCACATAAGCCTGGGCAGGCATAGGACCTTGGGCAAGCAAAGGGACATCGGATCCAGACACATGCCATTAACCCTGGTCTTTGGTATTTTGCAGCATCTCTGTTATGCTGTCACCCGTCTCTTCCTAACACAGGAAGGTTGTTTTTTGTTTTTTTTCCCAAAATGATGTTGAGCATTGTCAAAAACCACATTGCACACGTCCTGCGTCTTCCAACAGCCTTTAGCTATTTGCCAGCTCAGCTGGTTTGCATTTCAGGAGCAAAGCAAAACAGCTAGATTGCATCTTCGAGCTTGGCTGATCATTTCTTCAATAAGACTTTAACAAACACTGCACCCAGACCCACAGACCAGGCAAGGGCTCTGCAAACACCTTTCCTTAACTGGTCTGTGTGCCATTTCCTCCTGCTGTCAGGTCCAAAGCTCTGCGATGCCTTCATCTCCCTGAGCAGACACCAGAAAAGTCTCTTACAAAGCAGAATATGATAGACTTGCTAATCTGGCGTGGTACAGTTACACTGATGTCTAAAATGCATGTGTTATTGCATTTATTGACTAGAGATCATTGGTTTAGTACATTATGAAACCATGGTTCCTAAGGAGTTTTCTATTAATTTACCTACACTGACTTTTCCATGATTGCCTCATTGTTCACTGTTATTTCGTTCTATGCATCCTAGATGAAGGCTCCTTAGCACTCAGTCTTAGATGCATCAAAGTGCTGGCATCTGCGCCTAAGAGTCTGTGCAGTGGCTGACTGCAGGCCTGTAGCCCCAGGGTCCAGGAAATCCAGACATTTGAATTATTTTTATGTCCCTCTAGGGTTAACCTATAGTTTTACTAAAGCACAGTGTGTACAACACTATATTCAGGATGGATGCAGGTAACAAAGATGCCCTTGTAGTTACTCCAAAATTGAAGACTCCTTTGTGAGAGGAAGAAGCACAGTCTGTAATCCCCCTTGGCGAAGTCTCCAATGGATTAAGAAGATCTTGAGATAACAATTTGTTTCATCCTCCCTTTCCCTCACAGAACTCAAGATGGAAGAGATGAAATGAGGACCACAGCAGAAAGGAGTTCAGTAGAAAATGGGAAAAAACATACTGGCTTTGCCAATTAAAAATTCATGCCTAGAAAGACATGCAAGGAAGACATTAAGATCAGAGTGGCTGATTTTCCAGAAAACAGAACTGGACACGGACAGGTGAGAGGACAGCATTACGAATATCACTGCTTGTTTCAATCTCTGCCAAAACCAATCTCAATGTTAAGCCATGAAAGAAGCCTTTCTCTGGGAGGAGTCCCTGCCCGCGTTACACTTCATCCTCCAAGGATAAAACAACCTCACCTGGCAAATGGAAACACTACAGAAGGTATGATAAATTTTCCAGCTAGACTATCAAACAGATTTTTGCCTTTTGGAAATGTATTGAAATGTTGTCCATGCAGCTGATGCTCACCCAATATTTAAACCAGTCCTTTCAAGGATAAATTTCAAGGAGTGCTAAAGTACCACCAAAACACGTAGCGGGAGGCTAACTCAAAGATTCAGGCTATTTATCCAGGGACAGGGGAGTTTCCTACCATGAAGAACTGCTATCATGCAACCTAGATCATGCCCCCTGACTCTTTGTTACCCATTCAGAGATGGGATTTACCACGCTACTTCTGAGCTTCTGGTACACACAAGTCTCAGGCATGAGTCTTAGCCTCTAGTCTGACATATAATAAAAATAACCAGTACGGGAAAAAAAAATAGCAAGGAAGGAACAGATATAAGTTGGAACAATTAATGGAGAAAATCAGAGATACACATATTTTTTTTAATTGTAGTTTATCGGCTTTCTGACGGAGACAGAGACTGGTGATTTTGAGAATTAGAACGGACTCCAAAAAAGAGCATGCAAAAATCCAGTTTCACAAACATGCTGCATCACTCAGTGCCCTGCCCCTCCTGGGCTTTCACCTGCCTGGCCTCGGGGGTAGAGCTGATGGGGTTCACCTGCCAGCATTCAAAGCATGCAAACTCTGGGCATTGGTAATTCAAGAAGGTGCATGTTTGCTGCCAAAAAGCAGTGTCTGGGGCAGGGGAAGAGACTCTTCCAGTGCAGGCGTGAAAGTAGACACATTTATACATAGGAAAATAATCTAGATATCTGCGTACCCTCATGGTCATCAGATGGGTGCACTAAGGGATGCTCATTGGCAATTCTCTGAAGCCGCCTAGCAATTGTCAACTTGATGGAAAAGATGAAAACACTGCTTGTACGAAACGTTCTGCCCTAGCTACCTGTTCCCCACTGGATCTAGAAACAGAACCATTCACAAGGCCAACGTCAACACTAAGGAGAACCCATATCCCCTACATCTGGTGGGACAGGCTGAGATTAGTCCTTCTCTAGCTGCGTAGTAGAGGTGCTAGATAGGCAAGCCATGGCTTCTAAAGGCCACAAGACTAGGAATGGTCAATTTGCAGTGTTTGGAGAGCCAAAGGAACGGTGGTTGAGTGGAGGTGGGAAGCTGGTATTTCTCATTTTCTCATGCTACTAACTTCATACTGCTGTACAGTGCAATTCAATTTGCACGGATTCTCTGGTCCCTGAGGAAGAATGAAGTGATAGGGAGGAAGGGGTCTTGTTTTTTTTATTTATTTTTTATTTTTTTTAATTTTCCATCATTTGTTAAACTTCAGTTCCTGGCCTCCTTCATTGCTGAGCAGTCACTGGCTTGCTAGCCCAGACCAAATTCCCCATCCTCGTCTCTTTGATTCAACGTGTTCTGCATGATAAGCAGACAAGGAAGCCTCTAATTTCTGGGCGGGCAATAGGGAGGCTCTTTCACTTTTATTTTACTCATCTAGTACCTCTATTAAGCAGAGAAGTGATCAGAACGGGTGGTAGCAGGGTAGAGGGAGAATGAGCCGTGCAGCTTTTGATTAGTTCCGTGCGACGCATTTCCCGTGGTACCTAGAGTTTCCTGAGCAGCATCCGCATAGTGACTCCCTGCACGGTTTGCTTTTACTGGAAATGAGGGGAGAGTAAAAATTAGACCTGGAAGCAAATGCCAGACAGGAAACTTTTGATTACTGACTCTAGGTTTAAAAGACAGGTGGTTTGAGGGCCAGGTTCATGACAGGATTTTAATGTTTGAGCATTAAATTAAAAAAAATAAATAAATCAAGGGGGTTTCTGAAATTTGTCTTGCTGTGGTCAATTAACGTCACTATTAGAAATGACACATTCTGCATTGAATTGGTGGCATCAGTCAATCTACAATTGAATGAGTCCTGCAGGAAGATCTTTTTCAACTGCATTGGGAACAAAAAGCACTCTTCTTCCTCTAAATAGATAAAAAAGGACCGTATTTTAATTTTCTAATGTATGGAGAGCCAAAAATTTATCTTTTCTCCAGCAACACCCGAAAGATTTGAATTTTCTTTTTTTCCCCAAAAAAATCTCACCAATTCAGCTAGTTAATCTCTGAATTATTTGCACTTCTCATAAAAGTAATAACATTGCATTAAGCCTGGCATTTAAAAAAAATACACATATAAAAATGCAGTGCGGTGCAGTCCTTTACAGGAAGGCATTTGAACATCAGCGTTCACACACTTGGTTTTTGCCACGCTTGTCAGATGGCCCCTAACACTTCTGGGGAGTTCCTGGGTTTGTGGACACACCACTGCAGCTCCGTGAGCCCATCCCAAATCGCCGCTCAGGGCAGACTGAAAAGGCTGAAGGGCACAAACCCAGTCTCAGTTTAGGCTTGAACTCAGCAGTCGGAAGAGCTCATGCACACGCACAGAAGGAATCTGTAGAAATTCCTACTGCTTCATGGTACCCTGAGCAAGCTCAGCCGATGCTGCCCTCTCCTTCCTGGGGACTCCTCGGGTGCTCGTGATGGGACCCCACGTCCCCAAGGAGCCCCAGGGACCAGTGGCACTACCGGGGCTGTTCTGGAGCTAGGGTCCGAGCATCACGGCATGGGAGCGGGATATTTAGCATGCAGAGCCTCAGGGAGACAGATGGGTTACCCAGCCTCTCAGTCTCCTCTGCAGTCCCTATGGAAAGATGCAGTCCCTTCTGCGCAAATAATCCGCTCCTCTAAAGGCAACTGATTATTTCCAGATTACTGTCAGTCCCAGCATGAGTCTCTGACAACAGTTTGGTTAAAAGGCCAAACGCCAACCCAGGCTAACACTGCCCATCAGGCTCCTGGGGTTGACGCCAGCTCCCACGGGCAGCAGCGGTTAGTGCCACCTCGGCACCCCATGCTGGGTGAGCAGGGGCCCACTGAGTCAACCAAAGGCATCCTCCAGTGCGTACAAAAGCCTTAATCACACCCCTGAGCAGAGATATTAATGTAGTGTGTATCTCAGACAGACATATACATACACTGATATATAGATATATATATACGCACAGATATACATACACATTACAAAGTGGCCCAGTCCAGCATTCACTCGATATAATGGCCAAGGTCTTGCTGGGTTCATTAAGGTCAAGGAAAAACCACAGCTGAGGACAACCTTTTAAAGAGGTTCCTCTCATAACTTATAGAACTTAACTCATGCTGGCCAAAGTAATCTGACTTTTAGCTTCCCAGTTCCCTGGAATCCTTCTGTTTCTTTTTCTCTGATAGTAATATATTACTATGATCATCTAGTTCATTAATTTTTAGCTTTTTGCCCATTCATATTTTGGAAAACACGAGAAGAACAAATCTGGTCATGGATGCCTTCAGATGTGTACCAAACCATCTGGGAAAGAGCATCTGGAGCACACATTTCATACAGGAGCCTCCGCAGCCCTGGCTAACCATTCGTTTGCCTTTTTGACATTACAATCAGAAAACAAAATAAGCAGAGACAAGATGCCACAGTGAATTTTCAGCCTGATTAGCATATGAGTAATCAAACCTCGTCAGCCACTCCGAATTGCTCGCTTTCTGCAGCAGAAGGGGCGAGAAATCCATGCCACTGAGCAGCCATCCTTGCCTGGTGTTTGGAGGTAGAAGGGCTCGGATCTCGGATCCAGACCCTACTGGAGAGCACTGAGGGCTTGGAGGTGCCAGTGGCAGCGTGGGGAAGGGCAGGCGGCTGCTTCTCCCGGCCGATGCACAGCACGGGGTGGGCGCAGCGCCCAAAGCGACTGCCAACAAAGGAGGCTCCATAAGAAGTTTTTAAAAATGGAAGGAAAAAAAAAAAAGGGCAAAGGGGTCTGTAGCATGTAGCAAAAGGCCAGCATCTTTTCTGCTCATCGCAGCCTGGGCTCCATGTCACATGGAGCTGAGCTCCTGTCTCCCTGGAGCAGGTCAGCACGTGGCTGCCCGGCACTCGGTCAGAAATGGATGCAGAGAAGCTCACGGTGGAAAACAAAACAAAGATGACAGACAAAGGCCATAACCTGTCTCCCAGACAGGCTGCCCCATTGTACATCCAGACCCAACCAAAGGCCACCTGAGTCATTCCAGGCGACCCCGAGCCTCCACCATGCTAACCCCGTCACCTCCTGGCATCCTCTAAGCCCAGGCAGCAGCTCTCCCAGTGCCGTCTCGACAGAAATCAGCACAACCACAGCAGCATTGGAGTCAGAGGGCAGCATCATTGCTGATGCACAGGAGAGACCCCACAGGCTGGCAGGGCATTGGGGATGCTCCTGAATCTGTGAAGGCAATGCTTGTCCTGCACAGCATGCTCCCACGAGCCGGGCCAGCATCTATGCTCTAACTTCAAAAGTAGTAAGAAGCAACACAGAGGAAAAGACATTTCTGTTCTGTTTGATATAAGGACTTTGTGGGGTATCTGCTGTGGATATAGGAAACCAGCCACTCCCTACACACAGCCACAATGGGAGGAAGATCCAGCTATGCCCAGGTGAGAGACTATACATTTCGCTACTTCGATGGAAATGGAAAGTGGTAAATCCTTCACTGGCCAAAGCAATAATAGTGTGGTACTGAGGTCTGTTAGGAGAGATGACTCAGCCCAAGGAGTTTCCTGTGTGAAATAGTCATCACGTGAAACAGACCATGGCTAGGTGATACACCGTCGGGTGGGCTGGCAAAGGGGATGAGTTTTCTTGTGTATGGGCAGGATGACACACTGAGCATCACTGTGAGGCTGCTCGAATTCAAAGTGGGTTGGAGATTTGGGATGTCACTGTAAAAGATTCAGAGACTTATTTGGGGAAATAGCTGACCTGAGGCCCCGAATATAGGGACCTCTGTGCAAAATGCCTTCCTGAGGTCTGAGACATTATCAGAAAGAAAAGGGCAGAGGGAGCAGGTAGAAGTGATATCGTCCTAATGAAACAGAGAAGGAAAGAGCTTTGACTTTGCTCTGTCAGCTGAATTGGACAATCTGGGAAGTCGTCCACTGTTACATATATGGCAGCCACAGACCATCAGCTTAAGCACTCCTGGGTTCAGGTTTAGCATCTTACAAGGGAGGGCAACAACACCCAACAGTGTCACAGGAGACAGATACAGGAGCAGGAAAGCAGCATTTGGAAATGACCCTGATGAAGAAGCTATATATAGTAAGAAATACTGTAAAAAACAGCAGTGAAAGGTTATTTTTACTTCTTTCTGTGACATATGATTAAGAAAGCAATTTTGAAAATGAACAGGGAAAACCTGCAACTTCTGTGAAGAAATATTCTAATCTATTGTACTAAGTGCTGAAAATGAACCTTGCAAGACAGGGCAGAGATAAAAAGCGAAATGCCTGCAGAAGTAAGACCAGTGCCTGTGACTGCAGGGATGCAGGCTGGTGTGACTGTATGAGGGACCATCAGTCCACAGATTTCTCCAGCTATGGAGCTGATTGGGTTGAACAGAGATTTCTTCTCACTGCAGTCATGTGCCTGTGAGGAATGTGGAGTTAACCTTTGATGCATCCAATGTATGCGCTGGCTGAGACGGGACAGCAGAGCAGCCAGCCCTTGGGATGAAATGCTGTCCCTCCTGATGCCAAGGGTGGGTGGCCACGATTTCAGCCTTGCTCTGCTCCCACAGAGCACTTCCCTGCTTTAATAAAGCTGGATGGAGGCTGCCTTCACTCTCACTGCACCGGCTGAGACCCCAAGTAGGAAAAAATAACAATTCTGGCTAGTTGAAACATGATCTTGGTGATTTGGTTTAGTTGGCAGGGAGTGGATGGAGTGCTATGGAGGTTCTGCTTGCAAAGAAAAGCTCATATGAAAGACAGAAAAAAGAGTAGGGGGTTGGGAAGGAAGGATGAAGTTTCTTTCCTTTAGTTGGCACTGTATCTGCCCAGACATCTTTGGTTGGATTTTGTGTAGGAAAAAATTAGTTTCTGTTCTCTGATAAGCTAAAAGGCACAGCAGAAAGTTACATCTGCAAAATGCCAGGCTGTGGTTATACTTCTGAAAAGCATATTCAGTATTTGCAAAATTTAAGCTGCAAGCTAAGTTTTTGAGATATGACATGGAAAACTTAGCAGATGATCTCCACGGATCATCAGTTTTGTGTCTTGATTCCTAAGAAAAAAAAAAAAGGAGATTCAGTCCCAGAATTACTTCTTGAAAGAACTGGAAAAATAGAGGAAAAATTCCCAGAATTAAATAGTTCTAGCAGGATGAAAAGTATCCCAAAAGTATCCCAAACACCTGCCCCGTTGCTTTCCCTGGGAGATGTGAAAGACAAAAGCTCTCCCTTAGGTCAGATTTGTGGCTGGCGTTGGAAGGTGCTCGCCACATCTCAGAGGCGGCCGGCTGAGCATGCTCTGCATGCGGACTCAAGGTGTGAAGGAAGGACAGGGCAGGGGCTGTGCTTCACCCTGAGGCTTGGAGGGCAAAGGGACGGGGCAGGGACAGGGTGTCTCTGCCACTCAACATGGTGCTGCGTCAGAGTGCCCTTCTGTGCCCTCCAGCCAGAGGATTTCAGGAGATGCGAACTCGGAGATGTGGCAATGGCTTCGTGCTCCCATGTCACCTCTGCCTGGCACAGCATTGGGTGGTGGAGACACAGGTGAAGCATCACCCACTCATTGAGCCTGCATTATATTGTTTCAGCTAGAACTCCAGCAACGAAAGGAAAAAAAGCAGCATAAACCAAAGCCCCGCTGTTGCCCCGGATAAAGGTCTGCCAGCTCTACCCGTGCTGCCCACTGCTGTCCCTCTCCCCATACAGCCTCGCTATCCTCGTAGCCACAGCCCCAGGCAAACTGGAGGGAAGATATGATTTAAGGTCCAGCATTACACGTAGATACATTGGACTGCCACAGCACAGAAAAAGCACGTTAATACCTAGAATGCTTCCCTCGATGGCGCCACGACATGGTACACACACGCACACACGTACATAGAGATCTACAGGTAATGCATGGGGATGGAGTGTTGGCAGTGATACAGACCTTGGCGATGGTTCGGGCTGCTGCTCTTTCCTTTAAACAGAAGCAATAGTACATTAGCATGGTGTCAGGTGGCAACAGATGTTGCTGTTTCGCTGTTAAAACATAACAAAAAGACAATACCAAACAATACAACTAAGTGGAAGTTGTGGACAGAAGAGAGGGAAAGGAGCACTTAATTCCTGGAGTTTCTGGCCCGGACAGGAGATCACTGGAGACTCACACAACCTCAGAGAAGACACATACAACGCACAGGGCTGAAGAGCTGATCCCAACCCACCCTTGTGCCTATGCATGACTGAGACACCTCACGGTTGTGTGATTTGTTTGAGCACAGGAGGACTTCTGTGGGCTCAGAGAGCGGCCCCCTTCCTTTGGACATGCACCGCCCTGAGTGGTTTCTGCAGACAGGGAAGGATTTGAACATCTCCTGTGACCCTCGGGTATCTGCTTGTCCTTCCTGGCCATCAGGACAGAGCTAATGTCAGACCTGCTCATGTATGGCTTCGTTCCCCGGTGCTAATGCGTGTACAGGGGGGGTGTTGGTGGGAAGGGGTACAGACCCCTGACCCCAGGTCCTGGCACCCCCGCATCCTTTCTGCCTCCAAAGCCTTTGGCAGATACTTTGCCAAAGTAGCTGGCAAAGGCTCTGTGGAGGGAGTAAGGAGCCGCAATTTTTGCAATCAGTTTCCTACTGAGATCCCAAACCACTTGATTGTCCCAAAAAATCATGGACATTAAGAGCAAAGTGAGCTGAACACCTGCAAAAGGGTAGGCATAACACCACAAGCCAACCTAAGGCCACACTAAAAAAATTTCCCTTTCTCTGACCAGGCAGCTTAGTGGCATTTCTCTGCAGCAATGAGGAAAACTTGTTCTGCCTTCAACTATTTGTACCTTCTTCACAGCACATAAGTGCAAAAAACAGCCCTGAGCCTGCCTTGCCCATGCAACTCCAGAAGAGGGTGAGCAGATTGTGTATCTCAGCAGATAAAGGTCTGCCTCCTCTGACACCAGGCACAGACTGTCTCTGGTGGGGACAAACCGGACTTCGAGATCTGGGCAGGAGGAGCTTGATTGCCTTGCAGTGTAATGCTATACAAGCCCTGGTCATGCCTCAACCCAGCAGGGACCACTTAGACCCTGAGATTTGCACAGACCCCGAGCTCTGTCCCTTAGGCTGAAGGCAGCAGCCTGGAGAGTAAAAAATGCCCCCCTGTCCTCTTCTCTCTGCTCAGGCCAGCTGGAAAGCCCGGCCCCAGTCACTAGCTCAGATACTCACACTCTAAAGTTTGCAGTCAGACCTGTGGGTCTCCAGATCTCTACACCCTGGAGGGACACACAGAACTGGGGCAGGTCCTGTCCCACCCCACCAGCCCCGCTGCAGCAAGGCCAGCATCTCCACTCTGTCCCCAGGGGTCTGCACCTCCTCTTTCACCAAACGGGGCACCCTGGCTTGCTTGAAATACAAGAAAAATGACCCTTACTGAGTAGATGTTTAAGCTGCAGGATGCCTGGTCTTCTGGGGCAATAATTTATACCTTGCCACAGCAAATTTAGCAAAAATGAGGTGGTGCTTCTGGCTGACATTCATTGATATCCTCCCCCAGAGAGATGCTGCAGGATCAGCAGAGAGCACGCAGCATGGCTATGGTGGCTATTCTGCCACACGGCCACGCATCAGGCTTGGGCTGATGGCTCAGCTGGATTTACAATGGGGGTTTGGAAACCAG
This sequence comes from Anseranas semipalmata, assembly GCA_013399115.1. NCBI lineage: Eukaryota > Metazoa > Chordata > Aves > Anseriformes > Anseranatidae > Anseranas > Anseranas semipalmata. The sequence goes on along the minus strand of VXAA01003386.1, from coordinate 495,837 downwards.
GATGGTTTCTACAGAGGAGGAAGCTCACAGCAACACTGCGTGTTTGACCCACCACCACGATGTGCTGTGTTCCAACTCAGTGGGATCTGTGATTTTTTTAACCTGGTTATGAAGCTATAGGAATTCAGGACACACTGTATGGGCTGGGGGCAAGAGACCACGAGAGTGTCCCTTTCCTTTTTCTCACCACTAAGATCTTGCTTGGTCTCAGGAGGAGGTGAGGAAAGGCTGGAGAGAACAGGGAATGAATTAGCACATCGTGGGCTTGAGTCTGAGGGTGGTGAAGACCAGAAAGGTCAAAGGAAAACTGGGAACACTACCTTGATCTGACCCTTTGAAAATACAACTTTGCATTTTCAGCCAAGCACTGTAACATTACTCCATAGACAAATTAGGCTGAAGAAATGCATGTGCAGCATGGAAGAGGGGTGGGGAGGAGGTCACTGAAAAGCCCATGGAGATTAGCTGCCAAAACCTCTCACATCTTCAAGGTTGCCGATATGCAAAAGGCAGAAAAAGGAAAAAAAAAAAAGGAAAAAGAAAAGGTAGCGAAGTGTGAGCTTTCCGAGCTCTCCTAACTCTGCTGCTAACCTGAATGTTAGTCCTGATTTGCTCTTCAGGTTCCTCAGGAGCTCCAGCTGGTTCAGAGGTGGGATGAGTCTAGAGGGAGAGAAGAAAGATCATTAATATTCAGGTAGAGCTGATTTCAGAGCCTCCTGTCTTGGAAACTTTGCCCGCTGCCCCATCCTTTCAACTAGAACCAGCTTTGTGCCACTGACAGCAACTTGGGACAGCTGGGGAAGGCTGGAGGGGGGTTCGCCTGCTGCTTCCAACAATGCCCTGCAGCACAGCGGTGGGGAAGAGAGAGAGGGACAGCAAGAGAGAGAGAGAAACTTGTCTGCTTCACTGGGTTTTTAACCTCCCAGAAGACAAGAGGCTGCCAGGGTTTCTGAGCAGCACAGTGGTGTTTTGGCGGGACAGCTGTCTTACTGCCTTTAGTTTAATGGTTGGCCTTGGCTTGTCTGGAGCTCAGCACTTTGTGTATCAAGTGGAGAGAAGCTCCAGTGCTGGAGGCAAATGGGAAAACTCAACTCTGCTGCTCTCGGGAGCAGGGAGATGCATGAGAGGGAGCAGCCAGGGGGGTCAGAGGAGACTGGGACCCAAGGCCAGGAGCATCCCAGCAGAAAAGACAGCGTGCTCCGGGGTGAAGATTAGCTGGTTCCCTACTGTCCGTATCACGTTTTGCCCCCAAAAGAAGCATAATCACGTATCATTGCCTTCTGGATCAGGAAGGAACAAGAGGTTTCCTTTCTCAGGAAGAAGAGGCTGACAATGGAAATCCTGGTTAATAATTAAAAAATAAAAATAAAAACAACAGTTGCTAGTTTTTTTTTCCTTATCTTGTGCTAAAAGACACTAAATTAACTTACGTATTCACCTTTGCTTTCTTCTGTCCAGAAGAGGAAGCCTGAGTGCACAGAGCAGAGGCTGCGGCCTGCACGCCAGCGCTTCCCTCAGGCCTGAGGAGGCCGGGGCTTGCTCCGTAAGCATTTCACATCGATATATCCCCAGTCAGGCTCCCAGCTGGGAGTGATGCAAGCTGGAGGTGGTGGGGAAGGATGAAGAATGTTGCACATGGCTGGGAAGCACGCTCAGAGACTTTGCATTCGGGATCAAGGCTGATGGGGCCCATCCAGTGGCCTGCTGCAAGTTCCCTTCTGGGCCACCTGTGTGTCCTTGTCAAAGCATTGAAGTGCTTCATGTCATGACTTTGCCCAGAGGGTGCTAAGTCAGTACAGCTGTTGCCTCTAGCTGCGCTTGAGACAAGCGAGCAGGAGGACAGGATGCAGGCAGGATGGGGGTGCTGTGCACTTGGGGCAACAGCCCAAAGAGCCGCAACCCCCAGGCAAGCTCTGCTTGTGTCTTTGCTAGAAAGTGAGCCACTAAAGTTTTAATGAAAGCAAGAAGGATGTACTCAAACTGTCCTAAAACTGCAGCTGAGGACTGGAAGGAAAGGGGTGCAAGCACTTGCACTCCCCCAGCAGATTGGTCTCGGCTGAGGTGCCGAAAGAAATGGGGTTGTTGCTTACTGTAAAGGCAGGGATATTTATACCCACAATTTTTCAGCCGTTAAAGGACTGATAGTTTCATAGTTTTCCTCTAACTGAAAAACAAAAACTGGAAAAGCCTTTCCTCTGCATGTACAGAGCCCATACTCAAAATACAGTTGTTCAGCAGAAGAGATTCAGTGAGGCAAAATTGAGGCAATCAAAAAAATTTCCAATCCTAACTATGGAGAAAAGAATAAAAATAGGCCTGAAAATTTTGGCTCAGCTCCCTAGTCTGGCTCTGTTCACTTCCACTCAGAGAAGAGCACTTCCTGATCTGATGAATTAATGATCTTCTTCACTCAAGACATCAGGAAGAAGCTGCCCTTGGTGCACTGGAGCAGTGTGCAAGTGCTGAGCTATCACCCCTGTTCAAACCCACAGGTTTGCAGCTTTATTCCAAGATGGTAGAAGGTGGTGCATAAAATCAAGCACAAGGTGTACTTTGCAGTTAACGATAGGTGCACAACTATTTTTCTTTAGGGAGTTAGTTTCTCAGAACACAGGACAACAGACCCACTTTCTCTAGCTGGGATCACAAATGCAGAGCTCTGATGCAACTCAGAGCTGAAGACCTCATTAACTCACCAGGTTGAAGGATTCAGGATCCCAGAAGGGTCCTTTCTTTGCATTAGCCCATAACATGAGGCCTGCACTGTGCTGAAGGTGACAAGCTCTTGGGTCACCACAGATGTTTCCATGCAAAGGTGAAGACACACAAGCAAACATGGAGATTCACTGTTTCTGCAGTAGGGTGGTGGGCATAGGACATGTGATGGAAAAAAGAATGTTTTACTGAAAATACAGTTATTAAAAATGGGTGTAAATTCAGCCACATACTTGACCCAAAATTTAATCTCAAATCAGGCACTCAGTCTAACCTGCCATTACAAGAGCAGCTTGGAGAACTACTATTGCGTTGCATTACTTCACCAGAACCTCAAAGAAAAGACAGCACCTGTTAACTAAGGGCTCTGCGTGGCACTTTAGCTGAGCTTTGCTGTAACACGCTGGACAGAGGGCACCCTACGCTGGTGTGTGTGCACGCTCAGGGGACAGGTGGAGCAGGTGCCACCATCTCAAAAGGCATGGAGAAAGGACCTCCGGCTGGGGCAGCTCATGTTTTCTCTCTCTCCTCCCAGTCCATGTGTCACTTGTTAGCAAGGGAAGCAAGTTTCGGTTAAAGGGAAGCTAGGTGAGAAGATCTGCACGCAACAGGAGCACACACAGCTCATGCTACCCACCAGAGCACACATCCACATTGCCAGCTGCTGCAGGGGACCCAGTGGTACCTACAGCTGCTTCCCATCACCCATCCCAGTACCGCACAGAGAAACACCACGCTAACTCCAGCCAAAGGGAAGGCAAGTTCGCTATTCCTGGTAGCACAGACAACATTCAAGCATTTGGAGACAGTGGGAATATCATGCCTCTGTCCAGGACATCACTGAAACCCCACAACACGAAGAGGGCAGCAGCACACAACAGTGCGCAGGAGCATACACAGAAACACGCACACACGACAACACGCACACAGAGACAATGATGATTTTTTTGAACAGCCCCAGTATGAGCGATTAGGCAGAGGGTGACAAGGAGATGGATATTGGGATGAGGACTAAAATGAGTCTCCATGCTGTGCTGGAGTTCCTATGAGGAGCCAATTATTGCTCTCACCACGACTTTATGTCTCCAGCCTAAGCCATTCTTCATAACTGGGAATATTTATGAAGCTTATAAAATATTTTATTGTAAGAACTGGAATGGAAGAGTTGTGTTCTTATTTCACTTTCAGCAGTAGAAAAATGCCCAATTCTCAAAGCAGGCTCTGTTGTTCTGCACAACAGTAACATGCATTTATAATCTTATACTTGTAATCACTGATGCAATTTGCTGTAAATTAACCAAAGTGGTAAGTGCAATTTACTGAGGTGGTAAAACTTGCATCTGTGAAAATTAGAACCAGGTTTGGAAATCAGGCACTAAATCACATCAGCCTTCATGACATTAATGCATCCAGTGAGGATTTAAACTGCTCTAAGAACAGAGCTTGGCCCACAGTCTTGAAATGCAAGTCATTTATTCCACATCTTCAAATATTGACTTTACTACATCTTCATATACCCACCTCATATAAAATATGCCTATCATTTGAAAATATACTCTTTTCTGCAGAACCTGAGATAACATTATTTGTAATAAATCTTACCCAGCCATTTACACATCTTTTCAATTGGATAACTCCCAAAAGGTTAAGTCTCAGAAGGAACAACCAGGACTAATAACTGCTTGGCTCCAAGTCAGTCTCAGATGGAAAAAGTAAAACATAATAATCCTGCTGAGATGGAACATCCCTTTTCCAAGCATCAGACTGGATTACAGGGGGAAGTCCTGAGTGATCATTTCAGTTTAGCATACTGGACCTGCATTTCATCTCTCCCTCCTCCCCAAAATCAGGCATGGCCACTACTGTGATTTTAGCCTGCACTACCACTGACATGCCCCACAGTGCCACCACAACCTCTCACACAAGCAAAGGCAGCAGCCTCAGCATTACCTGGTGGGCACAGCTCCTACAGCATGAAGTGAAGTGAGATAAAAGGTACACTGATGGATGGGAAAAGAGGGTTGGGGAAAGGGAAACACGCACGAGTGATGGAAGAGAGGAAATAGAAGTATGAACAGGGAAGTTTTCTTGTTAAGCATTGTATGATTTGGAGGAGGTTGGTAAGACCATCAAGAAATCATCCTTAAAGCAAGCTTATCAAGCGCTCTCCCATTCTCCTTCCTTAAATAGACACTTTGGCAGACAGTTTCCCAACACTTGTGTGTACCAATAGCTATAATGTACATGGCGGTGCATGGAGTTAGTCTGCAGGCAGCAGGATGCTGGGTCTGGTTTGCATTTTCACTCATTCCTTCGAAAAAACTGATCTTCAGATTTTTCTGTTTTTTTTTTTTTTTTTTTTTTTTTTTAAAGACTTTGCATGTAACAGTCTCAAATGAAGAACAAGGAGTGACATGACACACAGCTTCAAAGTCACATGCACTTCATACCTGGAGGCACCGTACGTTTGCGTTTGCGTGCTTTTCAAGTGTTTTCACCAAAGAAAACCAAAGGGATAAGAGAAAGAAAAATGGGGGGGGGGAAGGGCAGGAGGAGAAAGAAACAGAATAAAGAAAATTAGCATATGAACGGAGAGTATCCCCTGGAGCAGATGCACTGGGACCAGGCGTGCAGGTGAGCACAGAGCATGGGCTGAACTCATTCCCCACTGCAGCCGGCTCGGAAGCCCTCACGCCACTGTCACCCTTGGGGACAGGCTGCTGGCACCTTGCTCTGAAAGCAAATGGGCACCACAGGGCAGGGAAAATGAGGGGGCCTCTGAGTGACCTTTAGGGAGACATCCACAGCCCTCAGTCCCATCAGCCAGGGACTCCTAGGGCCAGGTGGATGGCTCCAACGTGACATTCCAGTAGCTTTTTTCCATTGAAAACCAATATACCAACATAGTTGAGATCAAGGCCTTGTTCTCATAAGTGATAATGAAGAATAGATTCTTTTTTCAGCAAATCCAGTGGCTGATGTATATCAGGTTACAATGTCTGGGCACACCAAGCTGAGCGTGCATCATGAGCCCAAACAACCTGCAGATACAGGAGCCGCATGCACATTGCAGATTTGCTTCTACTACATTTTGAACTTAAACATCCCATCTGAGATTCTCTCAGAGACCACCGTATTTTCCCCAGAGGAGTGAGACCAGCTCTACCGCAGTGATCTGAGTGATGTTCTAGAGACACGTGAACTCCTCCAAGGCATGTGTAACAATTTTCTAATACCAAGCAGCCAGTCTTTTCAGAGATGCCTTGGGAAGAGATGTAAGCTCAAGTCACAGGGCTCCTGCTAGGAGGAATAAGCAGCCCAATGTTGAGCAGAAAAGGTGCCAAGGGAGCAGTGACTGCAGCTCACCTCCAGCAGTCGGGAGGGAGAGGGGGACTTCGTGTTCCTCCTACCCCCTTCCTAAGCACAGCGTGCATCCCAGCTGCACATTAGCAGCCATCGCCTTAACGTGGCGTCAGGCTTGATGTGCGTGGCTGTCAGCATGGGCCAGCTGGCTTAGTGAAGTGGGAAGAAGAGGGAGATGGACAGTGTGCGAGATGGAAGCAGCAGCCAGAACATACAGTTACTCCCTTTTTTTTAATTAGAAGAAAAACATTTCCAATTAATTTAGCCAAATGCATCCAAAATAGACTCAAAAGAGATTAACTGCTTTTTTGGTTAAAAAAATATCTGGCTAACAGCTGAAGCCATCGGTGTAGCCAGGGCTCACCCTCCTGGGTGACATTCATATTGCCTTTGCATGGACAAGAATTGGGATTTTGGGGTGAAGCTGGGAGAGCAGAGAAACCTGTGCCCAGGAAGCGCTGGATGCTCTCATCCTCCTGTAAAAGGATGTCCCTGTATGTCTGGCTGCGTGGTAAGTTCAGTCTCTCGAAGAGCAGTAAAACCTGACAAAGTCCACCAATGCTAACCCTGGCATTCTGCACTTTGCAGTAGACTTTGGGCCAGGCGCCGGTCCTCGTCCTCCCAGCAGCTGATCTCAGCCCCGAAGGAAGGGTGAGGAGCTCAGACACTGAGAGGGAGAGTTTGATGAGTGGGTTTAATGCTGTTGGGAAACAGCTTGGTTCGCTTTTTGTTTTTTCGTTTTTTCTTAAAGCAAAACCTTGAAGTCAGTTCATAAATTTCTTTACGTAAAAAACAACCCATCAGACACACACCGGGAATGAATCCAATGAAAACTTACTGACCATGACAATGTGACTTCCAACAGCCTTTTAAGATGGATTAACAGACTAGCCACTGCATTTGAAATACAGGCTAATGCTTACCCTGGGAAATATATTCACATTGTCTGCTGGAGGGCTAAAAGGCACCACACAGATAAAACACAAAGGGATTTCGATTCACACCTGCATTGGCACAACCTGGTGCTGGACAACAGCTCTGTAACACAGGGAGTAGGGGACACAAGGAGTCCCATCATGCCCCCCCAAAAAAACACGAAGCTGCAGGAATATCTAACCAACATTGCCGACTCATGTGCCAACCCAGAGAGACCCAGGCAGCCCCCCAAAACACACCAGAAGGGGATGCACAACCCTGCCCAGGCTGCAGCACTGTGTGAAGTGGAAAATGAAGGACTATGTTTTGCATTGTAGCATCTGGGGAAACCTCCTTGATGCTGCTGACCCTGACAAAGTGCCTACCTTCATCAAGCTCCGAATTGCCAAGCCCCTGCTTTAATCTGTGTCCTTTCGGTTGATGGAGCCGCCTGGGTACGAGTTACCCCCCCTTAAAGCAAGCCGGACGGATGCTGCTAAAACACTGCGGTGCTTTATCAGCATCATCCATCACAGCTCTGCCGCCCTTCCCTACTCATGTCAACACTTCATGATGGATAAATGAAATGCAAGAAATGGGAAAATGCTCACTGAATCCTGATTTGGTTTTTCTCCTTTTAAAGAAAAAAGAAAAGGAAAGAGGGACTGAGGCCAAATGCACCTGGGGAACCTGGGGAGAGTGCCAGGCCAGCCCAGAGGGACAGGAGTGTGCTGAAAGGCAGAAGGACCGTTAGAGACCGGCTGGAGCAGCAGGGACAGCCCGAGCGGGCGCGAGGAGCTGCACACAGGGCAAGGAGGTGTTTACCTACGGTCCAGGGCAGCTCGGGAGTCTTCACACCTGGGCACGGCAACTGTCACAACACAACGCAACTACCCCCGGGCGTGGGGTAATAAGGGTGAAAAGAAGAGCACGTACACACACAGAGATGGAAAGAAAAAAAATAACAGGGAAATTAAAATCGAGTCAAAAAGAAACATGAAATAAAACAAAGTAAAAAAACTCCAAAAGAAAAAGCATATACCAGCTCTTAAGAGCTCTTGAAATCAATTTTCAAAAAACTTAAATAAACCAAACTATATATTCAGATAACAAAAATGAACATGGAGACAGCGGCATCACGAGGCGGGCAGCGGCAGCGCGAGGAGGAGGTACCTGTACATGGGGACGGTGACAGTGCGCTCGTAGTACTGCCAGGTGGAGTGCAGGTCCGTCCGGGACAGGTTGGTGGCGTAAAATCTCCAAGCCGCCTGCGAAGGAGACAGGGTGGGATGGAGGATGCAGGCACAGCTGGCGTTGCCCTCGGTTTGATAAACCTCAGACAACACTGATTTCCCCCCCTTATTTGTGGGATGGGTCCAACATTTTGCCTTCTCCTTGATTTAGTATGTGACAAATTTGGGATGCTACCATGAAACAGCTGATCTCATGGCCCAGCTCAAAATGCCATGGGTACCAGGCACTCAGCGTCAGGAGGAGGGAAGGTACCAAACGCGTGCTGCTGTATATTAGGAAGTTAAAAAATTTGGAGAGAGGAGCAGGGGAATGTAAAATAACTTTCATATCAAATCTCCAAGATAGACACCAAGGCCAGCCTTCTGTGCAGACATCTGTTATCATGAGGAAAATGCTCCCTATTGTAACTTTTTATCAGTATAAATATTCTCTTTGGGGGGGAAAAAAAAAAACTGTGGTGAAAACAGACTGTCCTAGTGTATTTGTCTCGCTGTGCTGGGCTGGATTTCGTTCTTTTTCTCCCCCAGATTGCCTACCACATATGCTATTTTCCCATGGCTGACTTCCTGGCATTTATTCCCAGACAAGACCAGCCACCAGCTGCTGTCTCACACCTTACACACGCGGCCCCATTTTTCTCCTCTGCTGCTTCTAGAAGTCTATTAAGACCCCAAAATCAGGAAGACGCAACCTAGCTGTAGTCCCAACCTGGATCAGGCCTGCTGCTGGGTTTCGCCTCTTCTCGAAGTGTTTTTGCCGGTGCTGCTCTTGAACCTTCAGAGCAAACCCTGAACCTAAAATGCCCTGGGGAAAAGAACGAAAATTTGCAGTTAGTGGGGCATTAGGTAAGTTTTAACTGAGAACTTGCAGCCACCTTTCCCTCCAGAGATTTGTTTTGTCTCTCTTTTTGCTTCAAATGCATGGGGGAAGGATGGAACAGCGCTCATCTGAGGCATCCCCGAAACGGAATTTTGCTGGCACTTGCTGAAATAGGTGCTTTTACCAACCACCTCCAGCTGCTGATAAAATACAAAACAGCCATGCCATGCTGGCATGCAACAAATTATCCTCATAGGGGAAAATCAGATCCATGCAACACATTGAAATGCACTGCAAAAGGGACTGGGGTAATTCGCTGAAATAGCATAGTCATGCCTAGGAACAGCAACAAAAATATGGTTTCACTCCAGTAAACATTTTCCATCTCGTTTGTGCAGAACCACATCCAGATTTTCCATCCTGTTTGCTCATATGCACAGCGCCCATGCTGTGGCTATTCAGATGGGGTTTCCTCTCCTCTCCTTCGACTCGGAAACAACCGAGCAGTCACAGCTGGGAGGTTTTGGGGTGCATTACACCACTGGACATAGCCATTGGGTTGCCAGCAGCCCCAGGGGAAGAGCTCAGCCCCCTCCCAGCAACCGCTGCAGCCTTTACTCACGGCCGGGAGGGCGAAGAAGGAGACACCGATGAGGGTGAACGTAGCTGCCAGCAGCCGCCCATTCCAGGTCTGTGGGTACTTGTCCCCGTAGCCGATGGTGGTGAGGGTGATCTGTGGGAGGAGACCACCGCCCGCCCCTCAGTCACACAGCCCTGTACTGAACATAAAGCAGTGCCACCAAAGTTCCCCGATAGCAGAGTGGGTGGTGGGGAGCCGGGGTCCCTGTGCACCCCGAGCAGACAAACTCAGGGTGCAGCTGGGCCAGCCCGCCTCCGGCATGTCTCAAAAGAAAGCAGGGTTATTTGCACGCATAAAGAGCTGACACTGTTTATTCCTCATCTTCCCAGCAGTGCTTATTAGCCCGTCTCCCTTCCTATTTAAAAACAGCACATTAGCCCAACAGGATGAAGTATGGCTGCTTTGTACAACCTAATCTAGGGATAATTTCCCCCTCCCTGGTATTATTGTAATGCACCAAGAGATACTGGCAGGCTGTTGTGTGCGTTTTGGGGAAGGAGATGAGAGATTTGGTGGAGACAAAGAATCCCCTGAGGTTCAAACTGCAGGAAAAGGTGATTTTTCTGCTTCAGAAATAGGAAATTCCAAGCATCCCCTTGGGCTGCAAAAAGGATTTGGAGAGCCTGGGACCCACAAGACAAGGCAGAGAGGGATGGCCCAATGAGGGACATCTTTTTGGAGACCTCTGCCCAAATAACCCCAAGGGTCCCCATCTCATAGACAGAGCTCTCCCCAGGGATGGCAGAGCCCCCACGCTGTGCCGATGTGTTGTCACAAACCTCACACGCTCAACTTGGAGCAAAATCACTTCTAAACAAATGGAAGTACGATCCCAAAGCGCTGTTTAATGGGACCCACTAAAAGCCCTATCAATTAGATGCCATTTTGACAAAGCATTTAGTAAAATGCATCTACATGGCTATGTCATACTGGAACACCACATTGAAGCAATATTCGCTCCTTAATCACTGCAAAGTTGGGTTTTAAATTTTTATAACTTATGTAGACAACTACAAGGATTTGGAGCCACTAAGGTGAGACCAGGAGACAACCTCATGAACCTGAAATTTGACTTTTTATCCTTCTCTTAGCTTCTGTCTATACCGTCCTGTGAGTTGGACAATGACAAAACCTGTTCATTTTAATGAAGCTGAAATTTCACTCTGAGATGGCCAGGAGCAACACCGTTTGGTGCTCCTCCACATCCTAAAATGAGGAATGAAGAGGGTAATCTCCTGCAAGAGGCTCTCCCAGCCTGGGAAGCAGGAAGGACAAATCTGCATATGCTTTCCCCAGGCTGAGCTCTGATCTGGGCTGTCAGTTTTCCCTCATTGTTCATTTTCTAGTTATGTCAAATTGGGCTTTGTTTTTATTTTCTGTCATAACCAAGGAGCTTGAAAAGCTATTTACTGCCTTAACAGTGTTTCTTTCCCTTTGTCAAAACAGAGGAGCTGCTTGATCAGCCGATTCCTCCCCAAGCCTGTTATTGTGATTTGATCAGATCTGGGATTTTCATTACATGCTTTGTAATCAAGGCCAAACTAGCACTGCAGTGTCGGAGCAGAACAATAATGCAAGAAGATTAGAACATCATTAATTCTCTCTTTGTTAATCGGGTAATCCAATAATTCCCACGCACACACAGCAAACGAAAAGTATTGCCCTTTCCTCTTTTGTCAGCAAAGATTTGAAAAGGGAATGCTTTCAGCACTGAAGTCTTTCTGGTACTTAGACTACATTAATTTTATAATATATAGTCCGGCGTGTTTAACAGCATGCTGCCCAAGTACAATTATAAATAATGAAAAGGCGGCAATACTTGTCAAAATGATGATCAAAGCACCCAGTAGCGTGGGGTCTTTGTTAGATCTGCCTCTGTTGTCGCGACGGAGCTAAGTCCTGCGGTTGAGAAGCGTGCGAGTTCCCTCTTGCCTTGCAGCTCTGGCTAATTCAAGAAATGTGATACCATAGCATTTTCTACAAGCTTTATTTAAGAAATTTAGCTAAATGGAGCAGCCTGAAGCCATTTAATAAAAATGTTAACTAAGCAGTCTGTAAGTCGATTCCTCACATAAGTGATAGAAGATGGAGGGTTAATGGACATTTTATTTTAATAACCAGCAACTGCTCTACGAAAATTACTTACCAGACCCCACCAGAGTGCATCTGCGTATGTATCAAAGTGCTCATTTTCTCCTTTCTCGGCCAAGTATACCAGGAAAGAGGCCAGAATGAGGCACAGGAAGCCAATATACCAGGCAGTAATCAGCTCCTGCAAGATCATTAAGGGATAGAATAGAATAATTGCAATCCTGGTGTGCATCTCCAAAAGCTGAGTTACTTGCTTGCGGTTGGCCTCAGAGCTGAACTTTCTCTGCATTTGTGCGTGTTTAGGCTTTGGGGCTTCAGCTGGAGATCTGATGTGCCTATTTTTAATGTAGTGCAGAAAGGAGACATCTGAGATGGGACCACGTGCTGGTGGTGGCCCTGCAGAACACATGGGGTGACCCCATCCTGAAGACCCCATCATCTAAACACACTCAGCAATGGAGAAGGAAAGGGAGTATTAATAGCTCCATTATTTAAAGATGTGGAACAGAAACGAGAAAAAATGATTTCCCCAGACCACACTGTGAAGTGGGTTTAAAACTGAAATGTGAGCCCCAAATCTCTGGGGACTCTGCGTAGAGCATGTCCCTTCTGCTAACTGGGGAGGAGCTGCAAGACTCTGGTCTGCGTATAATATCCCCCAGTTCCAGGAAGTTTTAATTCATAATTCACATTATTGTGATTATGTGAATATGAGTGATTATTTTTGGATGAGGTGTGGACAAAAGAGACCCATAGATTCCCTATGACTATTACACAATTTTGGATAAGCTAGCTAAGCTTCTCAAGGGAAAAAAAGCTCAGGAAACTAGAGAAATGTTGTCATAAATCCAGCAGCAGAAAACAGAAAAGAATCTTCAACACCAGGCATCAGTTCTGGGGTTGGTACGCGGCCTCGTGTTGGGAAGAGGAACCTGGCACTGTAATGGTGTCTGCCAGAGGCTGCTGCTTGCAGGGCACGCTTTCAGAAATACACCCTCTTTGAAGTGTGCATCCTAGACAAAGCACTTGCAACAACACCTGCGCTTAATGAGGCTGCTAGCTAATTGCTAACTCTTTGAAATGAGCTAAGCATGCAGGTGGTCACCATGTTCAAGATATTCCCTGCAAACACAAACATCCCTCCCATCTCTCTTCTGCTGGTGGGATGGCTCCATCGGACCTTGTGTCTCTGGCTTTGCATTGCTCTCCATGTCACTGCATGGTGTCCTTCCAACCCTCAAGCCTGGGAGATGTTTGGGGTGGAGAACCAAACCAAGGCAGTGTCCCTGGTGGGGGAAATGTGAAAAGAGCAACTCAGTGTCCTTGCTTGGGGCTTGCTCACCTTACTGTGCGCGTAGACCACAGAGCCCAGCAGCTTCCAGGTGCCGCCCCGCCGGTCCATGCGGATCATGCGCAGGATCTGCAGGAACCGCAAACTCCTGAGTGCCGAGGTGGCAAAGACGTTCCCTTGGGATCCCGCTGCCAGCACGGCGATGGACGCGATCAGCACCATGATGTCTGCATGAACAGAGCACATTGAAAACTGAAGAAATGCTGCTGAACCACTACCAAACAAGGCAGCACTCCTACTGCTGCTGGCAGCAGAAGGACGTGTGTGAAAGTGGTGTTGTATCAGTTGTATCTTGCGCTGGAAGGACACAGCAGAAATCTTAACCTGGACAAAAGGAGCAAATACACACCTGATGGAAACATTCTAGTTTTCTTCTCCACGCTCATCTTTCCCACAGAAAATGCGTCCAATGCTGCATGACTGCATTCTGATGCAATTCGGTGCTAAACTGGGCTAAGCCCTAGCAAGGTACATGCCCTTTTTTAATCAGCTGCCTGTTACACTGCGCTGTCCAGAGATGTGAATTCCCCATCTAAATAGGGAATGAAAATCCATAGGTCCACCATAGCAATCCTAGGGTGTTCATCGAAAGAGAAAGTCCAAGAAAGAGGCCAAGAAAAGAAGCCTTGCTCTATATATCCCGAACATCCTGAAAGCCTCCCTCTTTCCTGTTTTTCTGTACAATTTTTATGTGTTTTTCTGTGTAATAAGCTCAAATCCTGCACATGACCCTTGCTAGCTCCTGGACACCTGCAAGCAGGCTCCATAGGGAATGTCATGGCCTCTGCCCACTCCTTACCCCGATAAAAACACCCACAGTGCACAGATGGCCCCTTGCACAAGAGGATCGCCGAGTGCTTTGCGAACGAGAATTAATTAAGTCTCATAATTCCCTTGTGAGGCAGCTCATCGGCACCAGGGAAGGCAAAGCGAGACATGGAGAGTTGAAATGACTTGTGAGCAACTTGATGTTGAGGTTGGACCCGGGACCCCAGATCCTACGCTCAGCTTCTTCCAGCTACATCCCCTTTCCGCCCTGCACCGATGGCTGTGGGCAGCTGTCAGTGATGCGCTGGGCACCAGGAACGGCTCCCAGCTCTGCAGAAAACAGGGTGGCCTCGTGCACAATAGGGAAAACCATGGCTGTGAAATAGGATTTTTGCCTTCGCACTCTTTCCCTTCTCCAGGTGTCCATAAAGCAGCTAAGGATCAATCCCCAAAACACAAGCAAGAAACAGGAGCATTGTGCAAGCAAGCTCTTGCAATAGCCATTTTGGTTAGGGAAATCCCATGCAGGGAGGCAGGTCTTACCGATGACGCAGAAAGGCTTGCGGGCAAACTTTAACCTTCCCCTCCAGCCCCGGTACCGGCAGCAGCAGCCAGCTGCCCAGATCCTTACAAAGTATTCGACTCCAAACACCACGATGGTGACAATTTCCTGTGGAGGGGACAACGCCGTTAGCCTAGAAAGAAGTGTGGTGAAGAGCACGCTCCAGAATTAAAGACAAAACCACAGCCTAAAGCCCGCACGCCTCAGGAATGATAACACAGAACTGCCGGCACCAGGGACGTTAAATGGAGAGCCCAGGCTTGAAAGATGGTCGGGTCTTTGCTGCTGGGTTTTCCCTCGCCATTTCCATGGGGGGGGTGAGACAACTGCACACCTCTAGCCTGCGAACCAGGATTTACACCTCCTCGTAGCACCTGTGTCCCCCATCCCAGGACTGATGAGCACCCTCTTGTCTCCCCACCATCAGTCTTCAGGACTTGACCAGGATAACGCTGAGCAGCTCAGGAAAGAAATGAGGAAGACTTTACTGATCACTTTGTTTGCAAATCCCGACTTACCAGAATGTAAAGGGCCCCTTCTGAGCTGTTCTGGTACTCATCGATGGTTGAAAAGACAGACAGCACCAGGCAGGAGAAAACTAGTAGAAAACTACAGAACACAAAAATAAAAAATAAAAAACAGAGGAAGAGAGAACGGCAGTCTTCAGAGCAGGAATTTTTCACACTTGGTCAAACTAGTCTGGAGAGCATTTTGAGATGTTTTCCTATAAGAGTGATTACCATGCTGCTGCTACAACACTGTCTCTCCTTGCAAGGACACTTTGCTGGCTTTGTGGTGACAAGAGGTGATGGTAACGAGGCCACCCAGGCCTCCCACAACCAGGGCTGGGAGCCCTTCACCCGCTGGGACAGAATCACAGAATCGTTCAGGTTGGAAGAGACCTCCAAGATCACCTAGTCCAACCTCTGACCTAACTCTAACAAGGCCCACACTAAACCATATCTCTAAGCTCAACATCTAAACGTCTTTTAAAGACCTCCAGGGATGGTGACTCAACCACTTCCCTGGGCAGCCCATTCCAATGCCTAACTACCCTTTCAGTAAAGAAGTTTTTCCTAATATTCAACCTAACCCTCCCCTGACGCAACTTTAGCCCGTTCCCCCTCGTCCTGTCACCAGGCACGGGGGAGAAGAGACCAATCCCTACCTCACTACAGCCTCCTTTAAGGGACCTCGCTGCCTGCACCGAGCTCTGCAGATCAGTCGCAGGACTCGTGCTTAAATGGCAGGGCAGAACTGAGGTACAAAAACGGAATGTGAAGTCCCTCATTTTATGAACTAGAAGGGTTGTGCATGGGAGGACCTGCTGGACTGGTCCCAGTTTGGCCAGTACCAACCAGTTCCCCTTCCAGCACATGGCTGCAATAACCTCTGAGATTACTTCCCCATTATGTCAGCTCTTACTGCACCCTGCTTTCAACAAGCATGCAGACAAGCAGCGAAACACCTTTTTTTTTTTNNNNTTTTTTTTTTTTTTTTTTTAACTCTTTACTGACAGGAAAGGCTGGCAAATGTTCAGATCTAATTCAGCCGTGGGTTTTCCCAGCATCCCTTGCTCACAGATTACCCAAAACAGGGATTTAACAGACATGGCCGTCAGATAAAATACACTTAACCACCCACTGACACGCTGCAAGCCCAGTGCCACCACAGGCTGTCCCAGCAGCAGCCCCAGAAGCGCTGCCCCCC
>VXAA01003386.1:459469-479638 GCA_013399115.1 Anseranas semipalmata | reverse complement strand
CCCCCCCCCCCCCATTCACAGCTCTGCACCCAAAGACAGGCTGTCCCCATCGAGCTGCCCGCGCTGCACAGACGCCAGATGTGCTAATGCAAATCAAAAGGCAGGAGATGAACGACAGGAGCTCGATTCTCTTCTGACATTTGATGCCTAAATCTGCAGCTACGGAGGTGTCCTGGCATCTGCTCATGGCTGGAGAAGGTTTCCACCAGCCCACGATGCCCACCGCTTACTCAAACAAAAGAAGGGAAATTAATTTACTGAAGATCGATTTACTGATACAATGAAGTAGGGCAGCGCAGGGAGGAACTAAAAGCTGCATTCTTTAAAAGCATTAAATAATTCATCTGTCTGGCTTTGTCTCACATTCCTACAAACTGAATTTCAAATATTTATAAGGCACGGGTCAGCTGGTGGGCGCAGCTCCTGCGCACTGTGTAAAGAAAAGGAGTTTCACACTGCCAGGTCGTGCCTGTGGCTTTGCAATGGCCATTAACGTCATAGTAACAAGTAAAAGCAGAGGGATTTGCAGTATTTATTCCAACCACAGACAGGGCTGAAACATTCCTGTCTGCTGGCGGGGAGGGACCTTCAGAGCCATCTCCATGAGGGCTGAGCTTTGTCAGCATATTTGGCACAGAGCAGGTAAGGAAATTCCCCAATTTCTCCCTGCAGATTTCCTCTGCACAGGTCTGGTACCTGGGGACTTGAAAAACCCCCAGAGAGTAAGGAAACGTCCCTTGCAATCCCACTCATGATGCCCCCTGATGTCATCTCTGTCTCACCCAAAGTGGTTTTTGGAGACTGATGGTACAGAGGGAAGGAGCTGCAAATGGGTCAGGCAGCCCCGCACCCGGGCTGGCCCAGATTTTGTTGCAAACTCCTACACTGGAGTGAGAAGCAAATGAATAATCAATGAAAGAAGAAAGAGAAAAGGAAAAAAATACACCATGGTAAAGGATAGGGGAGAAAAAGAAAATCCTACACATTCTGATTAAAGAAGTAGGACATGGGTTGCATTTTTGTAACTGAACAGCACAATAACATGCCTGGGGAGGTGCTGAAAGTGAAGTGCCGATATCGATGCAGACTTGCACACCCTGTTTGCTAAGGTGGATGCTTTGGATGGCTCCAGAATGAAGCCACACTGAAACAATGAGTCCTGGCGGGGATGAATGCCAGGAGAAAGATTCCTGTGTTAAACGTGTCATTAGAAATTTATTGATGGGGCAGAAAAAAAAGAAAGGAAAAGAAACCCCTTCATCATTTCAAACCCCAGGGTGCGAGTTGAAAGTATAACCCAGCAGACAAGGTTCTTGTGCAGATTTGGGGCTAACAACCTGCTGGCGAGAAGCCTGCTTACACCTGTGCAAGCACTGGTTGTGCTGGGGGAGCTGGGGCAGCTCCACAGGCCAGCAGCTCCCCCACCCCACGCACTTCACCCCAGGTCCGATGGGGATGCTCAGCCAGCAGGTGAGGAACAGTCCTGCCTGCAGGCACCAGCTCATCACAGGGTGAGCTGTACAAGCATCACAAAATAGCTCCGCAGTGATGCACAGCTGCTTTGCTCAACCCTGTGTACCACTAACCTCTAGGAGGCTGTAAAAGGGGACTAACAGAATGAAATATTTTTGCAAGGAAACTGAATTAATGGGGTAGGGGTCTGAATGGCTCCTGGAAGGCTCTGAAGGATCTGCAGCTCTGCTATGGACGTGGGATGGAAGGAGAAAGCTGAGAGCTGTGTCCACACTGGAGGTGGGGTGCATCCTCTGAGCTCCCATGGAGGGCAGGCAGCGAGGAACAGGAAGGCTGACTGCTTTAATTTCACCTAATCTACCCAGACAGCGCAGGAAAGGGCTCCAGATAATAATGGATAGCTAGGGAAAGGGAAACAGGCCAATAAATAGTGTAGAGGTTGGGATGAATCTAATTTTTAAAGCTACATATCTAATCAAAGCAAATTATGTCTGCAGCCTGACTCTGGGTAATGTTAATGTGCAATAAGGAACGTTAATTATGTCCCATCTAATGATTTTTACATTAAAGATGCCAATTCTGCTTAGAGCTTTGGAGAAGACAATATCCTCCTCCCGAGCAGACAGGAGCTGGGTCCTACACGATGCACGCCTGGAGCCGGCACCGCGCGTGCTGTGGGACCACCATCCCCTCCATGGGCAGAGCTGGCTCCAGCCTCCAGGAGCTGCTGGGGAAGGACACCTCATGTCACCGAACCTTCTCATTCACCACCCAGCACCTCCTGCTGCTCCAGACCCCCGCGCCTGTTGCTTTCACCTTTAAGCTCAGCCAAGATTCAGCTGTGCAAATCTGACTGCTGCTGGTAGCAATAAATCCAAAGTCCTCCAAAGTCTGGCTATGCATCCAAAGGTTCTGTTGACTTAAAACAACCATGGCAAGCTTCTTATTACAATTTATAAATCCTGGCACAAAATCTGCATAGTGCTTTCATATCCAGCGCATGTCGCATTACCAACAAAAAAAGAAACAAGAGAACTCCCTGTCAAAAAAAAAAATACTTAAAATGACTTGAAACAGGAAATTTTCTTCTCTCTCATAAAAGTATATGACAGAATCCTTATAAAGCTTTTCAGATTAATCACCTAATTTGCCTTCCAAAAGAAAGCCCCTTTGAATCTACACACTCATTTACGTCAGATTAAAAAAAGTTTACATTTATTCCTGAAATAGTTGTATTCAGGTAACATTTGCTAACATGCAGGAACATTGGGGTTCCTCTGGTGGAACACCATCGGAACAATCAGCAACTGGATTCCTGGATGTGATGGGGATGGATACAATACAAGGAGGCAGCACAAGCCACTGTGTTTGTTATATGCTTTGCTGGCTTCCCCTGGAAGTGGGAGAAGAATTAATGATTTGTTTAATTAGAATGAGCAAAGCTGCAATGGAGGGACTATTTTACTACAGGCATTTGAGAGCCGCACAATAGACAATAACTTAAAAGATTGAAATCACTTAAAAATTACTTTGGGGACATAAACAAGGCATTGATAATTGTGCTAAAATAAAACCAAAATGTTCGTGGGCAATCCGTCTGTAATCCCAGCAATCCATTTGCTGTGGTCTCTGTAAAATGCTGGCTTTCAATTGCCTAAAACTGGCATAAATCAGAGGCCACGAAATGCTGCAATGACAATAAACCAAGGTGAAGAGAACAAGGATAAACGGAGACTGGAAAATGACTTTTAACACTCAGAACGCCTTGTAGTCAGAACTGGAGTATTTACAGCTAAATTTGAATCTCCGATGAATCAGAAGCAAAACTCTGATCGTGCCATGACTTTCCAAGGGCTAATGACAATGCCATATTGCCCCCACCCTTAACCAGGAGCATCCCTCATCTTTCTTCACGTAACCAATTCTGCCGTGATTTGCAGCCCAGCTACTCATTTACAAGGCTAAACGCAAGCCTAAATGCCTCACTCCAGCTTTCCACATCCCTCAGTCTCAGCCAAAGTCATCTCCCAAGGCGACTTCTGCCACCAGCAGAGCTGAAAATAGAAGCGGGGATCCTGCCTTTCGGTCCTGTGCCTTCATAAATGCTCTCCTTTCCAAACACAGCTCTTGGTGGTGGCTCAGCCGAGCCCAGCCAAGATCTCGCTCCCCGGAGGAGGCTGGATGCTCCCTGGGCACCCATGTGGGTAGAAAACATTGTTTATGGGTGACACGAAGGCTGGCTCCAAGGCTGGGATTTTCATGGTGCATACACTTTTAAATAAATCTTTGCAAAGGTGTCTCTGGGACACTGCTAATAGCTCCGGTGCAGAGCAGCCCACGCTGCTCTCCCGAGTGAGCCCAGTCTCACCACTGCCACCCGCAAGCCCCATGACATGTCCCCTGCCACTGTGCACGGATGCAGCAAACCTGCTCTCCTTGCTGCGCAGCAGCAACATGACGAAGATGGGAGGTTGTTCTCCAGCAGATCAGGTTCTCTGGGGTCTTCCCCAACACACCTGCACAGCTGCATCCCCACAAAATGGGGGGAATGAATGAGATTTCCTTTGCATAAGGGATCACCTTCTGCTTTACAGGCAGCTAAGGAGCATTCACAAAGCCATCATCACATCAAACCGAGGAAAAATGAGTACGTGGCCACAGCTTTATCATATGAGCACAGTAAAGCAGCATGACCAACTCACAACAAAGCTTCTCTTCCCCTGCCTTCCCTCTATGGAGGCACCATCTTTCTCAGCTAGAAAAAGAGCAGGACAGGGGCTCGCATACATTTTCTCCTTCAATGTCCACCACAGTTGAAGAGATCCTACTTGAAGACCTTCCCAGCCTTTCCCTCCTGCTTATAACACAAAGAACAGAAACAGCATGGTCTGTCCCGAGTGCCCAAAGCCAAAGACCCAAGCTGAACCCATGCACCACAGGAATTTGAGCAGAAAGGGGTTTTGCATGACATATCTTGTCTCTCATCCAGCAAAGCCTTGTGTATCTCCACATTTACAAGCAAGATTAACAGTAAGAGCTTTCCTGGATGGAAGCCTCAAAGAACAAAAGCCAGCTGGAGAAGGCGAGTAATGAAGGTCAAGATCTAAATATTTACAGCACGAAAAGGGGTTAAATTTCAGATATCAGCAGTCTGTTTTATAGGCTTGCCTGGCTCTAATTATTTAACTTACTCAAGGCATCTCAACTCAGAATAAGAGCCATGTTAAAAATAATCAACACACACAAAGTTCCAGCTCAAATGTTCCTCTTTGTCCTCCTCTAACATGAATCACTGGGAAATGCTTGTCTGCGTATTCTCCTTGCGGTGTGCATGCAGCCTCAGAGGAGCCAGATGTCTGGAGGAAAACCCAAAGTATTAATCAAGACGGTGCACCTGCCAGCGGGGTCTGTCACTGCTGCAGCTCTGCTGGGCTGAGATTCTCTGTAAAAGCTTGGTGGGGAGAAATATGTTCATGTAGCTCCAGGAACGGTTCATAGGCAGAATCCTAAAGACCACAGTGCAATTACGGTGCATTAGGAGGTAAATTAAGAGTATAAAATATTGGACATTTAAGTAATTCTTAAAACGTCCGTGCACGCATTTACTCAGAGCATGTTCATTGATTTTAATGCAAGGGAAAGTTGCTGTCTCATGCAATACCAGTATTATTCAGATTGAAATCTGAGCACTGCCTATGTTTCATTCCACAGGGTATTCCCCGAAAAGAGTCTCTGCTTCCTCCCTACCTCTGAGAAATTATTAGTAGTGAGCACATGAATACAAGCCTTCCAAATGTAACCTTTATCTGTATACGAAGATCAAGTTCTCTCTGCTTTTACAGAGCAAAGCCCTGCTTTTCTGCTCTACCTCAAGGAGAAAAAAAAAAGGAAATTAAAAAAGCCAAGGGCTATGCTGCATGGTTTGAGCATGGAAGCATAAAAAAATCCTCTTGCTGACCTGGGCAAATCACTTGACCTGACTTAACTGTGCTCTCAAATTGGGTTAAAAGCAAGATGTCCCTGCAAAATGTAATGCTGCATCTCATCTAAACATTCCTCGAGGGAATGGGATATACAAAAATAGGCTCTGGTCTAATTGCAGATAGGAAGATTGTCTCAAAATGTGCAGGGCTGGCTCCTGCTGCAGACAGGAATAGTAGCCAGTTTTTCAAAGGTCTGTCCCAGAATCAGCTATTCAGCTCAAGCCCGAGGTTCCCTGCCTGCAAAGGACAAGTTGTGCCTCTCTGAGCATCTTTCGCTTTGTTTCCCCATCTCTGACTTTGCACTACTTTAACAGCCGCCAGAATTAAAGTGCCTCAGAGACGAGGGACAGGGGCTCGGCAGCTCACAGCAGCTGCATGAACCATCGCAGACCCACAACAGGCAGCCAGGCGGCTCTAAATCCTCGTGCTGACTTCAGCACCTCACTTTTGCCACGCCTCAGCCCATAGTTTATGCTTTCCTAAAGGCAGGACCTCAGAGTTGTATCTTGATAACGAAGAGAAGAAAGCGGCATCTTGGAGCCAGAGGCTAATGGGTAACGCCAAAATGGAAAACGCATTACCAAAGTACAGCTAATTTCATTTCCTCATCAGTTTTAATTAACTGAGTCTTGGGAAAAAAGAAAGAAGTATTCACAAGCTTGCATGGTACGTGCAACATGTCTTAGAGCTGGTGATTTCACCACCTGTTTAATTCAAGTTCCCTGGCCCCAGCCAGCATTAGGGGGAAGCCCAGAGCCCAGCAGCAGGAGCACCGGTGGCAGCCTCGGGGGACCACGGCCCCCACACTGGCTGAAGAGGCACCCAGGGGAAGGGCGGCAGGGGCAGAGGAGTGCCGGTGGGCTGCGGGTGGCAGCAGCAGCGCTGCCTCTCCCCGCTCCCACAAGTTGGGAACGGCCCCAGCACAGCCAAGGGGGCTGCAAGCACCAGGTCCTGAGCCAGCCGTACCCGTGGGGAATCTGAGGTTTGCACGCAGGAAAAAACACTGGATCCGTGTCTCTTCCCCATGTCAGCATGACAGCATGCTCCTCCACAGCACAGGTGGCAGGATATGGCCCTCAGTGTCTTTCACATCCATAAAACAAACCCAGACCTCCAGAGAGCTCAAGCTTACAAGGGCAGCGCTCTTTAGCCCTAAAAAATCGCTGAAACAGGCAGCTGCACCTCATGGGGGAAGGAGGGGAGAGCATCCCAGCCACCGTCTGCCAAGCTCCGTTTGATTCTCCACTAACACAACCGTTCTGGGCCTTCCAGGAGCTGCAGCTCCTCAGAGCCCTTCTCCATCCATCTCTCCATGACAGCAGTGAGTGGTTTCCCTGCGCTGCAGCTGTATTTCCCAGTGTTTTGCAAGGCGATAGGCAGAAAGGCCTTAACCCCCCTCTTCCTTAGCACAAAGCCTCCAGTAAAATTTAACAACTCCGCTCTTTGGTGCGCTTTCAGCCTTCCACACCCCCAGCAAACTTACACAAGGCCAGGGGATTTGCATTGCTACACCATGCGCAGCGCACCCAGGCTCAGCACGAGGGATTCCCCAAACCCCCTGTGCAGCATCGCTGGAAGAGGGAGGGACAGTGCGCAGCCTCCCCATTCCCTGCAGGGCAGGTGCTCACAGGCCAGCACCGCGCTTTAATCCCATTCAGGGCCACCCTTCCCAGGCCTTAGCCCGGCATCCGCTGCTGCTCGCAGCCACGAACCGGTCAGGCAGGAGCAGCCGCGTGCCAGCACCGGCCCCAGCACCACCCAGTCGTGTGAATGGAGCTCTCGCTATTTTTGTCCTAGTTCCCAAGGCAATGAGGTGCATGTGATCACCCCGTCTGGCTGCTTCCCTCCAGCCCCACCTAATATTTGGTCATGTTGGCCAAATGTCATCAAATTTGCCAAAGCAGAGAGAGCCATCCTCTCCGATGGGCAGCAACGAGGAGGAGGATGCTGCACGAGCTCAGCTTCCCAAGCTCCTAGCCCAGCAAATGAGAGGTTCATTCCCTCTCCTTATTTCCCTGTGCCAGTAAACACAACAATAAATAGCAAGCTGCAGGAGGCAGATGATTGTGTGGTGAAAGGTGGAAAACATCTAAAAATGATTTAAAACAGGGAGGAGAATAGGAAGAGAGGACTGCGGATTATACTCCNCTGGTCCTCTGTGCAGGTCCCTCCTTGCAAAGGTCCCCAGACCCAGCCCTTACGTGGGACCTAGCTCCCGCCCCAGGATGGGCTGGAAGCAAGTCCAGCACCACAGGGACTGGCCCAGCGGTCTTTTAAAGCTCACAAGTAACAGGGACACAGGGCACGGACACATTAAAGCTGAAGAGGGATTATCTAGCTGCCATTTCAACACGTCGGTAAATCAAAGTCGATGGAAGCCATATGCTCTGCTGGGAAGCATCCATCTCGTTGCCAGGGAAACATCCTTCCCATGTAAAATGGCAGGCAAAGGCTTGAGAAAACCTGCTTTTAACCCGCTTTTCTCAGGCACAATCCAAGTCCCCAGGCAGCTCCCGCAGCATCGCGTCGCCGCTGCTCCCCGGGAGAGCTGCAGCAGCTTGAGTCAGGAGCAGGAGACGGTGCCTCCCCCACCAGGTCCAGACCCAATCAGTCCCAGCCTGACCCTATTTCCAACATCCAGCTCACTCTGAAGCAAGTCCCCATCATTTATTCCCTGGGAATAATAGGGGATTGCCTGCCTGAGTCATATCAAGCAGCGCTGCTCGGGGATGCTGTAGGTGCATGGCACAGATGATGCCTGGGTGGGCATGGACGTGCCCTGCAGTGGGGCAAGGCATTGACAAAGCAAGAGAAAAACCAACAGCAGGGCCATGGCCTGGGCTAGTACCGCTCAAATCCAGCCTCTTACAAAGCGGCAGATACCACCCGACTTCTTACAAGTAGCAGGCAAAAACCTGCCCTTGGGAACAACAGCAGGCAGCGGGCTGAGGTCTGCAACTGCCTCGCGTCTGCACCTCCTTGTTGCTTTAAGCCGCACACGGTCACTGCCCAGGACCATGGCAGTTTGCAGGTCCCTGCCGGCTGATGGAGGGCGATGGGGGTGTCAGGAGGGGCACCCCCAGAGCATGGAGGGCAACCCATGGTCCGGCATCGCAGAGGTCACGGCAGCAAACGCTCTCCAGCCCATTTATGCCAATGAATTTGCGTGTGATGTTGGCTTAGGCAGAAGATATAGACTAGCAACCACGTGGATACCAAGACAGAAAATTGGATATCCTTTCAGAAAGATGGTACTTCTACATATCTGCTTCCAACCTCAGCCTCTCTGGATGTTTAGAAAAAAAAACACCTCTTCCATTTATTGTAAATCCCACAAGCAGATGAAGTCAACTATTAAAGTAGGGAAAATGCCTATTTTCTATTCTGATAAGTAGCTGTGTTCTAACAACCTTTATGATGCAGAATAGAGACATTATTTAATAATTCAAAGCCAAGGAAGGCCTGACGGGACAAGGATACACACTGAAGTCTCCCTGTCTGTATGGGAAATGGTTATTGCTGCTGGAAGAGGGAGAGGCTGAGGGTAGCTGGGGATGCTGGATTATGCCACATGGATGCTGCATTGGGGAATTCCTCCATACCTCAGCTCCCAAACTGAAAACAGGGATGATTCCCCCCAGCACCCAGAGGCACCACGTGTAACTCCAGACATGGCCGTGGCCATCAGCAACAAATAAACCCTGCTGGAGTAGAACAAAGCCTGACACAAAGACACTGCAAAGCACACAACAGTAACCAAGGCTTGCACAGACCAGAGCCAACAACAGCATCGCACACGGCAGCTCAAAGGCAGGAGCAATGTCCTGCAGTGAGTGACACCGGGGCATGCCCAACAGCACGCCGAGGTGCAAGTCCCCCCGTAGGACATCTCTGGGCACTCGCTACAATACTACAGCCTCTTCCCAGCTGCTCACGTGGCTGCTAACCCAGCGGCAGCAGCTGGTGTGGAACCCATGGGCAGCCACCGCAGCACGACTGCTCCATCAGAGCATCCTGCTCCTGCCCAAGCCGGGAAGGAGTCACCTTCACTCGGTGGCATCACAGCACGACCGTCAGCCAGCTCCGAGAGTGCTGGCACTGCCTGGGAATTATGTCACTGTAAATATCAAATGGCCTTTATGGTCCTGCACGCTCCTTCCTACCTCCTTCTTGGCTCGGAGCCTTGCGAGTGGTCTGCGCTGTGCGTTGAGGACACCGACAGTGATAAAAGCAATGAATGGATAATAGCCAGGTAGTATTTTGAGTTACAGCATCATCAGCCTGCTGCTAAACCAAAGCAGGAGCAGCTCTCCATCCTGGTTGTGTAACCCAGCCTCACAGGACATTCCCCGTAATTACAGGGCCTTTCCCTGCAGTCCCACGGGGGCCATATTCTGCATTCATGAGAGGATGCTCAGAGTTTCACTTCCTCTCTAGCACATTTTTTTCAGTCTTCCCTAGAAACAGCAAGAGGAAGCAGGAGGAAAAAAAAGGTTTAATTAACTTTTGTTTAATTTCTGCTGTGCTTTCAGCAAATGAAAAATAACTGAGCCTCCCCACCAGGTCTGCACCGAGCCAGCACCTTGCTGGCTGCTCCGCCTGTCCCCATGTTTTGCTCCCCTGGGCCATGGGGTGCTGGTCCTGCTGGCTGGGAACATGGCACAGGCTCGGGCTCAGCTCCAGCCACCCTTCCCAACTCACACCATGCAGGGATGCAGCAGCAGGGAGGACGGGCATCCCCAGCCACAGGCTGGCTATCCATTAGCTTAATGAATTTCTCTGGGGGGTTTTTTATAGCATCTACTCCCATGGGGAGAAGGGCCAAAAGAGCAAGGCCAGGTAGGAACACAGCTCATTTTGGAGGTTCGGCACGTTTCAGCCTCTCTGCAGGGAGCTGGTGCAGAAGAGGAAAACAACAACAGCAACAAAAGGTCAGTGCAGGAATTCTTCCCACCCCTCATTAGCTGGTATGTTGGGAGAAGAGCTAGTAAATAAGAATTGCATTAAAAACATCTATGTGTTAGAGGAAAAAATGTGAAAAGCAAGAACAATTAAGTGCAAAATTCTATATGGCTGCATGTCATGTCAGACAAATTGCAGAGAAAGAATTTCCCAACCTCTTTTTTTCTAGGTCTCTTTCCTTCCTTACAGAAATAGCCATAAGCAAGAAAAAACAGACAGAGATGTGCACCCAGTAGCCACAAGGACCAAACCATGAGGTCACATTAACAAAGCTTCTTCAGTGCTGATACAGATTAAATGCATTGGTCCCTCAGGCTATGGAGACAAACCTCATGAAGTGCTGGCAATTTAGTTCAAGACATAACGACATGAGGACTTGTCCCTCTGGCTCAGGGTGATGCTTAATTGGGTGTGAAGTCAGCACTGGACGAACGCTGCCACTAGCCCTTCCTCCATACGGACACTGGCTTCTTTGCGGCTCCCTGGAGAGCTGTTAGGTGAGGGGCTGTCCTCACACCCCCGCACTCATACACAGCAGGGCAGCTTTCCGTGAGGCCACTGAGCAAGCACAGGACGTGTCTGAAAAGGAAGATATTTCTCCATCCCAGGAGAAATGGCACAGTGAAATCCCTCCAAGCCTGGCAGCTCCTGCGCTGCACTGTCAATGTCTCAAAGGAGCCCGCTTGCATTTGCTCATGGCACCTCCAGTCTCTGCTGTAATACCAATGGAGAATTACAGCCACTCAGAAATATCTCACCTCTCCTAAATAAGAAAAGACACCAATCAAAAACCCAAAAGCATCAGCAAATCAACCTCAGGGGAGAAAAGGAGGTACAAACCACGCTTCCCCCTTGGCTGTGAGACACTGCAGAGCAAGAACTGCTCCTGGACACCAACACACAGTGCACTGTGTCCCTGCAAGCCATCCCAGCAGCTGAGACACCCCGAGATGGACAAATGCCCCATGCAAACTCCTACCCATGCTCCAAACGGCCATGCTCCTTCAGCCAGGGGAGACGGGGTCAGCAGTACACGTCTTCCAAACAATGGAGCCAGTTTTAGGGTTGGTTTTGCTGCTCATTCAAGCCTGGCGTCTTTATATAGAGTCAGGGCAGGATCCAAAAACGGAAGAGAGACACCCACTCCCATGGATTGTAACACACACACTGAAATAAATAGCTCCCTGCCTAAGGGGATGACTCAGGAATCTCACTAGTCCTTAAAGCACAAATCAGTGCTAATAAACCTCAGGAAACTTGGAGGAAGGCCCAGCGAGGGGTCTACTGGACAACACATGACACTTCCAGCCTTGCTAGACATGACAAGGGGAAGGATGAATAATCACAAAATCAAAGCAACGCCCAACACTACAGCAGTGGCCACACCAGCCCGAGCTCCCCGTGCAGGAAACCTGCTTCAAGAGCAAGGAGCAGTCCTCATCACTGGGGAGAGGTTTTGGTTTTCAGCGCTGCTTCTAGAAGCATTCAGGCTTAAACACCATATGGCTTGCAGTGGCAGGAGGCAACATGGCCTCACTCTGTCCAGCAATGATACGGAGGTATTTACATTTAACTCCTTTGCTCTCCTCTTGAGTGAAAGATGGAGTGCTCTTACATCCCTTATTATGTTCCTCAGACCAGGTAATGAACCTCCGAGCAAGCATAAACTCAATTAATGGCCACTTCGAGACTCCGAGTTGTGTGAAAGCCCATAAACATGCGGGAGAAAAAGTCTCCCAGCGCTGTCATTTCGCTGCCACATATAACACTCCAACAGCGAGAAAGCCGCTAAGCCCAATTCACAGCCCTCCGCACGCTGCATTTGTAATGAACAGCAAGATCACAGCAAGCAGCCAACTGCCCCGGTATGGGGGAGCATCTCCTGGGGAAGACGCCTTCCTCCTCCCAGCCTAAAGTTAACTCTGCTGAGCTCCTGAGCCTATTGGACTTCCCACCACAACAGGCTGGCCCACGCCTTGAACAGTCTGCCCTGACCAAAGCCAACCCCCGCTTTCTTCTGCAAACCCAAGGAGCACGAATAGAAACCAACCCACCAATTCAAAAGCAAATAAGAAGCCAGGTAAATACCATGAAAAAGAAGAGTGGAGCAAAGCTAACGCTTACCAGCGGTCCCCCAGCAACTACTTCACAACTTTCATGTCTCTTCTGTTCAATGCACTAAGTTGTTACGGCAGGGACTGGCTCTTTTTGGCTTGATGTACAGAACAGAAGCTCGCAGACTTTATTTCCATTAGGCTTGCCTGCACACCGCTATAATATTAATAGAGTATTGTTTTCCCCTTGGTATTCACTTTATTATTTGACTGAAGTTTTTCTATTTCTTTTGCACCGCTTATTAGTTCTCCAAGCATATCAAACCGAAGTTGCAACAAACACACACAGCAGGTGCCCAGACACAAGCTACTGCATTCACCCAGGAGACAGAGAAGAGGTGTCTGTGAGTCACCTTTGAGTCAGGATTTCTGCTAGTTTTTTTTTCCTGGGCACCATAATAACTTTATAGAGAGTGACAGCATATCTGTGGAAGCTGCATTAGGATCTCCTGTTCTGCTGCACTCATCTATTGCGGCGTGCGACAGCAGCTCAGCTATTGCCTCAGCCGAATTTCGCTTGGATGCTGTCACCTCCCCAGGCTGGCAGAGCTGCAGACCAGAAGGCAGGACTTCAGGCAGATCAGGGTTTGTTTACAAACGCAGCATCTGTGAAACCCTGGGAAAGACCGGCTAGAAGGCAAAACTTCTGCCTCTTTCAATCTTGCACAAAAGAGGCCAGCCACAATGGATGGATGGCATCTTCAGCTGGAGAGTGAGCATCCTCCCACCCCAAGCAGGGGCAGCCGTTCCCTCGACCTTGCCTGTCCTGGTGTTTCTTTGCCCCATGCCACCCTCCTGGGGAGGCATTCAGAAAGGAGGGTGTCGGAATGAATATTGACCATCCCCTGCACACTCTCTTCTGAGAGCCTGAACACAACTATAGCTGCTTAGGAACTATAATCAGTATTAATAAGGCTTGATTATCATCTGATTTCCCCTGGGTCTTGGGTTGCAGGTCCGCAAGTTGATTGTTCGCTGTAAAGGCTCCTTTCTCAAAACTGCTTCTGAAGGGTTGCTGGCTAAATGTGGATCTCAGACACTGGGCATCCCGTTTCAGTGCGGATCAGACCCATCTCTCACCTTCACCTTTAGGGATGTTCGCAGTGCAGTTCTGGCTCTGAACGTCACAGTTCCTACTGGCTATGGCAGGAGGCGGGAGATGCTTAGCGCTGCCTCAGCTCCAGTTTTTGGTTTGCAAACTGATGCCAGGCTGTCTTCTCATCTTGTGGTCTGGACTCATCCCACCCAGCTTCCATCCAAGCTACACAAGGGAACTTAGATTCCCTCTGTCTTCAAGAAATAGAAATGGGTATCTCCAGAAGGCAGATGTGCCCACCTTAGATCTGCACTGATGTTCTTATGGAATAGGATGTTGTACGAGGAACCCAGAACATAGTGCCCCATCCAGGAGGTATCTGAGCATCACCAGACTTGAGCCAAAAGCCCACAATCTCTGGACAATGCACGCACCGAAACAAATCAAGAGGCTCGGTCACTGGGCCTGCGAAGCCGAGGCTGCTGCTGCACCCATCAGCCCCAGTGACCCTGATGTAGCTTTAAATCAGCCCCTACAGCACTAAGAGAAAGGTGAGAAGATGTCACAGATCTTCCATTCCCCACATAACGGAAAAGGCTGCCCTCTGCCTGACATCCAATCCACCCAAAAGAAGTCACCAGATGGAGGTTTACCAACACCAGGGCTTCATACACTTTTAAAAAGCACATTAGAGGCTGGAGTGATGCTGAAGACAGATCAGATAGATGGAGGAATGCTCCAGTTTCCCTCGCTTATTGGCAGTTAGACAGCCAAGAAGCCCAGAGGCTGTAATAAAGCAGCTCTCACCATCCCAGACAGTGACTTTTGTTCAAGATACTCCCCAACAGACAGCACTGTATGTAATTAATTCAGTGCTTTAGAACAGACGCACATGACCTCCCAAAACACCTTCAGTTTGTGTGCCATAGGCCACTGCATTCACAGTTTACCCAGAATAAGGCTGGGAGAGCTGCGTGGGAAGCTGAGGTCACCTGGAGCTTCAGTGCACTGATGGTATCGCACAACTTGTTCTTATGGGAGGAAAAATAACATTTTTCTTTTAGCCTTGGGTGGATGGCCAACCTAAATACCTGCTCCTGCAGTGTCAGCAGGGTCATACTTTGCTATAAGTGATGTCAGAGTAGCCCAAGTGCTTTTGGCTTGCAGCCCAGTTAGGAACAGCTTAAACATATGGTGGTGAAGGACCCAGCTGCGCTGGCCAGACCACTGTGCCCAGCGTCCTCCTGCACTACCTGGCTTTGCTCTCCTGCGCTCACTACTCAAACCACCTTGCAATACAGCCTCCCTCTAAATGCATTCATGAAACTCAGTTAAGACCACCACAACAATTACATTTTGAAATGTAATTAATTCCTTTTTGACCATTTGGGGACTAAAAGCCATTGCATTATCCGGCAGCAACGTGAACCATCATGGAAAGAAGGGGCTTATCCTGCTCAATGCTGAAGAACTCGTCTCTCTTTGATGCAGATGGGAGATTTCACACAAACAGGGACAGGCGCACGTTTGCACAAAAGCACGCCACAGACAAAGTTGAATCCTATGTAGGAATCCATCTTCCTCTGCTCTCCTGCATCTACTCTACAGGAGATTACATAGCAGGAAAAGGGACTGGCACATCGCCCTGCCACCACAATTTTAAAGAGGAATCTGTCCCTCAAGAGCTGACTGAGAAATCAGCTAAGTGTTTGGGCTACCTTAAAAAGGATTACACAGGGCTAAGTGTTTGCTGCTTAAATCCCAGATGCCAAATACAAAACTTGTGTTTTTTATCCTGGTAAGCCCCACTGATGCCTAACTGACAGGCAAACCCACCAAACAAATTGCAGGGTCTCACCCCACTATGTCCCCACCATCTGCTGCAATGCAAAAAAAAAAAATCTGATTTTTACAAACTGCATCTCTTTGTTTAAACAATACCCATCTTGCCTTTAGTTGAGGATTCAGGGCTTGCTTTTGGGATTGTTCCTTCTTAAGACAAACGGAGGATCATCTAGTTGAGGCATGTTACAGCACAGAAAGGAGGTCACCTGGGGGACCGGCTTGTTTTTCGTTTCCATAATGTCAGTGTGGGGTAAATGTGACGACTGGAACGTGACATATTAAAGCGAGTGAAATCAGGTTGTTCCCACCAAGCTCTGACTAAGCAGCTGGAGAGGAGCTCGTGAGGCATCACAGCATGGAGGTCTCCCTGCTCCCCAGGACCACACAACTCCACGAAGGACAAACTGCATGGATGAGGGCCTCGGCACAGGAGGCCAAAGCCCAGCAGGTCCACTAAACTCAGCACAAACAGGAGATTTACATTGGCATCTTCACGCCACGTACTCACTAGGACGTGGGGAAAAGGACCCAGAAAGTCCCTGCCCATCAGTGGTGGATGGGCTGGGTTTGGTGGCACCGTACCTGCCAGCAAAAACCTGAGTGGGTGAGGGCTTGCCATTAGCCAACACTCTTCATGCTTGGGGATGGATAAACGAGATGGTCAAACTGAATTTACTCCTAATTAGTCAACACCATAAAACAAGCACAAAAAATTAAGTGGGGTAAAAAAAAAAAAAAAAACACTTGAGCTGCCTAAAAACCCAAGCCAGGCAGCGTTATCTGAGAAAAAATCTGCATGAAATAACCATGTTCTCCTTGGTCCCCGAGGGGTGGAAGGGGTCCTGAGACAGGCCACCTCTGCACCAAGAAACCCCAGACCTTCGGGGAAGCAATTGCACCAACCCTCCATCCTCCCAGCACTGCTGTATCTGCTGCCACCGCGAGCCGCAGCTGTGCCAGGATGCGGGCAGCACAGAGAGGAGACTTTCTGGAGACAGAGGTGGCTTCTGGCTGGCTTAAAAGGGAAGAACAAACAGAATGGAGAAGGCACAAGGAAAATTTAATAGAATTAGGCAGGGAGGAAACATTCTTCCTTATTATAATTTAAGTCCCTGCACTTGCTTAATTAACTGAATGTATGGTGCACAGTATGCGGATAAAAAATGCACCCAAACTATTTTTAAACACAGTTAAAAGATGCATTAAGGTTGTAAATTCAAAGTACGAAATGCAGGAATTACATTTGCTCTGGGCACACAGCTTTAAAAGTCTCTGAATATAGGCCGTTTTCTCGTTACTGCCCCAAATCCAGCACCCCTTTCATCTCAGGGACCAAACAAGAGCAGCTCACCCAGAGGATCAGCAAATGTGCCTGCAGACAAAGGGGGCTTTGGGGCTGCCCAGTACAAGCCCCATGCTTAGGCTAGCACAGAACATAGCATCCCTCCTGAAATAAGATGGCAGGCAGGGACAAAAATCACTGAAGTATCACAGCCCTTCAGACTCAGCACCACTGAGCACGGGACAGGCTACAATAACCAAGGTAAGAGGACTAGGAGAAAAAAAAAATCTAAGTTATTCAAAGAAGTAAAACTGAACAATTTTGCAAGCAAAATGCCTCCCTGTGCAGAGAACTATCACAAGATCTAAGTGCTGCTGCATCCCTCAAAAAGCCAGGGTTGACATTTAGACAGGGCTCAACTTTTCAAGTTTCAGCTCAACCTTGAACAGAATGAGGCCACGTGCTGCAGTGCTAAGGCTCTGCCAAAAAAAAAAAAAGAGCTGAGAGAAATACTGAGAGAAGATGGGAGATACAGGAGGCCCAGACCTCCAAGAGCTGGAGTCCATCTCCAGCCACACTTGACAGTGGGACCTGTCAGGCTCAGCTGTCCATGGGGCTGTGCAGAACATTTTAGCAATATATAATCTGTATACAAACACATGTACCATGAGCAGGTCACCCAGTTGTGTCAGTGTGGGAAGAGCTGTTAAGTACAAAAATTAATCACAATACAAAAATATGAAATAGTGCTTCTGCTCAGAGGTAATAGCGCTTTTACAGAGGCAACATCTGAGATGAGACGGAGTTAATGAGTTTGGGGCTGGAGGGGTGGGAACTGCGCTGAATTTCCCTGTTTTCTTATGCATGAAATGGTGCAAAGGGGAAGGAACGACGACAGAAAGAAGAGAGGGAAAAGAAATCAGATGGATTGGAGCTAGAATGCAGCGCTGGAAATAGCATTGGATCTCGAGGCAGTGCACAAACTCATTCCCGCTGGAAATATTTCCCAAGCCTTTGTGCAAGGAAGCCCCGCAAGCAGTGTGAGCAGAGAAACGGGGGTGCTGGCAGATGGGATCACTTGTGGTGGGGCTGAGACAGCAGCAGGACAGGGCTCCCCATCCACAGCATCCATCAGCATTCACACTCCTGCGGTATGAAAAATAAAGGAGTTTGCGTTCGAGGCCTTGGCACAAAATGGGGTCTCGGGCAGAAGGGGACAGCGAGACCAGGCCACGCGGGCAGGACACAGCGTCAGGCCATTGGGACACCAGGATGAGACCAGCTCTCCCACACAAACTTCATGACCTTGAGCCAGTCCCTTGACTCTCCCATGTCTGTGAATAAGCAGCCACCAGGCTTTTTGTCTGTCCTCTCTGGATTACAGACTTTTAGGTACAGAACCCCCCTTGCCTGCCCCATTCAAACACATACAAAGCTGCCACTGGTGGTGCTAGGCTCACCCAGGCAGCAAATGGGGATAAACTGGTGCTAGGCTATATCCCGGTGACTTTGTATGATGTTTATCCTATTCTCCAGCTCTTTAAGTTACACATCAGTAAATTGCCAAGACTAACCTTATCATACACAAAGTTCAGAAGGCTGGAATCCACATAACATCCCGACACTAAAAGATTAATCATATCAGTGACACTTCACAGACCTTGGTGCAGTTACCACCTCAGCCCTGAACACAGCCTCCATTTCCTGACGGACACACGGCTGGGGGTCATGGAACGGTTTTGCAGCAGTTCCATCTCCCGGCTGCTCAAGCACCTGCCCCGAGGTGAGCAAGCCAGGGAGGCAGCCCGGTGACCAGTACATCCTAGGCCAGCAGTTTCTAACCGGAGGGCACGGCTCCACATGGTGGCACAGCGGGTACAAGTGGAGTTGCGAGCCGAGGAGAAGATGCAGCTCCTTGGGCTGGGGAGGGATGCGGCTTCGTGGTGAGAGTCAAGGGGCACCCCAGCCCAGCAGACAGGGACTGCACTGGAAACAGGGGCTTTGGGGGAAAGCGAGCCCTGGCAGAAGGCAGTTTGGGATGCCCCTGCTCCTGCCCCATGAGGATTGCTGGCTGCCCAAGCAAACGCCACTGCAGAAAGCAATACGGGTCAGAAGTTAGACAGCAGCTGAAGAAGCCAAGGATGCTTATGGAGCCCTCACAGCTGGGGCTGCCCCTGCTGCTTGCCATTTGGCCTTCAGCCCCTTCCACTGCTGTTATTGTCACCCCAGTGTCCCCAGGCTGGGTTTTCACCTGTATTTAATAGCATATGGGGCATGTTATACACAATATCCCCCCATCCTCAGTGCACACGCAGGCAAGCACCCAGCTCGCCATGTGAACGCTCAGCTCAGATTCTGGAGGATTTCGCAACACAAAGCACCCACAACTCCAGAGCATGGCCCTGAGCACAGAGGATGCTCAGGACTCTCGGTGCTGGACTTGGCGCTCATCACAGCCACAACTGAGCTCTGCAGTTGCTCCTTCTCCTCCTCTCACGCTTCCTGGGGAGGACGAGCTTGCTGCAAGCACCCCAGCCCGCTGCAGTGCAGGGCGAAGCCCCCCCTTGCACCCCAGGCAGCATCTCACCGCCCCGACCGGACTCACCAACACCTCCCTAGGAGGCCTCAATGCACAAAATGGCTGAGGACCATAACGCGTATCCCAACACCTTATCTGAGAACAGCGTTACGAGCAAAAGAAGGGAGAAAAAAAAACAACAAAAGGCCCCAAAAATCCTCTTGCTGGGGCTGACAGAGGCCCTAACTACGATGAAAAACATGCAAACAAAAAAGCCATCAGCAGCAAGGGAACGAGCACCCAAGCCCACGCTGTGCTGGAGCCCAGGCCTGCAGAAGAGCCTGGTGGGACTGTGGAAAGTCCCAGAGGGAAGGGAGTTGCGGTAACACAGCGATTTATCCTGACCCTCCCTTTGCAATCCTCTAAACAACGGGAAGTCATCTGCCCTCCTTATGCAGCAGTGCCTTCCGAGATGGGCATTTCTCTGCCAAACGCTGGGTCAGATGTGGCCATTTCTGGCTAAAAAGGGGGTGGCAGAGGGGAAATGTGCACCCTGGGACTGCTCCTTTGTTTACCGCTCCATCCCCGAGCCGTCAGGAAGCCCCAGACACTGATTAGCATTTCTTTCTAGACACATCTCCAGTTCAGCTGCTTGCCACGGGGGGACAAGCAATACCTCCAGGACCCGGTGCGGGGCCGCAAAACCGACCCCAGCCCCGGCCCGTTCGCAGCCACCCAGCAAAGATGGGGCCGGAGGAAAAGGAGCTGGGGGGGGCTGGGGGGAGGGAAGGAGAGACAGTGCCTGAGCAGAGCTTTTTGTTCCGCTGCTCGCAGCATTGCTATGGTGATTTCAAGCAAGACAGAGGAGCAGTCCCTACCCATCACTCCCGCTGCTCCAGCCCCCCTACACCGACCGCATGAGCAGCCCCTTCCCCCGCAAGCGGGAGCGGCCGGGG
>VXAA01003386.1:432469-458474 GCA_013399115.1 Anseranas semipalmata | reverse complement strand
CAAAATGACCGCAGGTGTGCGCTTTGTGGGAAGGCCCCGTGTGACAGGCTGGGCAACTGCCTGTGAATTTTTGTTCTCTCCCACAAGGAGAGCTGGGTGCACCCCGTGATGGGGTGCTCAGTCCCACAGGTCTGACATGGTCCCAATGGCAGCAGGCACAGCCAGTGTTGCGGGCCCACAGGAGGGAACCAGCTCCACACCCCATCTGGCTCCACACCCCCGCTCAGCCACCAGGCTTGCTTCACTTCACAACAAATCCCCTTACGCAAAGCCATTGCCTTTGTCCACGCTTCCCCAAGGTCCAACCTGTCTTCTTAAGGCTTGGAAGCCCACATTCAGCTCACTTCATACACTAAAACTACACCTTGACATGGCCACCAAGCTGGACAGACCAAGCTCCCTTTGTAGGACATCCATCTCCAAGTGTGCTGACCCAAATCAACTCTTTGACACACCCTATTAGTTACAGTCCAGCATTACTATTTTCCCCCATACAGCATGGCTGGCTTGTGCCCCAAGGAATATTTCCTCCTGATGCACCTTCACAAGACCCAGGAGAAGACACAGCCTGGAGAAGCCTGAGATAAGGTAGATATACCTGCCTTGCACCATTATCATCCACGGAAAACAGTTATGCATGTTTTTCATAAGTAAATAGTGCTTTAGGACAAGGCTTTTTGCATGTGAATAGAATTGCAAGCTCAGATGAGCTGCTGCTTTCAACACAGAGCACCTTGCCACAGCGTGGTTCTTTTGGAAGCAGCAAAATGGTTGCCCAAAGTTTCGTGGCATGCAGGAACCGCACAGAGCTGCTTCAGTTCCCTCTCTTGTGAGGGCCAGTAGCTGGAAAACCAATGCTGCCACTCTGTATTGTTAAGAGTCATTTTATGACTTTCATGTTTAAATAAGAAAAATCAGCATAATCTTCCAGAGTGCATTTCCCAAGACCTGGCTTTCTGTGCTCTCAGGAGAATCCCAACAACTGGTGCACAAGAGGCACCCGGAGACTAAAATTGCTGCCGCTTGCTCTCCCAATCCCACCATGCAAGTTAAGAGAAGAGCCAGCATGGAGCAGCCCCACGCTGCCACGAACAGCACGTTTCCTGTGACCCACATTCTCTCCAACACACAGCTAGAAGAGAAGACATCTCTGCAAGGCAGGCGGAACGCTAAAGCTGGGTTAAATAATGGAAAAACAGATCTGCAAGTATGTCAGTGAATAAATTACTCAATTCAGTGAGGGGCCATTCTATTCATTATTTGTGAACACTTCTAAGATCATTAGTGTTCTTTAATAGGGTAGCCAATTACAAATGTGCCTGGCACTAATGTACAAAGTGCATTATTATAGATCCAGCGACGCAGTCCAAAAGCAGGAAATATCCCCCTCCACAAAAAGGCCAACAACAAACAGAGGAAGCAATTTTCAATTAACAAATTCAAGATTACTAATAGTCTGTGAGCCCTAAAGAAGAATCTAAATTCATCGCACTCCTCTTTGCCTAATTAGTTGGTCATTTGCGGTGCCACACTGCAGCACAGCTTCGGGTGCCACGTATCTCCGAGACTCCCAAAAAAGAGGAATGGGTCCGGGGAGGGGCTGGGATTTCATCCCTCCCAGGCCCTGGGTGGGCTGAGAGAGATGCCAGGGAAGGCACGGCATGGTTGTGGCAGCTGGCAGGGCTTGTTGCTTCATTTGCAAGGGAGGTGAAACCTCAGGTGAAGGCAAGCAGAGCCTTGTGAGCAAGGGGCACCAAGGATGTTTCTCATGTATAAACAGAGCCCTGTCTTTGGGAGGCAGGAAACACCTGAAATTGTGGATGAAGACCCACCCTAGCCCTGCCCCTTCCCTCTCTTCACCTCAGGCTCTTAAGACATCCCTAACTCCTTTTTTACATATATTTCATGGCCAGGTGGGAAGGGCATTCCCTGGGGTGGCAGACAAGCAAGGCTCTGGCTCCTCCACCGAGCACATCGTTGCCCTCCCCTGCTCCAGGAGCATTCGTGCAAGCTGCACTCGCGCAGACATGCTGCAAGCCTGATAGGAGCGGCATCTCTTGGGAACGACTGGAACATAACTACTAATCGAGCTGCAAGGTCCTGCCCTGGAGCCTGCAGCAGGTAATGGCAAAAGCTGAAGTCAGTTGGTGCTACTTCTGCTGGGGGGCGGAAGGACAGGCACAGCCACTAACAAGCCACTAACACTATGTGAATTAATGAAGTATGTAAAAGCAGTACTGGGAAGGTGCTTTTATCTGATCCAAGGACATTATGTCTCCACACAAACAGAATTACTGAGTCAGTTCTTTGCTTTCAACACTACTGATGGCTCTAAAACACAAATACCGTGGCAGATAGCTTAGAGCCTGAAGGTAAGATGAAATCTATCAAGCTATGTGAAGATACAGAAAGTTCATGTTCTGTTCCTTGGCAATTTTTGAGAAGTAGTAAAAAATGACTGGTGTGAAATATGTGGAATGACTCCAGGGGTGTTTCTGTTTGAAACACCGAACCAGAGCCCTTTCTCCACACCCGCCCAACAACTGGTGGTTCGCGTGAACTGTGCTGCCCATAGCCTGGGTTTTGTCACCCTCAGCTTGCTGCCTGAGCTATTTTCAAATTCTAAAGCAGATGGCTCTATCCCCCCCTTGCACAGGGCTTAACTGGTGGCTGCACCATCCAAGCAAAACTAACCCAAAAGCAAAGCTGCAAATAGCTCAGCCTTTCCGCAGCCTGCGCCCACCCACCTCCCTCCTCTGCTCCAGCTACCCCCTGTTGCCTCTCAGCACCCCATCCTCTCCTCTGAGCAGCAACCAGCCCCCCGGAGCCCATGTTTGATTAGATGTGTCTTTGCTATTTGGCTAACAGGGACTCTTTCCAACACATGCCAAAACATTTTGAAATCAGGAGCCATGACCTGAGAGAAAAGGTTGGTTCCTTGAGTACAGATGCGCTAACCTAGGAGATGCTGCTTCTCCAGCATTATGGTGTGGAAATTCTGTAAGAAATTCTTATACATAAATGGAGAAATCTGCAGATTTCCAAAGTAGAAAAATGAGGGTGTCAAAAAGAACACATACTTCTGGCTAGAACATGAGTCAACACCAAGCAAAGGTTTCATTGTCTGGGATGGGAAGATTTGGACACAGCTGCAGAGAATTTGTAGCATGATGGAGAAGTGGTTAGATGAGGCATGTTAAAGTAAATTGGAGGAAGCCTGCTTATCACTGTTGTTAACCGAGCAATAAGGAAATGGGCCTTTAGCAAGAGAGAAGTTGGTGACTAAGCTTAAATTAGGTTGGAAATCCATGCCCAGTTTATTGGATTGGGGAAGGGATTAATAGCACATTACAAATCTGGAGCTGCTAAGGCCATAGGGTTAACCACAGGTGTGGTAGCTTTGTCTCACCAATCTGAAAATCTTTCCTGGAGCTACCTATGGCTTGGCCTGAGCCTTCTGCTGCAGGCAACACAGGGTCTGCAGCCTCCTGCTGCCACGGGAGGGGACGGTCACTCCAGCTCTTGGGGCTGCAGTGGCCCAGAGCAATCCCCAATGATGGAGATGACACCTGTGCAGAAGGATCACTCAGAGCAAGGGGGCTTCAAATTGGACAAAGAGCAAAAGCCTTTCTTGGCCCTTGCATTCAACCACAGCATCACCACTGTTATTTTTTTTTTTTTTAACAACCTAAAAGACACTACATGGCTGTCCAGTTTCAATCAAATTTGACAGTCATCAGCCTTGAGGTTAATTAAGTTTGTGCCAATTTTCATGAAAATGAGAAGCCTGGAGAGAGGGAGAGGCTCCCTAATGCTGCCTCCCTTGCCATTCAAAGGGGATCCTGAAGTGTGATCTCATCTTTGCTAGACACCAGAGAAGGTGCCCATGAGGACGCCACCCCTCGAGGCACTAAAATGCTCCAGTCGGAATTTGCTGTCAACACATTGATAAAAAGCCAGGTTTCTTTCTCTCTGGTGCTAGAAAAGCTACTTATTTGATATTACGTATTTACTGCATGCAAAAATTCTGTGCCATCATCCATCTTTGTTCTGTTCTTTGACAGCATCTACCTTGTTGGAGGCTGCTCCAGCAAAACCCAGGACAAATCATGCTGTATGGATGGGCTTAGGCTGCAGCAGGAAGCATCTGACTGCATGAACAGAAGCCTCCAAGTTACACTGAATTACGCATGCACTCTTCTCAACTGGAATTTTTATGTATTTCCTTTCTCAGAGTGATTAAAACTGCTGAGGTTTCAGTACTCATTTGTGCTGTGGAGGCCTGACGAAAGGAAACCAGTTACTGGAAGGAACAGCAACTCGACTAGGTGTGTGAGAGGAGGAGCAATGGGGAAAAGCAAAGGTAGGGTGAATTCTGTTGAATCAAATTGGGTTTGGTTCAGAGTATGCACAAAGCTGAAAATAAGCCCCTTGGTCGCGTGGGGACAAATGTCCTCCCCATTTCCCCCAGCACCTCATGGCCACCCTGCTCAGCCCCCGCAGCCCCCTCCCGTGGGGAATTCCCTGCCAGCCAGGTCTTCTTTCCCATCCCTACGTTTCCTTCATTAGCCTCCAGCTCTGGCTTTTGCCCTAGCCTCCTTTGAGACCACACACAATTCCCTTTCTTCATTTACGCTGTTACCTTAAGGGTATTTTTAGCCTGTGACCACATTGCCCCTGAGTCTTCCTTTTCCCAGACTGCGTAAATTTAGCTCTCTCAGTCATCCCCCATGCCTCACATCGCTCTCATTGTTCCTCCCAACCGCCTTGGTTTTCTGCCTCCTCCTGCACCCACGAGGTCCAGGGCCATGCAGCTCAGATTGCTGTCACCTCTGTGCTCTTAGACTTCACCCCTTGAGACGAGGCAGCTCCAGGACCTTATCTCCCCCACCATGGGGCCACCATGAGCTCCTCATGGGGCAACCCCTTAGAGACGTGACTTGGATTGGAATGCTTCCCATGGGCAGCCCCCATCCCATGTCTCCAAACCAGTGCATTGCTTTTTGTAACTGCTACCAATAAAACTAACCTGGTCTTGCATGGGAGCTCCTCCAGCATTACCAGCTCACATGAACTTGGGGTCCAGCTCAGTACTGATCCTGTTCCTAGTCAAGCACCTCCTAGGGCTGTAACTGCACCTCAGCTAGGGCCCAGCCCCATGGAGCCCATAAAGTGCTTTGATCCCATTTGAGCACCTGCCTCCCACCAACTTCAAAGCTGAATTGAAACCTGCATGAATATTTAGGGACTGGAGGTTGTCATCAGAAAAAAAAAATCCATACTGAAATAGCTAACAATGCTGACACATCTATCTTACCTGAGATGAGCAGTGCAGGAGCGTTCTGGA
This sequence comes from Anseranas semipalmata, assembly GCA_013399115.1. Taxonomy (NCBI): domain Eukaryota; kingdom Metazoa; phylum Chordata; class Aves; order Anseriformes; family Anseranatidae; genus Anseranas; species Anseranas semipalmata. The sequence continues at coordinate 453,127 of VXAA01003386.1, read as the reverse complement.
TTCCTCTATGGCTTATTCTGCAGTGAAGAAAGAAGGAAACCAGCCCCTCCAACAGAAATAAATAGGCCCCAAATGATCCCAGGTGTCCTGAGTTAAGAGGGGAGTGACCTTTCCGAGCTGGGCTCTGCCCCACCTTGGTGGGCTGCTGGGGGAGGTGGGAGGGAGAGGGAGAGGGAGAGGGTTCTGCTTTGCTGGAAAGGTACTTAGGGAAGAGGCTATGGGTGCTAGATCTCAGAGGGGACTTGGAGGAGATGAGCCCAGGGCTGGGTCAGCCTTTGGGGAAGAGTAGGGACAGCTCTGAGCCTGCGCATAGGAAGAACTTATTTCTGTTTCTGCTGCAAAATGTTTTATTTTCCTTGCTGAAATGTCAAAACCTCCAGGTTTGGCAAGTAAGACAACCAGACCCCATCACTAAAACAGTGAAAAGCTTTAATGCTAGTTACTTTATCTTTTTATTATTGAGAGATGAAACTTCCAAGTATAAAAATCTGCTTTCTAATGTTCCCGTTTAACCTTTCCCTTTTCAAAAAATATTGAAAATCAAAGTTTAGCTTGTGGCTTTAATTAAGAGAATCACTTTTGATCCAAGTTCCAGGTAAGAGGCCTGTACTATAGTAGTGAAGCTTAAAACCATATATCCCATTGGGAAACTTGCAGGCAGAGCTGGCTGTCTCCTTGCTCCTGCCCTGCCCCTGTCACAGCGCACAAGCTGTCAGATGCAAAGACAAACTCTTGAAGGAACTGAATTTGTAGTTTCTCTGCACTGTGAGCTTTTGCTGCAGGCCTGCTTCAGTCTTTCAGCCTGGACACTTGGGAAATCAAAAGAACATGAAGGGATGAGTGCTTATGGTTTATTTATTTTTAACCTGAAGTCCTAAGGAAAGCTGGTATATGTGGTTCAGCTTTGGATCTGCCTCTCTTTCCTCCTTTAATAACTGTGGAGCCTGTGGGCAATTTTTATCTTAATTCATTAAAGGTAAGGGAGACATTTCAGGTTGCTGCAAGTGAAAATATGTGATCAGAGAGAGGATAGAAATCCTGAAATCTTTCCAGTGATGGAGGTGGTGACACAGACATACAACTTCATTGGACATCAGAGAATCCAGCTGTACCTTTTCATAACAAATCTTTAGGAAATTGGACTGCCCTGGTTCTGCTGCCCATGAAGTCTTTCTCTGTGGGCTCCTTTTGGGTCCCATGTGGGGAGCACCGGAGAGGCACCGACCCTCTGCCAAATGGGTGTTCAATGGGGCAGGCAGGAGCGTGCCAAGAGGCAGGTTCCTCCGGGTGAGCCTGATGCTGCACTTGCAGGATGACTTTTCCTCTCTCCCAGACTTATTTTCATGCTGTCCCTGTTCTGTTCTTGCAACTTCATCCTGCGTGCTCTGGTCCAAAGGATGTTCCTGTCCTCTGGGCAGCTGGGCGCTCTGGCTGTGCCTGCGAAATGTCTCGCTCAGCATCTCCATGTACTCGCCTGTGTGTGCAGACAGTGGGCAGAGCAGGGGAGGGAGGTTTTACAAATGAGCTGTGTTTGTAGCCTGACAGAGCTGGCAGCTGGCAACAGCTCNGGGGGGGCCTTTGCCTCTACCCAAAAATGCGTTCACTCAACCCCCTTCCTGCCCCCCTCTCCAACACATTTCCTGTAGCCCATGTGGAGACCCACAACCGGAGATGTCCTGAGACACCAAAGCCTAAGGACGTGCAGTGGCACACTTCCCTCGCAGCAATCTCTCTAATGGGAACCGCTTGGAGCATCCAAGATGCCGGTGCGGCTCCATCGATCGCAGCCGCTTGGCACAGGCTGCCCTCCCTCGTCACCGCCATCCTGGGGGTCAGTGCCAGGGGAGAAGCCCACGATGTGTCCTTGGAGCTGGCCCATGTCAGTGGGGACCTCCCCACCATGCTCATTGCTCTGATGTATGAGCAGGGTTTGGGGGTGGCAGCGAACCCCCCTGCTCCAAAGCAAGGGCTCAGAAACCTGCAGAAACCGGAGATGATACTTGGGGATCATCCTCCCCTCTTTGCCCTTCTTGCAGAAGCCCCCTGGCATGCCGTGTCCCAAAGGCTGGCCGCTTCCAGGCTCATCACTCCTAAGTGCTCCGTGGGCAGGCGCTCGGTGCGGCTGGCCAGCATTGCAAAAAGCATTTAGCAGATATAAGGTGTGAACACAGTGCCAGACAAGGGGAGATTAGAAATCATTTGGACTAGGCAAAAACAGGCCATCCCAAATTTGCAGGCAGGCCGGCACCTGGAAGGAGTGTTTGTGAACAAAGCTGAAATAAATTATCTGAAGATGCTGCAGCATCTCTATGTGAAACACCCGAGCTTTGGCTGAATGGCTTCAGAGCGCTCATTGGGGGGGTCACTGGCGGCAGGCGGGCAGGGGCAGGTGTCCAGAAGGAGCTTGGCCCTGGGCTGTGTTACTGCTCGGGTTTCTCCTTCGGATCAGCAATATCTTCACGTGGGGGTGAAAGCGCAGGCCAAGAGGAGGACGGGGCACAGTGCAGCACCCTGGCAGAGGTGCTACCCCAGCTGCAAATGCACCTCGGGCTCATGGTGAAAATGCAGCTCTCAAATGCAGTGGGTGGGATACAGAGGGAGTTGGTTAAAGGAAATGAGTAGAAAATCCCTGCTGGTGTCCTCCTAGGCTTGTTAAAATAAACTGGGTGTGGGCTGGCCCTTGCCGCCTTCCTCCCTGAAGCTGTACCTCCCTGGGACAGGACTTGGCCAAGGGGGGGCTGATGCTCTTTGTGAATGGGGTGTGGTGGAAGCAGGATGGAGAGAGGAGATGCACTCAAGCGTGGGAGGACTTTCTGTGTCCCGGAGAGATGGGCCGGGGAGCAGAGCAGCTGCAGACTTCCCGCTGCATTCCTGCATCTACCAGAGATGGTTCAGCACCTCTGCCACCAGCAAGTAATGGCAGGACCATTTTGGGTGGTGTCCCCTGGGGATGCTGGAAGCATACATACCTTGGCTTCCAAGGGAGCAGGAATGGGATGGGAGGCCAAGCTGCCACATAATCCTCCACTCTGGCATGCTGGAGGCCAGCAGCCTCCCTGGTACTGCACTGCCTGTGCTGGGCTCCTGTAGGGAGGCTGCAGCTGCTGCTTGAACTCGCTGCCGAGTGTGGAAGGGCAGCAGGCAGCTCGAATTCACCCAGCTCAGCATCTGCAGCATGGGTTCCACTTGGAATCTTGCAACAGCTTTATAAATTTTTTAAAGCAGCCCAAAGTGCCTGCAGAGCTGGCCAATCAGCTCCAGCAGATTAACGAAACGTGCTTTAAATTATTAACAGCACACAGCCAGACACGAGGCCCATGGGGTGGAGGTGGGCAAGAAGTCACTCATTCCCCTTCTCCAGTGCGAGCCACAGGGATGGGGCCAAGCAGCCGTGGTTCGTGGGGTCATCCCTTCCCCATCGGGAAACTGCGCCATGGCATCAATGCTATGCTGTGCAGGGGACATGCTGGCATTGTGGGGATGATGTGCCTTTTGGAAGCTGGGTGTCGGTCCACATCCAGCCTCCCAGTGCCTGCAGGTGCTGGTGCTGTCAAGGGACAGTCCCTCACTGTGGCCAGGGCTGCGTCCCCTCCTGCCCTCTTCTCTCCAGGCCCATTTGTTTCTCAGCACCACGTGGGCAGCACCGTGGGCAAGCCAGCCCTGGTGCTCCCTGACTTTCCTGCAACCTCTAGTTGCAGTCATTTTCCCCCTGAGCTTTAAATTTCAGGTAATATAATCACATTTGCAAACTCTGGTCCCCAAAGAAACAATCATAAGCACTTTGCAGCTCCCAAGGCCGTATCCTGCTTTCGCTGTGGATGCGCTGCCTGCCGGGGCCGGGCTTTGCAGAGGTGGGACCATGGGGTGCGCGTCCTCTCCCTGGCAGCTGCAGAAGGACTTCGTGCCTGTTCCCACGAGATGGCGTCGCTGAGGCTGTGATGGAAAGGAAGCGTCCATCGCGGGGATGACAGCGGTGAAAAACACCTCAAAAAAAAAAAAAAAAAATTGTTGCTGGGAAAAAGTATCTCGGAGTTTCGGTGAGGTCCCAGCACACCTGAGTGCGGCAGGGAGGAACCGGACGAGAAGCTGATGCTTTAAAATGCATCTCACCAGCACAGACCCAGATACCGCAACACCCACCTGCTTTTGCACGGTGTTGATGGCTCTTGAATCAGCTTCGGTTTGCTGCAAGGTTTGCTGAAAGCCATCTGTGGCCCAGTTCAGAGTGATGTGGGGTTGCTCATAGTGTGGGTAGAAACCCAAAATGGGTCAGTCCCCCCCAAAAAAGGGGCATCATCCCCCTTGTCTCCTGGGGTTGGGCAGTGATTTGCACATCAGTGATTGATCAGGTCACAACAAAACAGGTCTGGTCCATGATAAGTCTTCAAACCCAAGGTTTGGGTGTAGGCAGGTCATGGCTTCATTTCATTTTGATTTGAGATCCCCAGAAATTCAGCACACCTGATATTTTTGAACCTCATGCTTTGAAAAGGGCCTAAATCAGAACATTTCTGTTTATTCTGGCTTTCTACAGAGCCCAACCCAAACATCCCAAACCAGGGGATGCTGCCACTGCAGACGTCTCACTTCAGGCCACATCTCTTCTTACAAACCCTGCAGATTACCTGGGGTACCAGCTGCACAGAAATTGGGCTGAAAACGAACCTGCTGTGAGCCATGAGCAAGTCTGAGTTAAATCCTCAGGGTTTTCAGTTTTTCCTTTTCTGCAGCTACACCATTAATTCCCACACCACTTGTGCATCACTCCCAGAGCATCTTTCACAGCTCCCCTGGCATATTTCTATGGAAACGTAGCTGTTGTTTTATCAAGTTTGTTTTTGCTTTTAAAATAGCTATGGAGGACCAGGTGCAGCCTTGTGCCTGCTCTTCTCTGTCATCTGATTCCAAGGTTGTTCCCATTCCTGCAGTGCCAGGGACTGGCTCCTGTTGGGAACTGGGGAGCTGGAAGCACCTGCACAGCACAGGGGGGACATCCCCATGGGAGCTCCTGTCCCTGCTGCTTGAGAGACAGAGAAAAAGCCATGCACATGGTGATGTTCTCCCACCCAGCTTGTAAATATCTGTGGATGAAGCTGGTGGCTGCTGTGGGTGTGAAGAGGAACCTCAGTGGTCTGTGCACGCAGCTTCGGGGCAGGCAGCTCAGTGAGCTAGCATGGGGATTGTGGTGGCTTGGGGCTCTGCCTGGGGCACTCAGCACTGCAGGGCATCAGTTGTTAATTAGGACCATTAAGGGCTCCTGCAACACAAACAGTAACGATACTTGTGCCTCTGGAGCTCTCCTGGGATGGACCTGGCATGGTGCCGTCCATCACAGAGCCCACACACAGCGTCCTCTGCCCCGCAGCTCCTGGCACTGTTGCTTCTCCTGAAAACTGCTTCATGAGCACAGGATGCCCTGGGACACTGCTAACCCCACCTTGGAGGAGGAAACGTCCCTTGGAAATGTCCCCAGAGCACTGTGGCATGGTGTGAGCAGCACCCTCGTGCCTCCTGCAGCCTTGCACTTGGCATCCCACCCTGTCCCCTCCAAGCCACTTTGGTCACTCCTAAGCATCCCACAAACGCAGCCTTTGCATTCAGGCAGCCTGTGCTGGGTGGGTACAGACTCGTGCATTTTCATCCTCATCCAAGTTTGCAACAGGGTCAAGACATGGCCCTGGGTGGACAACCCGAGGTCTGGGGCTCTCAGCAGCCCTTGGGTACCTCTGGGCTCTGGATCATGGCATCATCTGGGGAGGAAGGTTTCTGTTGCGGTGGGGGATCTGCTGTGGGTGAGGGAAGGGAATGTGTAGAGGGGAGACAGCTTTGGCCACTTCTCGCAAAATTATGGATTATTATTATACAGTGTAACATGAATTGCTAGCCCTTCAAGGACATATGGCTATGCTATTTTCTCCTTTTAAATGACAACTTTTGGGGGTTAACTCAAGCTTAATCTGCATGGAAAAATGATAATAAAGGCCCTGATAATTTATATTAGAGGGTTGAGCAGGTTAAGGAGAATATCAAAACCCTGCCATAAGAGCAGCCCCTGCTTTATGCAGGCGTTATCAGCCCATACACCTGCACTGGTCAAGGGGTGAGAGCCGAGGAATGGCTGGGTGCTGGGTGCCACCCTGACCACGGGTGCCTATGGGTCCTCCATCCTCCAGCCACCCAGCCCAGCCCTGCCTGCGCCCGTCACCGACACCTGCCCTAAGCAGGACCACAGGAACCCAGCAAAACCAGCCCCTCTCAATGACACACACACACACAGGGCTCCACACGTTTGGGGTTGGTTGGTTGTTTTTTTTTGTTTGTTTTTTTTTTTTTTTTTCCACTGTGGATGTTGTACCAGTTTTACTGGTAAAATTAACATGAAGCCTCACAAACGCTGGAACATGCTTTTCCTTTTAAAGAATTTCCACTGGACCTTAATGGTGAGCATCCAGTCGTTGACATATAAACTCTTACAAGCTGATGTGCACACATGCGCCCGGGGGAGACGGTGGCAGCGTCCTGGTGTCAGGGATGGTTTCTGCGCTATGCACTGGGAGCCCACGATTCATTTGCCAGCCTTCTGGGCCTTCTGGGCAGACTTGGTGACTTTGCCGGCCCCACCGCTCTTCTTCTCCACGTTCTTGATGACGCCCACAGCCACGGTCTGCCGCATGTCACGGACAGCGAAGCGGCCTGGGGGCAGAGGAGGGGACATCAGCGACACGTGGCCGCGCCACCCCCCCAGGGCTCCACGCCCCCAGCTCGCCCCGGTGGGTGCAGGTGGGATGTGCACCCCTCCTGAACCCACCCCGCGTAGTGCTCGTTACCGCTGACCTCGGAGCCATCAGCACCTGTGCTGACCACCAAGCTAGCCCTGGTGCTCCTCTCTGGTTAAATGACTCTTTATTAAATTTAAATCAAAACTGCCCTCTGCATCTCTAAGCCAGATGGGCACCGTCATCCAAGGCAAGCGCTGCCCTTCCCTGCACTAAAAGGTGTCCCCTGCTGAGCAAGCCTCCCTGTTTCTTCTGCTCAGTTTTGTGCTAGGGCAGAGACAAGGAAGCTGAGAAATGCTCCTGCACAGCCACCGTCAGGGTTCAGTAATTTTGGAGGAAAGGCTCCACTATTCCCAGTGGGGGAACCCAGCCCTGCCTCTGAAAATGGCTCAGCAGAGAGCCTGTCCCACCCCTCCTGCCCTAACCCAGTTCATGCATCAGATTTTGCACGTGGGGGGGGCAATGAAATGCACTCAGCTCCCTCTGCCTCCCCAATCTCACCAGTGGGGATACTGGGAGATGCTCAGAGTGTCCAGTGTGAGGTCGACACCCATGCAGCCTCCACACTCCTCCATGGGAGACCACGAAGGAGACATTCCCTTACCGAGGGGTGGGTACTGGGAGAAGCTCTCCACACACATCGGCTTGCCAGGAATCATCTCCACGATGGCCGCATCGCCCGACTTCAGGGACTTGGGGTTGTCCTCCAGCTTCTTGCCGGAGCGCCGGTCGATCTTCTCCTTCAGCTCGGCAAACTTGCAGGCGATGTGTGCGGTGTGGCAGTCGATGACGGGCGAGTAGCCAGCGCTGATCTGCCCGGGGTGGTTCAGGATGATCACCTGGGGGACACAGCAGCATCAGGGCCACCGCCCAAAGGGACTTTCTCCACAGGGTCTTGCACAGCCTGGCACCAGCAGGGACCAGCAAAACAGGGAAATCAATGCCCTCTCGTGCCACACACAGAGAAAAGCTAGCTGGTTTAATGGCAGAATCCTCTCTTTGTTTAAAGTGTTATTGAAGCTATTATTTATTTATTCAGTGGGCAGAAGGACATGGGTGCAGGTACCCAGTTGCTGGAGGTTACCGAGTCCTGCTCTACCCCAGAGCCAGGTGCCTTCTGGGAGAGGGAGCAGCCATTCTCACGTGCATTTCAGATTGCATACCCAGGTCTTAAACCCTGGGCAAGCTGCCACGCACATCTAAAACATTCAGCTTTCCCTGGCAGACACGCTGCTGCCCAGTGCATTATCTCCTCCAGCTCAGCCGTGCGAGGCGGGGAACAGCTGGCCAGGGTCTTCCCATGGGAATGGAATGGAATGGAATGGAATGGAATGGAATGGAATGGAATGGGATAGAATAGAATAGAATAGAATTCTAAGCAGCTGACCTGGGACGTGAACTGCGCCGCCTCCTGTGGCGGGTCCGACTTGCTGTCCCCACAGACGTTCCCGCGGCGGATGTCCTTGACGGAGACGTTCTTCACGTTGAAGCCGACGTTGTCCCCGGGCAGGGCCTCGCTCAGCGCCTCGTGGTGCATCTCCACCGACTTCACCTCAGTGGTGATGTTCACGGGTGCGAAGGTGACCACCATGCCGGGCCGCAGGATGCCAGTCTCCACCCGGCCCACAGGGACCGTGCCAATCCCTGCAGGGACAAGGAGAGAGCAGAGCAAAATGTAACCCGTTTGGCACAGCCCCGGGCAGCATGGCCAGAGGCTGGCTGCGGTAAAAGCAAGGTATCTCCAGTGGTTTTCACCAAAGACTATGTTTCTTGCCAAACCAAAAATCAGTTATTAGTTGCAAGATCAACATCAGGGTCTTCAGAAATACCATGAACCAGCCTTTTCTACCCAATGTTTTGTAAAAAAGGGGTAGCACCATAGTTGCAAGGCTCTGAGCAACCCACGCACACTGGGAGCTCTTCCTTTGCAGCAGCTGTGGCCCTCCTGTGCAGAGGAGCAGGGACATCATAGCATGTGTGCTACAACACAGCCCTGATGGCCACACCATCCCAGCTGTGCCAGGGAACCAGGGTGGCTAATTAAGTGAACGGGACCTTTTGCACCTTGCATCATCAGGAGAATTTGTAAAAATTCACCTTTGGAGTCAGATGAAGAAGCACTGGGAGAAACAACCTTGAAAAGTGGTTGGGGAGGCTGGTGGGACCCATCTGCTCCTCCACACCAGCCCTATTGCCTCCACCTCTGCCCTTCCCACAGCATCTCTGCTCTCTGAGGACCTGCCTAACCCCGTGGCAAAACCCTACCTGTCTTTCCTCCAGCTGAGCTAGGGGAGGATGCAGAGCTGCTCACCACCCTTCATCTCCATTGCAAGCAACAGCCTGCATTAAAACGCCTGCTGAAACCAAGGGAGCAACGTTCAACCTGTCTGGTTCCTGCAGCACACGTGCCCTTGGAAAAGTGTGGAAAAGGGCTGGAAATGGCTGTGCCTGCCTGGCCCGGCAGCCGGGCAGTCAGCGGGATTGCCCACTGCTGCCAGCAGGTCAACGGGCCCCAGGGGACATTTATAGCTCAGAAGTGTCCCCGTCACCCGCTCCCTACATGGCTGGCGCCGCGGTGCAGCTGGGCAGACAGAGGTGCTGATGATGGACACCAGCATTTGGAAGGCACGGGCTGACCGCGGAGCAGCCTCGCCAGTGGCCCTCCCTGCTGGCCTCGTCCCTCAGCTGGGCCCCAGGGCTTTTCTGCTGCTGGACTTCATTCCTGGCAGGTCTCCACCTGGTCTTGCCGGCCGTGACCTCTGGGACACCCAAATTTGCAGCCGTTTTGGCATCACGTGTTCCCTGGGGTGAGCTCGCAAACCCGCTGCCCCTCTTTGGTCCCTGGGCAACTTTAAGCATGTCTACCTCTAACCCAAAGTCTCAAATGGGGTCCTTGCCCTGGAGCCATTACCCTTCTCCCCAGTGTTATCTGAAATTCAAGGAGTGCAATCCCTCCAGTTTCCCAATACCTGGAAACGTCATTCCCAAATTCCTGTGGAAGGAAGGCTCTAGTTAAGGCAGAGAGAAGACGGGTGCTGATGGGGCTGTTGCTCACCTCCGATCTTGTAGACGTCCTGGAGGGGCAGGCGCAGGGGTTTGTCTGTGGGGCGGGTCGGGGGCAGAATGGTGTCCAGGGCCTCCAAGAGGGACACCCCGCTCGCGTTGCCTTCCTTGCGCTCCACCTTCCAGCCTTTGAACCAAGGCATCTGGAAATAGAGCAGCAGCAGCATGCACTGAGTGTGCCCATCCTCAGGGATGATCCCGCTGAGGTGTCCTGCCAGGACAACCTTCGTGGAGCTGGTCCAGCCATGTCCAGGCTTTACCTGGGGCTGGGGTGCTCTCTGCACTCCCCCATCCCTGCAGGTTCATCTACACACCCGGCTCCACCTCCAACCCTTTTCTCCCTTCTCTCCCAGAAACGTGCAAAACTTCCACGAGCAGAAGAAAAAGGATGGAAGTGGTTAAATCCAGCAGATCTGCAGCCCCTACTGCTAACCCATGGGTGCTGCCTTCCCACACCAGCTGCACGTATCCTGTCCCCGGCACAGGGGCCACAGGGCCTCTGGCCAAGTCCAGCTGCAAAGTGCCCAGCTTTCAGTCCTGGGAACTGAGTTTCTTCAAGGCTGCTGAGGGGCAGGATCATTTTTCATAGATGCTTCTGCCCTACAGCGTACCCTTGAAGCTAAAATTGGCCAGAAAAAAAACAGAGAGGTGGTGAAATGTGATCAGCAGAGGCCACAGTTTGATGCAGGGAGCTGTGGCGCTTTCCTGGGGTGATGCTGCATTTGTGGAAGATGCAGCAATGCCTGGGCTTGCAGCAAGCAAAAATTCAGTGCTGGGTCTGAAACAGCCCTGAGCCAACAGAGACTGGAGTCCTGCAAGGTCATTTCCCCTTCCTCAACAGAGAGGGGCTTAGACAATATTTCTCCACTTGGATTTAAAATGCTGCCTGTGTGGCCAGGCTCCACCACATGCACGGTATGGATGTGGCTTTTCCCTTAGGCACCATCACCAGTGGCAGGCGGCATGGGACTGGGGGTGCAATGGTTCCCCTGAAGCACCCCCCAGTTTCACACCCATCCCTGGAGGCCCCAGCCATGCCAACGGTGCTTTCCCATCCTGCAGCTTGTGCCACTGCCGGGATGGAGCAAAGGGAAATGACAGATCCGTCCCGTGGGTGACGGAGCCGCATGTGATGCGCGGGATGACTCAGACCTTCCCTCCCACCAGCTGTCGCACAGCCCAAAATGCCGGGCAGGCGCCCATGTGAGCAGCTGTCCCTATGGCCACCTGCCCCAGGGGGTGACGGCCACCTGTGTGCCCACTGTGCCCCATCCCCTGCCCGCCTTGGGGACAGGGAGGAACAGCAACCTCTGCCCTGTGACTCCTGGCTGTGGGAGCCGTCCCTTCTCCTTTCCATGCATTATCCTGAGAACGTCTGACATCCTGCGAGCCAGCTAATGCAGCGCTTGAACACAGCCTAGGGGAAACCCACCTGCAAAGCCTCGGCGTGGCCCGAGGGCAAGGAGAGTCTACAAAAATATGATCCTGCTGCTGCCTAGGGCCGCCCAGGTAAAACCTCGCTCATGTATCCCCCATATGCACTTCCCAAGAGCCATTCCTACTCCACCACTCCATGGCAGAAACAGGGTCAGACCTAACCCGCAGTCAGAAAGGTTAAATGTTAACCCTGTGCTGACAGCCCCGGGTGCTGCAAGCTCAAGCTGCTGTAATTAACAGCTGAGCTCTTATTCCTATTGCACCCCAAATTCATTTTACAAAGCAGTCATGTTCCTCTGATTTTACCCACCCTGACAGCCCATGAGCACCCCTGTGTACCCACAAGCATGCACCCCATGCATCCCAGCCTTGCAACCACAGCCACGGGGCCACCATACTCCCTTGCACTGCAGATGGGGTACACTTGGGCTGCAGCACCCCACGGAGAGAAAGCCTCCAAAATCCACACGGTGTGGCCTAGTTCTGTCAGCTGCAGCAACAGAAAGCTGGCTTAATGCAAAACCCTACTTGCCAAAAATCTTGCAAATGTCAAACTTTGATGTGAGCGCAGCCCGGCTGTCATTTTCTCAATTGGCCTTGGAGCACTGAGCATCGGGGCCCCACGTCCCTGCAGCCCGGCGGGATGGGGCTGCTGCAGCCACAGCACGGCTCTAATCCTGGCTCCCTGGTAAGTCCCCTGGTGGACAGACACTTGACTGCCTTGTGCTTTAGTGAAACCCAGCCAGAAACATGTGAGTGAGAAAAATCAGAGCTTTTTCAGGAGAGAAATGGAAAGAGAGAGAGCCACGCTGGATTCCCACCCAAGCTTTCCTAGAAGCAGAGCAGTGTGGGGAGGAGGGCTCTGTCCCCAGCTGCTGTCCCTGCTTATGTAGGAGGGGGACCCCCGGGGACCATGGCATGGGGTGTCCCCACATCCTTCCAGCAAAGCTCCTGCTGAACGCCCAGCCCCTGCGGCTCGCCCAGCTCTCCTTCCCTCCCCATGCCCCCAGCCTCCACTGCTGCTCGGGAGCCCACCCCAGGACAGCTGCGTCCTCACGGCACAGGGGCTGCTTATGCCAGCCCCTGCCTTCCTGTGGGCAGCACGTCACGTTGAGATCACGCCCTGAGACCCGTCTGGAGGAACGGGGCCAGTGGGGCCCATCCTGCTCTGTGCCTCCCCTCTGCAGCCTATTAATAGGAGAATGGCTCAGGATCATCTTCCCAGCCCAGCAGCTGCTGACATTTGGAGCCTGATTTGGAGGCACCCAGGAACTATGCAGCTGGGTTTGGCATGGTCGCAGCTGACCTTAACCACACTCGGTTTTGCAGGGGACAGGAATCTCCCAAACACCCCCCGAAAAAACGCTTATTCCAACCTAGCCTCAAGATTCCCATGAGCTGCCTTTCCTGTGCAAGGCTGCGAGCTACATTTCAGGTCAGAGCGAGCTTGCATTGCAGCACTCCTCTGGGTCAGGCTCGCAGTGCCGACCTCCTTTGGCTGCTGCTGTACTCAGACATGCTGCCTTCCTTGTCACGGACCACTGACCCCTAGTCCACAAGTCCTAATGCCACCTTAAGCATTGAATTTCCCATTGATTTCCCAAGGGATTGCTGGGGGTTTCTGCTCTGAGCAACTTGCTCAAGGTCACCAGAAGCCAGTGGGAGAGCAGGGACCTTCCTCTGGCCACAACTGTCCAGCTCATCGTTTCTTTAGAAAACTAAAGCTGGGGTATTTTTTTCTCAAAAAAAGTGCCAGAGTAACAACTGCTATTGGCAGTCTGTCTACCAAGGAGTCACCATCCCTCTTCAAGCTCTTCTTTCTCCCCTGCTGTCATATGAAGTAATGGCAGAGGCCCACCCAAAGCACCTTGCCATTGTGTTCCCACCATCCCCATCACATGCGTGGAGGGAGAGGCCATTTAAGAATCAACTGGCCGAGGAGCAACCCCAAATGGATGCTCAAGGAAACCATGGTTTTCACGTGGGAAAGTTGGTACCTCATCAAGCAAAAGTCATCTTAAGAAGCGGGGTCCCAGCACTGCAACATGGGGCACAGCTGCCACGGTGGCATATGACACTGATGGGAAAAGGCACCCGATACTCAGCATGTGGGAGCCTGGCTGTGCAGCGGGAGCTGATCCAAGCTGGCAACCAGATCGTGTTATTTGCCTGGGAAGACAATGCCCTAAAAACACACATGATGTTCCTGCTGAGCGTGACAATTGCTGCGGATGGCTCTAACGTCACCACGGGTCTGATGATGCGAAACCTTCAAATTACATCCCAGAAGTACAACCATACAGATCATCTCCTGAAGATGCTCACGAGTAGCCACTGGGGCATCTGGCCACAGTACAGCAACAAGCGTGGCCGTGCACAGGGCGCCCATTCATCCCAGCTCGGCGCAACCACAGCTACGTGACAAACACATCTACGCTGGCAGCATGGGCCATTACACACAACGGGTGCACAAAACGTGCCTGCGGTTTTCACAGCACAAAAGCTTCAGCCTGGGTGAGGAGAGTTGGGGTAGGGGGAAAAGTCTGACACAAGGCGCACACTTACATTGGGCGAGGGCTCCAGCATGTTGTCTCCATGCCAGCCCGAGATGGGCACGAAGGGAACTGTGGCTGGGTTGTAGCCGATCTTCTTGATGTAGGCGCTGACCTCCTTGACGATCTCGTCGTAGCGCTTCTCGCTGTACGGGGGCTCCGTGGAATCCATCTTGTTGATGCCGACGATGAGCTGCTTCACCCCCAGGGTGTAAGCCAGCAGGGCGTGCTCGCGAGTCTGCCCGTTCTTGGAGATGCCGGCTTCAAATTCACCGACGCCAGCAGCAACGATCAGCACGGCGCAGTCGGCCTGGGAGAAGAGAGCTGATGAACTGCTCCTGTCTGCAGGGAGCACTGCTCCCGAGAGCTTTGAGTGCATCCCAGATGGACACTACTCAGGATAAGCACAGCTTGGGCAGACTCCCTGCCAGCTGCTAGCCAAAGCCCCACTGATCTACCTCAGACCTGACCTGTGTTATTTTACACTTGCCAACTACACATGGTTGTGCAACATGTGTTGGAAATCAGGGTGGGGCCTTGTATGCTGTGTGGTTCCAACCAGAACCTCATCTTGACCACCCAGGGATGTAGAGCCAAGGCCTTACCTAAAATCCCACCGAAGTCTTTCCAATAATCTCCCTGGGTGATGGGGAGACTCCAGCCATGCAGACTCTGCTCCCACAGCTTCTGTCCCCAGAGCTCACAACAGAAGCTGCCTGGGTTTGACAAAAAGGCACACCCAGCCCAGCTGGCCTCACAGGGCGATCTCGCTGGACGTGCAGCAAGGCTCATCCAGCACCCATGAACAGCGCTGGGATGCAGGAATGCCCTGCAATGCAGGGAGGGAAAGCTCCCTTACCCTGGGAGGGTAGACCATAGAGTATGGCAGTGTGGTGTGGTTTATGGAGCAAAGATGGCTGTTTTGAGAAAAAGGAAAGAGAAAAGACCCACAGTTTCATTTGGCCCATAAAAGCTGAGGGACTGTGGGAAGTTTCTTGTATATCTGAGTTGTCTGAGGCTCAAATAACACGGGAGTCACTCTCACACAAAGGCCTGTAGCTCACAGCATCCCACCTCCCAGAGAGGCCATATTCATCCCCAACTCATCCGAGTCAGGTAAATGATGTGGAGAAGCCACCTCTCTGTGTCGAGGAGGCCCTTTCCCCCAGACATCCAGGAGGTGCAGGATCACAGCGAGCTGGGTCCCCAGGTGCCATCTGGCCTCTTGCACAGACCCTGCTCAACACCACTCGTTGACTGCTCTCTCAACCGCCCACCTCCAAAAGGGCTCCAGCAGCACCTACGTGACCCTAGGCTCATCACCAAGCCTCAGCCTCCCACCTCCTCCAGTAGCTCCCGGCCCCCATTTCTCACCTGGGAGGTCCCGGTGATCATGTTCTTGATGAAATCCCTGTGGCCAGGTGCGTCAATGATGGTGATGTAGTACTTAGTGGTCTCGAACTTCCACAGCGAGATGTCGATGGTGATGCCACGCTCACGCTCGGCCTTCAGCTTGTCCAGCACCCAGGCGTATTTGAAGGACCCCTTCCCCATCTGGCCAACACAAAGGCAGGAGCGGTGAGAAATGCAAGCCCACAGACGGTGGGCAACCTGCCCTGCAGGACCCATCCCAGCTCCCATGGCCACAAAGGCAGAGGGTCACGTTGCAAACATTGAAGGTAAAACTCCCTAAACTCAATGGCGGCTATGTTCCATTTATTAATAAACACAGGTGAAAGCAGATATTGGCAGATATTGTTCTCCACGCGTTCCTCAACAGGATGGAGAAGAGGCTGGAAGAAGAGCCGTGAAGTGGATTTGTGGTGGGACTGGATGGGGAGTCTAAATCATGCTGCTAAATCATGCTGGTACAGAATTAGACAGCAATGGTGGAAAGCTTCTTATTGTTGCATTTTGATCTATTAACCAAACCTATGAGACATCTGGTTAGAGTGAAAGGCACTACCAAGTGAGGGAGCCCCTAACTGACAGGGGTGCAGCAGAGGAACGGGTTAAAAGAAAATGAAATGCAAGACTGTTGCTAGGAGCTGAACAGAAATGTGATTGATTTTTGCCACAGAGTGTGCGAATTCACACAAATAGCTACTGCGAGCTGCAGTCAGACCAACTGTCGTTGCCAAATGGCCAAAATCACAGCCAACATTGTAATGCAGAAAATCACACTGGGTGAGATTAGCCACAGAAAATATCTCTGTCCTGTGATAAAGCACACTGCTTGGTAAAACCACAATGTCACTTCTGAACCAGTTTCTCCTTTGGTTCAGTGTCGCTTGACATCATGCCACTGGGGAGAGCCGGACTTTCCCCCAGCTCTGAACTGGGATCCTGCGCATGAGCAGATGGGGGAGGACGAGCTCACCACCGCCCACACTGTGCTCCAGGGCAGCCCCGATGGACCAAAGGGTTAATGTGCATCGATCATCAGGTCTTGGCCTGAGATGCAAGTTTTCTAAGATGGAAAATAGAATTCAGCTAGAGAAGTAGGTCATTTACTGATGATGTAATGTGCTGTAACGCCGTGCAAGGACAGCGATGCTATACCATGCTGCCCGTTCACCCAGTGCCGTGCTCTCCGTAACAGCAATTTCTTCTGGAGCATCAATGCATAAAATTCATAATGGGCCATTATAAATCATCGGTCCAGAGGGAAACGCTTCCTGCTGGCAGGCAGCTAACGCTCCAGTGCTGCTCCTTGCCAGGAAGGCTAATGCAGCATCACACCTGAACGCATCCCGCCCGCGCCGTGCTGGGGATCGCTCTGCCCCTGCATCCCGCCCACACCCGACCCGCATCGCAGCCCCATGCCCGGGCAGCAGAAGGAATTAACGGTGCCGGTCCCTTTACGTAACAGCCGAGTGCTGCGATGACTTTGCAGCTCGCTCAGGAAGATTACAGGCAAAATCCTAAAGCCGGGGCAAGCCTCCCCCTCCCCGGGGGGAACGGCAGGAGAGAAGGTGATGCTGCAGCCCCAGCCGTGAGCTCTCATGCTGGCAGTCGGGGCAGTCGGGGAGGGGGTGGAAAAATCCAGACTGCATCTCTGCTCCTAGGCATCGAGTACAGCAAGGGGGGCAGAGCGGGAGCTGGGAGGTTAACCCTTTCCAGTATGCACATCAACTCCCTCCCTTGCTGCAGGAAATGAAGGGCATCATTAGTGTGTGCTAATTTACTACCCAAGCTGAGAGGGGGCTAAGGAAAAGGGGATTCATTTTGTGCAATGCATTAATAATGGGAAGTGCTCACGCAGGAGCTCAGTCAGCAGACCCCACAGCCTTTTACCCATCAGCAGCCTATTCCTTTACTTATAGGTGGGGAAACTGAGGCATGGAGCAGGCCCCAGGGTGTAGCTGGTCGTGGGGGCACCCAGCTGGCCTACCCCGGCTCCTACAAACCGGGATTCCCACACAGGAATCGCAGGCATCCGCACCCACAAAAAGCTGTCCATCTGGTGTGACCCCCCCCAAAACGGGCCGTCAGACGTAACTTGAAGACAAATGAGATCCTTTATTTAGCAAACAGTTTCCCTCCTTTCATGGGGTATATTCAGTTCCCAGAGCTGTTGTTGAAAAAACACGGTATTATCTAGCTTTGCACAATACCTTCACTGTTCGGTGCCAGAAACTGCCTGATTTTCCTTGATCGAACCCCAGCAGAGGGACGGCTTTCTATTTGGAGACCACAAATACTGATTTTTTTAAAAAAACAACAACTCTTCTTTCAGAGATACTGTTACCTCTGTCCTTGAAGTCAAAAGGAAAAAAAAAAAATCTTTTCTCTTATGAAAAAAAAACAGACCTTGGTTTTTTTTTTGATAGCTTTTTGGGTGCACACAGGCCTCCATTTCCTGCGAATGCCACCTAATGGAAGAAAACCCTTCCCCAGCCCTGCATCAGAAAATGGAGTCTGTAAGCTCAGTCAATAGGCTATTAATAGCAGCATCCAGTCCCCGCATATTCTGGCAAGTCAGGGAAAGTGTCTGTTCAGTTAAAATAGCCGCAATCTTGTCTACAATAACCTCATCGCGCCACACCTGATCTGTAGGTAAAGGGGTGGAAATATACCGAGGAATATCAGCAATCATTTTAAAATGGGGGAAAGAGAAATCATTTTATACCAAGGAAGAAGCTCTTCTCTTACGGGCTGCAAAAAAGGACTGACAATGAGGCAGGAAAATGGGTGGTTTAGCTTGGATACTATGGGCAAATTCAAAGGGCTAAGACAGACAGACAGACAGCAAAACATTTTATCAGGAATGGCAGGTCTGAAAACTTCTTTTTTGTGCTTTTTTTTTTTCTTTTCTTTGAAATACAGGATCTCGTCCAGAAAAATCAAGGGATGTCTGCATTAAAGATTCCTGGAATGATGATGACAAGACGTCTTCTGTGAGACCAGATCTGCCCTATCAATAACACAGCCCAGCTTTCCCTGCCTCACCCACCTCTCTAGAATTTACCATCATTAATTTACCAGAGTTTCCAATTCACAACCTTTTCCTCTGTCCCCACGACTATTTTTCCCTCTTTAATCTATGCATTTGCCACGTTATAGGTGTTGGGTGGTGCTTTACAGTGTGACAGCCTGATAAATGCATGCATTATTGTATTGCTACAAATGCCTCCCTTATAGAAGTTAAACAAAAGAATTCAACTTAAATGCTTCTATTTCATGCCAGCTTTTCTATATTAAAGGCTACCAATCAAGACATGCACCGGACACCACACTTGAGAAAAATGGGGATGGTTTTTTTTTAACAAACTGGATCAAACGAGTGGTCCAGCTGGTGCTGTGTGCTCCAGCAGGCACTGCAAGGAGATGCTGCAGAGTGAAATTCAGAGTCCTACGCTAGGCAGGGAGGGATTATCAGGTTTTCCTCCTCGTGCACAATATTTAGAGGGAATTTCATGCCCTGAAGCACTACAGTTTGTGGCTCTCCCAGAATCCTTGCAATTACTGCTGGTTCCCTAATCCATCTTCCAAATCTCGCTGTGCCCCTGCCCTCATGAACAGCCTGCGGCAGGGAGCCCCCAGGCCACGGGCTCAGCTCTGGAGAGGAGGGTGGCGAGCACCCAAATGGCCCATTTTATTGAGGCCAGAGGAGCCAGGAAAGCCGGGGCTACAGAGGGAAAAAAAAATGATGGGAACAAAGGGAGAAAGAGAAGGTACGAGAAGGGCATCACCAGGAGAAGGGGAGTATTGCCCCTGGGGTATTTGTGGGGCATCAGCGTGGAGCTGGGGGTCTTGGGACCCCTGCAGGTGGGAGGGGGACACGCTGGGGGACGGGCTCCTCACCTCGGCAGCCTCCTTCTCAAATTTCTCAATGGTCCTTTTGTCAATGCCCCCGCATTTGTAGATGAGGTGCCCGGTGGTGGTGGATTTCCCAGAGTCCACATGCCCAATGACGACGATGTTGATGTGCGTCTTCTCCTTCCCCATGCTGGCGGGCTATGCGTGGCGGGCGGGCGGTGGGGGGGGCTGTGGGGGTGCAGCTGCGTTTCTGGGGAGGCTGCAGGGAAAAAGGCAGGCGTCAGCAGAGCCCCCGTGACAGCCCCCTGCCCTCAGCAGCATCCCCAGCCCACTGGGGCAGGCTTTGCTCCCCTCACCCTGCTGGACCACGCACCCCAGCCCAGCCGGGGGTGCCTGGCTTCGTCTGGCAGCTCTGCCCGTGCTGGGACGGATCCAGCCCGCCCCTGGAGGAGGCTGGCCAGGCTATTTCTGGCCACCACGTCCAGCCTCCAACTCCCAGCAAGACGCCACGGTTTCGGCGTCTGCCCTCCACCGCCCTCCTGGAGACCCCCAGTTCCCAGGGCTACGTCATCGGTGCCTCGAAGGTGCCCTTCCTCCACGGAAAAACCTTCCTACGGCTCTCCCCTCTGCCTCTGCCTTCTAGGTCTTTCCAAACCCCAGGGCATCTCCTCCATTTCGTGGGCACCCTGGGAGGAGCCGTGGGCGCCCGTCCCTGCCGGGTGCCTTCGCCTCCCCTAAGCCACGCGCGGTTCGGGTGACAACATGGTGCCCGCAAAATGGGACGGACAAAAATAGCCCTCGCCGGCTCCCCCGGGTGGGGCTGCGAATAGCGGGGCAGAGGTAGCACGGGCTGGGCCCTGCTGGGGGATTTGGTTAAATTTTGCTGCTGTGAATCTGGATGAAACGGAGGGAGGAGGCTTAAAAGGAAAATCGATCTGTCCGGGGAGCTGTTCTGGCATCCCCCAGGGTTACCATGGCGCTGCAGCGCTACACAAGCCCTGCACAATTAGGAGCTTTAATTCGACGTCTAATAAAATCCAATTTTACGAATCTGCCCATGGAAGCAAAGCAGGTCAGGAGGAGTTTGCTGCTCGCACAGCGATTCAGCCGGGGGGACGCTGACAGCCCCCGCGAGGGGGCTCGGCGGGCAGAGCGGCCCCGCTGCCCCCGTCCCTCCCTCCGCTGCCCTTGAGCGGCTCCAGCCCCGGATCCGGCCATTGCGCAGCTCCGCGCAGGTGCCCAGCGCCCGGCCCCGCTGCTCTCCCCGCTGCGCACCCCGCGGCACCCAGGGCGCGGGTCTGCTGGGGGACGGGGATTTGCTTTTATTTTTGTGTATTTTTATTTATTTTATTTTTTTCCTAGGAGCTGAAGGTTGGGGGGTGCGGGCTATTTCCCACCTGCGGGAAGAGGCACCTGCGGGATGAAGGAGCGGCCCAACGCCATCCTCTCCCTCCCACGGGGGTGCCCCCCCCCCGATGCCAGCAGCACCCCAAGCACACGCAGCGCACGGCCGGGCGGCCGCACCGAACCCCCGCACCCCCGCGGCAGGGACCCCCCCCCATAGCCCG
>VXAA01003386.1:343243-432403 GCA_013399115.1 Anseranas semipalmata | reverse complement strand
AGGGGGGAGAGAAGCGGGGGACGGGGCTGGGAGGGAGAGAAGGTGGAGGGGTGGGAAGGAGATGGAAGGATGGGAGATAAAGGGATGGGAGGAAGATGGAGGGATGGGAGGAATAGAGGGATGGGAGGAATGGCGGAGAGATGGAGGAGTGGAAGACGGAGGGATGGAAGATAGGTAGGAGGGAGACGGTGGGGTGGCAGATAGAGGGATGGGAGGAAGATGGAGGGATGAAAGACGGACAGATAGGAGAGTTGTAGGGATGGAAGATGAAGATGGGAGAGGGAGATGTAGGGATGGAGCAGATGGAGAGATGAGGGAGATGGAGGGAAGGGAGGAACATGGAGGGATAGAGGCAGATGGAAGGAAGGGCTTTTTTGGAAGAGAGGGGAAATGATGGAGCTCCTGGTCCAGGGGGAGTGGGGCAGATGGACCCCCTATGGCAGCCTGGGGGTGAAGGGACAGGACTGGTGTGGGAGAGGAGCCCAGGGCCACCAAGTGCCCCAGCCCTTGCTGTGTCCCCCAAGGGGCCAGCTGTGCCGGAGGAGCCGTCCTGCCAGCGCATGGGGTGGGGAAGGGTCCCTGCACGGGCACACAGGGGGCAAACGCGTCCCTGGGCACAGCCCTGCAGGCACTGACCCACATTTCTGCCTCAGTGGAAATGCATTAGCCCAGGAGCAAACAGAGAAGCAAGGAACAAATAGAGCAAAATATGCTTCTGCACTTGCAATATGTATGGCTGTTGCTCAAGAAACTGTGGGTTATGAACATCTTTTCATTTAACAGGAGATGGGGTTCAAGTCCTAGGATAAGGAACCATAAATAATCTCTTTCAGCATTACCATGACACTTTTCTTGCATTAAAAAATATCACGTAGTGGCCAGAATATTTATACCTGTGTCAGCTGTGCAATTACAAGGTAGTGCAAAATTTTCTGTGTCCCAAAGCTAAATATAGGTCAAAAGAATGCTAATTTTGCATTAAGCTATGTAATAGTCCAGACCAATTGCATGGCCCTGACCATCTTTCAGTGAATTTAACAGCTAAGTCAGATACTCTTACTTCATAGTCTCAGGGTTAAACACTTACACATCATGTAGATTAAAATGGAACTAACCTCTCATTAATGTTTAAAGGGAGACATTTTTTTTCTGAATGTTATAGTTCAGTGGTATTTTCTTAGAAATATGATAGGGAAGATATCTTCTACTTTTATGCAGCATTCCACTGAGTGCCAGAAAAAGCAAACAAACTTTCAAAAGGAAGGCTTTAAACAGTATTTAAAGGAATTAATCCAGACCTGTTTT
Source organism: Anseranas semipalmata (assembly GCA_013399115.1). Taxonomy (NCBI): domain Eukaryota; kingdom Metazoa; phylum Chordata; class Aves; order Anseriformes; family Anseranatidae; genus Anseranas; species Anseranas semipalmata. The sequence continues at coordinate 431,098 of VXAA01003386.1, read as the reverse complement.
GGGACAGGAGCAGTGGCGTTACCCCAGGTCTGGATGTGCCAGGGATGGACATCAAGTGTGGTAATGCACAGCAGGGATGGGTGTACAAGTCCCTTGTTCTTTCTATCCACTTTTTAGTGCTTTGCCAAGGAGTAGTCTCCCCTTTTTATGCAAGGGCAGCCTTGCTGGTGACCAAGCTGCATGCACAGAAATGGGGCTGCCTGTAGCTACAGTGCAACGGAGCCTGACAGCCCATCGGACTATAAATAGTTCGGGACAGGAATAGGAGAGAGCTGCCCGACCTGGCTAATCGGGGTGAGGTTCAGCCACCTTGCGCCCGGTCTCCGAGGGACTTAAAGCCACAGCTGTGCCCCAGCTCCAGCCGGATCCTGCCGGAGAGCAGGATTCACCCAACACCTGCCATCCCTGTGGGCACTGAGCGCTCGGCACTGTTGTAGCACCTGAGTGGAAGTGCTTCCCTGCAAGGTTGGACCAAACACCCAGAAAATAATGCTCATCTGTCCTTCGTGTTTGTCTATATAAAATAAAAGAGACCTGAGCAGGCAAAATCTGCGGTGGTTGGAAGTTTAGCGCCTTATCTCCATCTATCTGGCTTCAGATTCAGTCCCAGCTGAACCAATTCCCTTACTTCCTATTTAGGTTTGGATCCACCCCCCAGAAAATCCATCCCCAAATGATTTGGGATCATTCATGAAAATGGAGACCCCCCAAAGGCCATTCAGTCTGTGTGCTGTGATGGGGACTGGCAGTGCCGTACCCCTTTCATCATCACCTCAACCCCATCCAGCCCCACAAACCCTGGGTTAGGATCTGATGCATTAAGATGTGCTAAAATTCCCATTTGCCCAGACATAAAAATTGTGATTTTTTCCAAGAGGCCCTGCATGGTGTGAGAGTGAATAATCCGCAGTGCCAGTAATTTGTATGTATCTGGGATGCCTGCCTGAATTTGCCTTGGCACTGGGGGTGTTTCTTCCCGTGAGTAACGTGTTCTGCTAGCTGAGCTCCTGCAGTTTTGTCCCTGTGAAATGCATCAGGTGCCCTTTGCAGGAGGGGGTTTGGGCAGTGCCACCAGCAGCCACCAGGGCTGCCCACCCCCAGGTCGCCCCAGAAGCCCTGCTCTTGCTGGGGAGAGGCTGGGGCTGGCCACAGGAGCAGCAGAGGGGGCACGGTTTTCTTCCTTCTTCCCATGCAAAGTAATAGAGATATGTGCCTTGAAAAGAACTGCAGGGCCTCATGCTGGCCTCATGCAATGGCCACTGGAAAAGACACAGAAAAGAAGCAGTTGTCCTCCAAATGGCAGCTTTATGGAAGGGACGAGTGCTGGTAGGTTTCCTCCCTCCTGCGGTCAGGGTTTCATCTCCTTCCACACCAGTTTTTGAGGCTTTGCACCCAGATGTTTCAGCAGTTACAGATTACCGTACACTGGAGGTGGTCAACACTCAAAACACGACACTGGCCATCCTCTCCTCATCTACACAACACACATCCCATGGCAGTCCTGAGTGCCACCACAACAGTGCACATAAAGAATAAAATTCCCATTTAGCAACCCCCCTGTTGTGATGGGATGGGGTTCCCCACGGCATCTACCTGTGGTTTCTGGAGCATGTTTACATGGGGCTGGCTTTGAGGTCACCCTTTCTGGGCCCCTGTGACAACATGTGTCACACCCCATGGCACACACCACAGCCAACTGCTCTCTCTGTGTCTTTGCATAGGAGCACTCCAGGCACCAAATAGGAGAAAATTCCATAAAACCTTTCATGCAACCAGGTTTCTCATCTTGTGCTCATGCTGCAGACCCAGAGAGGGGCAATGAAGATAGAAATATGGGACAGAAAGACAGGGGAAGGAGGAGGAGGGGAGTATTTTGAGGTCCTGCAGTCAGCACATGCTGCTGATAACTTTAAAATGGAGCCAGAGGTTTAAAAATAAACCTTGGAGGTGATAAGTAGATGCTCAAGCTCTCTCGCCACCCAGCCAGCTGGGGACGGTGTCTGGTGTCATCCCTGATGGGACGGCAGCGTGCCATGCACAGGGCGGGCTGGGTCAGGCTGCACCCAAGGACCCACCATCACTGGGACATGCATCCCGGGGTTTTGGTGTGGTCATAACCATCAGGCTTCTGGGTACCCAAAGTGACCCAAAGTAGCAATGCTGAAGGGACAGTGCTTAAAGGACTTTAAAAATGTCCCCATTCATCCTCAAGGCCATCTGGGGCATGGGTGGCAGCAGGCGGCTCCAGCTGTGCCATGGGGATGCTCCTCCAGAAACCCCTTCTGCACCAAACAGCTGAGTTATTGGGTCAAGACAGGGAAATCCCCAACCCCTCCGCAGCACCCCACCTCCCCAGCCGGGTGTTTGTGTGCTTTCATGCCCAAAATTCAGCTCTGCCATGGAAAAACTCCGGGGCCCTGGGTGCCAAGGCAGCCCCAGCTTTGGCTCCCAGTGCCCACGTCTGCGTGGCAGCACAGCACAACAGCTTCTCGTTTTAATCACTTTTAAATAACAGCCAGAAACCATGTGTTTGTGGGGTGAAATCCTCCCTCTGGTGGTAATGCATTGGCCTTAATAACTCCCCTTCCTTTATGAAAATACCATAGGAAGAGAGGATGTTGCTAGGGCTTAGCATTGAGACTGGAAGGAAACGCAGAGATGTGCCCGGGATGTGAGGTGTCGGCGCAGGGATGGGGACGGGGACTGGGACTGGAAAGCTCCCCGCCACCCCCAGCTGGATTACGTGACCTGGTCAGCAACACCTTAAGCTGTGCAGCCTGTTGCAAAGACACAGGGGAGCAAAATCTCTGTGTGCAGCATAAATTCCTGGGTTGCAGGGAGCCCCAGGCAGCCCAGAGTCCCATCCACCACCTTTGCCCTCCTGCTGCAGAGATCAGCCTGGCAGGTGAGCCAGGCTTTAACTTTTTCTTAGGAAACCATAGCACGTGAATACTCTGTCAGTGCCTCTACATCCCCACCAAGCAGCTTGCAGGCTCTTGGCCAAAATTCAGCCAGGTTTGAGAGACAGATGGTGGTCTTGGAGGGAAAACCATCCAAAAATCCGCCCAGGAGGGGGCTGTCCCCCTCCATCCCTGCCAGCTCCCATGTCCCACCTCGCCAAGCTCAGCAGCACCCATGGGTTACAGGTGCACATCCCCAGGTCAAATGCAGCAGCTCCTCACCTACATTTGGATTTCTTCTGATGATTTTCACTTCTTCAATGCTCTTCACCTTCCCTGTTGTAATTTTAGCATTGCTACTCTGTTTCTTCCTGCTCTCTGAGATGCTGCTGACAGAAAAGAGAATAAAACAGCCCAATCTGCTCCTCTGTCAGTCAAGGAAGCAGACAGGATGGACACATCCATTCTCTGAAATCTTTTTTAACACGGGGGGTGGGGGGGAACAGCACTTCAAATGCATCTCTTCAGGGACACCCTGACATTTCTGATGCCCAGGTGCAGCATCTGCAGGGGCTGCAGGAAGCGGATCCTTAAATCTCCCCATGTGCTGAGGAGGGGACAGACCCTGCTCCAGAGCGCTGCTTCGTGCTGACCTAGGTCAAGCCCAAGAGAGATAAGACACCTCTGCCCTGCGGCTTAATGCTGTTTGCAGGATGCTAGGGAGCTCCTGGACCACACAGGTTTTACAGCAAGAGTCTGGAGCCGTATGGAGCTACAGCAGATTGATGTATTTGTTTTGGCAGCTGGGCACACCTCTGAGTTACAAAAAGCCTGCATTAATCCTAGGGACAGCTTTTCTTATTAAACCACAGCCACTGAGCAAAAACAGCCCTGGCTGCCCATATCTTCTGATCACCCTAGATGAAGGGCTGCTGGAGGTGTCTGGCCAACAGCATAAGCTTTGGATGCATCCAGAGGGAGAAATAAGGATCAGAGAACTTAATGAGCAAGTTCATGGCTGAGCCAACCCCCTTCAAAGCCCAGTGAATTCTATTTAGCAATTAATTTGTTCCCATATGTTTTGTATTTACTGAATGGTAGTGAAATTTTCCCCTGATCCCACGAGGGAGACGCTGGTCTAAGAATTTTCTGTAGAGACACAGGTCCTGCTCAGTGCCGCTGCTGGTTTCTGTAAGAAGATCTTGCCATTTGCCCAGGTTTTGCTGATCAAACACCAGCTTGCAGCAATTTCATTCTCACATTGTCCTCTGCACCAACAGCTGGGAAAGGAACAGGCCAGCCAAAAGTCAGCAATTCACCTGTGGGACCGAGTTTGCCTGAAGTCTCCATATTGCAGCAAGCAGCAGTAGTCTTTCTTCACTGTTTTTCCAGATTGGAGCCATCAATTTTGCACGGGCAAGTCAGGCAGTTTGTGACTTTCTATGGAGTTCTCTCAGGAATGTGCATATTCGCAAATGGGACTCCATGTTTTTGGGGACACTGATTCTAATTCCCCGTGCCCTTGTGGAAATCAGCCCTGGCTGCCTGAGCCCCTCTGCAAAGACAAGCTGCAGGCGAGGAGGCAGAGCTGCTCCATCACGTGCAGCGCGTGCCCTGAGCTGGCTTTGGTTTATTCTCCTGTCAAGGTGGCACTTGGGTCACTTTGCTGTGTACATCTGGGAAAGGCAGGGCATGATTTCCAGCAGGAAATACGCTGCTCACACGCTGTGCTAAAGGAAAGCCCCCCCTTGCATTTCCAGGATGTCCCTGTATTATCACACCATGCCTTTTCCAATTTAAACATGCGTGGGCGGGGGGGAGATGCCCGCAGGCAGGATCCGGGGGACATCGCGGGTGTTTTTTATCCCTAGGTGGCAGCAGCTGCCCACGCCGGGCTGATGGTGCCCAAATCCTGAGCCTGGAGCAACGCAGCCAGGAAAAATGCCACGCAGGATGAGCGGTGAGCAGAGCCCATGCACAGGTCGTGCCTGCCCGCCTTGTCTGCAGTGAGAGGAGGCAGCAGAGCAGGCATCGAGCACAACGCCTCAGTGTGCAGGATCAGGCCCTGTAGCCCTATGGAGAGCGCTGCCTGCTGCAGTGTGGGACAGTGGGGAAGGGGCTCCCGGGCGACCTTCTCACCACCGACCAAATTCCCACATCCACCAGGGGGTCCCAGCCCCCAGCTCTGGCAGCAGCATTAAGCCTCGTTGCCCACTTGTTGGGGTGCCCCGTGGTCCCGATCTGCAACGTCCTGCAAGCGTGGATGGATCCCAGGGGCAGCAGCTCCTTCAGCTCCACAGCCTTTGCTGGCTTCCAGATGTTTCTGCCGAGCACACAATGTGACATGAAAGGCTGTTTCCCAATGGCATGCACAGCCAGCGGATAACAAAGGCCAGTTGCCAGCTTTAACATAGAGCACTGAGAAGCAGATGAAAAAAAAAAAAAGGCAAACAGACAACTTGCTCAAAAGCAAACTGCAAGGAAAGTCGCAGTCAACTCAGAGGCTCTAATTAGAGGAAAATCGAAGAAAAAAATCTGTCCAAATCTTGTCATCTGCTTGCTTTTAAAATGATTGATTCTTGGTCAATATAAATGAATTTTATCTTCTTTTCCTCAACTCAGCCAGCACAAGCTTTGTTCTGGGAAACCCGACTGGATTCTCATCCCCCCCTTGCTGCTCTGTCCCCTCAAACTGCCTGCTGAGCACCATCCCAGACCCACCCACTTCATCCATTCCTGCAGAGAGCCCAGTGCAACCCTGTCCATGCCCTGTCTTCCCATGCATCTGTTCCGCACCCATCTCTTCTTGCAAAGCCTGGAGGCCTCCGGTGGCCAGTTTGGAGTTGCACACCTGCAGTTAGAGCAGATATTTCTCAGGCACATCTTGCTGGAGGCTGTAATCCATCCACACTCATACCAGATTGCTATGGGTGCCTGTCGTGCCCCTGATGCTGTTTTCTGAGCCAATCCTTTAAAAAGTAGACCTGGACGTGGGTGTAAGTGGCGGTGTTGCACAAAGGGAATAGGAAGTGTTTGTGCCTATCTGCTGTCTCTGCTCTATCATTAATTAAAGCAATTAGCCCACTCAGGCTCAGTGGGATACAAAGCCATTCTGTTCCCAGTGGGGAGAATATAGTCCATTATAGGATATATTCTATATATCAAATATATTTTTATTGCTCTATACATTGTTAGAGGGACATAAGATGCAGAGATATATCTGTCAGGAAGGATTTGAGGAGGAACCTGAGAAATGCAACTGACTTCACTAAATGAGAAAGTGACTTCTCAGCTCTGAAGCACCCAATTTTTAGCCTGTCTTTCCTCTCCTTCTAGGCCAGATAAATCTCCTGAGCCCATTCCCCAGGGCTCTCAGTGCATTGCACAGTGGGGCCGGGAGCGAATGCATCCAGCCTGGGGTCCCAGGGATTTGGAAATCAACCCCTTGCCAGAGCATGAGGCAGAAAAACAAATCTTAATGCTGGGCATGAAACCAACCACGGGGCTGTTTAAACTGCCTGCTTTTATTTGTATATTCAAAGTCCATTATGGCCTTCAGCAAACTAATTTCCTGGAAAGTGCCCAGTCAGCATCATCAATGGGGAAACTGAGGCACAACTGGAGGAACTTGGTCCTGAGCCTGGATCGTGCATGCTCTGGTGTTCTCGTAACCTCCAGCACTGGTGGCTCATTCAACGCCACCCATACAGCATATTCTATCAGGACCCAAATATCAAGGAGTTGTACATCGATGGGGGTTATACTAGGCCTTACTGCAGGCTTTTTCTTGCAAATTAAAGCACTTTTCTGCAAAAGCCGTACAGATCAGGCAGTCCAGAATCTCTCCGAATCGATACTTATTTATTTATTCATTTTTATTACTATTTTAAAAGTAAAAGTTCTCATTGCTTGAAATTTTTTATATCTTCTCGCGCCAAGTTTCAACTAGCAGTTGAATACTGTTTGGAGTTATTGTGTCGCAAGAAGTGGGTTCCCGAAGGGCCACCCGCAGCCCGGGCCCCGTGGCTGCACCCCCGGCAGCGCACCCCGGGCTGCCCGGCGCTGCGCACACGCTGCCGCGCACTTGGAGAGGCGCGCCGCCGGCCGGCCCCGCCCCCTCGGGGAAGTGGGCGTTCCCGCCCGCNGGGCGGCGCCGCCGCCGAGCGGCCCCGTCGGGCCCTAGTGCCGCCCGCCGGACCCCGTCGGGTCCTAGTGCTGCCCGCCAGGCCCCTCTTCTGCCCGCCCAGGTGCGCTGCGCCCGCGGGGGTGCTCGGCGCTGCAGGCGTTCCGGGATGGGGTGGGGGCGGTGGGCATTGCATGGTGCTAGGTGGTGCGGGGGGCTCAGGGGGCTCGGTGCTGCACGCCCCGGCCCTGCTGCTCCCCACACTCCTTGCGAGGGGGGGCCAGGGTTCTGGCTGTGCGTGGGTGGCACCGGGCTCCACGGGTGGCTGGGGGAGTTTGTCACTAGGCGTCGGTGTAGGGGTGCATTGGTGGGAAAACGGGGCAGCTGTGAGTCCCGTTAGGGTGACACTTGTGGGTCAGCCCAGACAGCCCCGTGCCTCAGTTTCCCCCAAGGACTGCAGTCTGGTGCCCTCCTGCAAGCCTGAGGGGCCTTTCGGTGTTGGGGGTGGGCTGGGGCTGTAGCCACTTCACAGAGCTCGTTGGAGCCCACCTTGGGGAGGCCAGTCCTGTGCCCCGAGCAAAACACTCCTTTGCTACTTAAGCAATCTTGCTCTGAGGTTTCGTAACACCCAGCTGTTGATACCAGGAAAGAAACTTCCTGCAAAGAAGCAAAACATCCACGCTGGGTCTGTGGAAGTTGCTGCACTGGGTCTGTGCAAGCAGATGTTTTTGAGGGAATTATTTTGGCCTTGCACGTAGCTCTGAGCCAGAGCTCTACACCTGTGGGTTAAACCACATACAGGACTGCGTGCAGCCCCCATAACCCACGTAGTGTTACTGTGATGTCAGATCTCTTGAGAAATCACTCAGGTACCATTTAAACTCCTGCAGCTTTTTGTGTGCTGTCCCAGGGCCATCCCTGGAAGGGTGGGAGCTGCGCTGACGTCCCTCTGCGCTGACAGCTGCCCCTTTTCCTGCAGGTTTTAGATCCGCACGAGACCCAAGACCAAGAACTATGGCATCAATCCCGTCAAGCGGCTCGCTTGTGGCGACGCACAACTATCGCAGAAGTAAGAGCGTGGGTGGGTGGCGGTGTCTCAGTGGGAGCCCCATGAGAGCTCCTCGGTGAGAAAGGGGGTGCCCGGCAGCCCTCCCTCAGGCCCGCCACAGCCTGACCGTACCAGCTGGAGACCGGTCGTGCCAGCTCCTTTCCTCGTTATTAAGGTTGTAGGGAAGGGGACGGCTTCAAATGCCTTGTGCACCATTGCCGTGGAAATGAGCTGCAGCACCGGTCTGAGTAATGGCAGCTACTGGTGCCTCTCTCGGAGAGTGACTTTCTGGTTTGAGGGATTGCCTAAACCAGAGGGGATTGAAATATTCCCCTTGAGCTGAAACTAGTAACAGGCTTATAGCAGTGGGGCTAAAACTGCACAGATTATGTGCAGGAATCTGCATCCTCTTGGCCTTGAGACATCTGTAAAGGCTTCCGAGTGTTGCGTAAAATGCAAAGCCATCCAGTAATGTCCTTGGGGATGGAAGTATTTTCCTGCAGAGGTGTTTAGGTGCTTTTGTGCTACGTGATGTTGGCCAGCATGTAATCTCTCCAGTATTTCCTTCCTGGTGTTTTTTGTTGGCTTGGCACTAAAGCTGGGCAAGTACTGGAGCGAGACAGGGGTGAGAGCGAGCCGTGGCATCCGGGGCTGACCACAGCAAAGCCATGCTCTGCTTCTCGTGGAGCGGCCAAGGGTCAGTGGTGGCACTGACGGCTGTGGTTTTTCTGCAGGGCGCCTGAGCTCCACCTCCAGCAACAGCTCCTGCGGCAGCTTGGACTATGGGGAGGTCATCCCCCACCACCCGGGTAAGCGCGTGGACGCGTCTGGTTTAATGGGGTGTGATGAGCTGCATGCCCTAAATATTATAGCAAGAACATCCTGCATTTGAAAATCTATATGGGCTGTATAGAAGCACTGGGGGAAGTATGCAGCTGCGCAGATCTTACTGGCGGTGACCCAGCCTCCCTGCTGGGATGAGAGCAGGGTGGTAGTGGGACTGCCCGGCTTGCACTGACCTGTGCTGTCCCCCAGGTCTGCCCAAATCTGACCCCGGCCAATGGTGGGCCAGCTTCTTCTTTGGGAAGATGACTCACCCGGCGATGATGACCGTGTCAGAGTCCCCGGAGAGGTGAGCGTTTTCCTCCAGCGTGGCAGTGGGGAGGAGATGGATGAGATGATCAAGGACAGAGCCACCATGCAGCACCCAGGGCAGCTGGGGACACCCCTGCCACACCCCCGAAGTGCATCTTGACCCAATGGGCGACGTCCCTTGGGTCTTTGTGCCCATCACTGCTGGGCACAAACCTGCTCCTTGGCTGCAGAAATAAACACAGGGTGACAACAGAACGCCCTGCTGTTGGCCTGACCAGTTTTTTTGCTCTGTTTTGCAGCTTGGGAGCGCTGCAGGTGGCGATGGGGCCGATGGCGTGTGGGCTGGTGCCAGCAGCAGGAGCAGGACGGAGGCGTCACGCCAGCGAGCCCGGCATCGGGCCCTCGTCCTGAGCGTGCTGGTGGGCACAGCCCCCCCGCACCCCGTAGAGTAGGCAGGCTGCTCTGCTCGGAGATGAAAGCACTGCTGGGGAACAAAACAAAGCAGCAAAACCCCAGCAGTTTCTACACCAGCCTTTTTACTATTTCTCAGTGCAACTATGCCCTTTCTGCGCAGACTCGGTAACACATTTATTTACTTTGTACTTGTACAATGGTAACTAATAAACTGGAGCAGTCTTTTAAAATGCTGTGGGTTGTTCTTCACTGGGGGTGGGAGTTCTGCCAGGCTGGGGCTGAGCTGCGGATGTCAATGGGACTGGTCCTGGAGGCAGTGCAGCCTCCAACCACAGCATTTCCAGCATGGTAACACTGGGAGGGACTCTTGCAGGAGGTGAGCGGCTCTGAGCCAGACACCGCGGTCATGCCAGTGTGACTCACTGGTGCATGTGTGTTTTGCATGTGAGCAAGATCCGGCTCCACCGTGGCAATGCTGCAGACGCTTCCCCCACCCTTTCCTCTCTGCCTGGCCCTGCTGGCGCTGCACCCTTTTTGCTCCAGCAGCGTGAGCGAGTTGCTGCCCGGAGCTGGTGCACTCGTGTCTCCTGTGCTTAGGGTGGGAGCAAGGGGCTGCAGCTGAGCCTGGTCTGCTGAAAGCCAGGGAGGGATTTGGGTACAGCGAGCCCTCTGTGCCGAGGGGAGAGGTGAGACTTGCTCAGGGCTTGCGTTTTGTGGCCGTGATGTAAGGGTTGGAGTTTGTCTTCCTGCAAGTGTGGTGGCATCCTGGGGGTTACATGGAGATGGGCAGCCCTGAAGCACAGCTGGCCCATGTTCTGCACTGTGCTGAGCAGTGGTTTGGCTGATTTAGCCTTCAGTTAGTCAGTTTGGCTGTTCGGCCCTTCTAACCAGCCTGATAGCTGGGGAGTGCTGCTTGGCGGAGCACTGAGAAAACAAGAGCCTGCAGGTCCCTGGGTGCAAGCGGGGCAAGGTCCCAGCTCCTGCTCCAGTCCAGTGAACCTCAAGGCAGGAGCAGGTTTAATGATGTGGAGTCTTCATGCTACAGTCTGCTTCCAGCACAAGGTCCGTGAGAGTCCATGAGTGCACTGGGTGCTGCAGCCCTGGTCACAGAGGTGGCTTTGTACCCCAGCATCCTGCAGGGGCCCCACATTTTCGAAAAAGAAATATTTTTTAAAGGCCTGCAGCCACAGGGGTTGCAGATTAAATGTGGACACAGAAAGGTAAAGTCAATATTGCTGTGTTTGCTTGTTCATCTCGTGATCGCTGAGGGTCAGACCGAGTGGCTGTCCCCAGGCCCCCAAGGGAGGCTCTAGCGAAGCAAAGGCACCAGTCCTGGCATTCCTAGGTTTTGGCTGGCCCCTGTCCCTGGGCTTGACCCAGCTCGAGGTGATGCCTTCAGCTGGATTGAGGCTGTTCCATCCTGCTTTAGGATGCTGCAGTGGGTCCTGGCTGGTGCTGCAAAGGGCTGCCCTGACCTTTGTTACGTGGCCACCTCATCCCCATTTTGAATTTTTCTGTAGAGGGGAATATCGCTGGTTTAGCCCACATTCACTTCATTTTAATAGCAAGTGCTTTAGGGCAGGGCTTCTCGTTCTTGGAGAATGCAATTCAGCTTGAGTTGAATGAGGCAGAGCTGCCCAGTTTGTGCACTGACTCAGCACGGGGGGAGAGGGGCTGCTGCATTCAGCATCGCTCATGGGGTGCCAAGAGGAAGGGAGGGAGGGAATTGGGAGCAGGCATAAGCATCCTGTGTGTTGCTGAACCCCCTGTACTATGCTCCCAGTATTTTGGATGGGTATTTAAAGTCAACCAAAGTCCCATGCCTGTCAGTGTTTAAGAGACATTTGGATAACGCCCTCAGTAATATGCTTTAACTTTTGGTTAGCCCTGATGTGGTCAAGCAGTTGGACTAGATCTTTGAAGGTCCCTTCCAACTGAACTATTTATTCTATTCTATTCTACTCATGTCACCACTAATAATAAGAAGGCAGCCAAAACTCTCAGAAGACCTTAAAGCAGCCCCAAGTCTGCACGCAGCTTTTTGGTTTTGCACCTAGAGATGCTGAGAGTGACCCAAGGAGAGGCCAAGTGTTTTTGCCAGGCCCAGGCAGGGTCGTGCCAGAGAGCACAGGCACCAGTGCCAGCAAGTTCATGAACTGGGAACTGCAACTCGGCCCCCCCTCCACTGCCTCTGAGGCACTGTGCACCGGACCGGGACAGCCAGAGATCCATCAGGTGCCATAAAGGAGAAAAGCAAAGGGCTCTTTCTGTACCGTAGCCATCCCTAAAGACACACATCCCCTTTTCCACAGGGCTTTCTGTCAGAGGAGCACATTGCTCTGCTACAAAACACGAGGACCCCACCAGGGACAGACGTCCCCTCTTCCACCCGCTGCCACTGCCTTGTGCTGCTTTACAGGACGCAGCATTTTGGCTGTTGATTAACTCACATATTTGGGCAAAAATAGCTCATGCTTTCTGCTCGCCCTTGGTGCTTGCAACTGCCCTCATGCTGCCCCTCCGTTGTCAGAGGAGCTCTTGCAGCAGCCCAGCATGAGAAATATTTGCTTTCATTTCCTGCTTTGGGAATTTTTTGCCTTCCAGAAGCTTTGCTTCCCCCTCACCCTTCACAAAGGCCAATGTGAGACGTTAAAAATAGGAACAAATGACAGCTCAAATACATTGCATTAGCCTGGCACTGTTTTCAAATACCACTCGGCCAACTCAAATCCACAAACAGGGCACATGCCAGGCTGAAACCAGAGCAGGCGGATGCCTTCAACACGCGTTTGCAATGCCCACCCCGGGGAGCTTCAGAAAGGATTGGGCATTGGCAGCAGCAGACAGCTTTGGGGAACAGCCTGGTCCCCCACCACGTCTCCAATTCTGGTGGGATCTGCAGCACCCTGCCCTGGCTGAGATCCTGGGAAACGGTGAGAAATTCAGGGCTCCCCCTCCAGCTAGGTCTTCCTTTCAAAAGCAAGCACACATTCTGCGAAATGCCAGAACCCAGCAGACGATGCTGGAAGACAAACCCAAGCAGCAGCTCGCCTGTTAACGCAGCTGCAGAGGAGGAAGGAGAAGCCGCTGTGGGCACCTCCAGCTTGGCCACGTCCCCGTGTCCCCTGATAGCACAGCCCGCCGTTGCATTGCTGCAGCACGGCGAGCTGGGTGCAGGCAGGAGAGCAGCCCGCAGCCCCACACACCCCCGCCACCTCCTGCTTCATTTTTAGCACCACCTCGTGGCAGCAGTACCTGCAAATTTGCTGTCGCCTGCTGCAAGGGCCCTGTTGTGCAGGCGTGTCCCAGCACCTTCCTGGCATGCAATGAATCCATCATCTGTCGGATGCAGCTTCGGTCTTCAGGTTCTTGTTAGACTTGGACTGTGCATAGGTGTTTGATAAGGCTGCAAAATGCTTTGCAAGATGAATTCTTCCTCTTGCAACCATGTCCAAACACCAGAGCAAATCCAACCCATTACTTTTTTCCAAGTGGGATCAGTCAAGCCCAGAGCCATGGCTTTCCCAGGACACAGACCCAGTGTGGAAGCATTGCAGCTCCCAGGGGCTCAGGAACTTGCTGGGGCTTCAAAGGAAATGAGGCCAGAGCCCAGCGTATCACACACCTGAGCCTCATTCCCACCTCCTCTTTCCAGGCCCCTCGCCCACAGAGTTTCGCTCAATTAACACCAGATTCTTTTCTGCTGTTTTGCAGAGCACAGCTGCTTCTCAGGCAAGGAGAGTATTGCATAAACTGGCCGCCACCTTTCCTGCAAACAGGCAAAATGGGCTCAGCAGGGGGAAATCTCAACCCACGCAGCCCCAGCTGCGTGAGGCTGCCTTTCACCCACCTCCTGCTCCACACCACAAGTGTCCTATGGCCCTGGGGGACACTGCGTGCAGCGGGCACCTTGGCAGTGCTCCCGGTGCTGCTTTTCAATGAGTCCTTTCACCGCTTCCAGGGACAGCCCGGCCCTGGAGAGCGTGCATGGGGTGGACAAAAGGAGCAAACACTGCCCCCAGCTCTGGGGCAGGGGGGGTTCAAGATGCTCCTAGGAGTGACAAGGGGTTCAGTGGGGAGCTGGAGGTGATGGGAGCATCTCTTGGCTTTGTACCATGGGTGTGATGGAGAGCCAAGCATCCCCATGGCCAGCATTCCTGGGGGGGGAACATCTGTGCACCTCGGCAGGAACTGTGACTCTAAATCCCAGACTAGATCTGGCTCTTTTCCAGCATCTCCATTTGTAGTCGGGCAGTGATTTTGGACAAAAGGCCAGAAGCGTCCTCTTGCTCCCCACAATGCCCCTCACCCAGCTCTGCTGGCTCCAGGCTGCCAGCCTACCATGGGGACCATGCCCTGGTGTTTGCAGGAGCAGGGGAGCCTTAGGAAACCATGCTGAAGGGTGAAATGCCTCTGTGCTGCAGCAAACCAGGGTGAAGCGGTGTCCTACCGACAGTGCTGCCTCCACTGTCTGCACCTTGGCTAAGCAGGCATTGTTTGAAACAAGACATTTTTCTTGGAACAGCCACACGATGGTGACCAAGACAAGGAGCTGGAGCGGAGCAGCCCGGGCAGGAGCTGCCTGTGTGAGCGGGGCTGCCGCCTGGGTGCACAGACACCCAAGGGTTTAGTGCCCACCTGGAGGAACCAGAGCACAAAGGTGTTATATCTGCGTTTGCAAGAGTGGGGCTGGTTGCAAACCTTTGTCCTCTGGTGGGGCAGCGTGGAGGGGGCAGAGCACCCAGCGCTGCCCAAACGGCCGCGATGCCCTGCAAGGACTCGGGCAGATGGATGCACACGTGTTTATTGATAAATACACCAGACACACGCTACAAGAAAACCAAGCGGAGCCACAACTGAACACAAACTGCAAACCTTCATGTTGGTGTGGGGAGTGGCAGGGACCTCCCACCCTACTGGCTGAACGGAGATGTAAAATCTGGGTGATGCCTTCGCTACCACGGGGCTTTTCAAGACTGCTACGCAGCCAAGCTCCGGCAACGAATTCTCCACCCCTCACTGCCTTTCCCTTGGCCACCTCCCTGCATCCTCACCGAGAGGGGCCACGGGCTGTTTCTGGGGGGGACGTGCTTCCTTGGAGCCCTGCTGGAGGGCAAGCCAGAAGGAAGGAGCCATTCGGCAAGAGCTGGCCTGGAGGGGGTTTTGCAGGAAGGATGGTGGGAAGGTCCCTCAGGAGAGGGAGTTGAGCAGCCGCCTGTAGATGAAGCCCAGCTTCTCCCGCAGCGCCAGGAAGGTGGGCCGCTCCTCCGTGTTGCCGCTCCAGCACTCCAGCATGATGCTGTAGATCTCGGGGGGGCAGGAGCTGGGCCGGGGAAGGCGGTAGCCCCTGGTGATTTGCCGTACGGTTTCTTGGTTTGTCATTCCTGCAAGGAAGGAGAAGATTCCCCTCACTCTAATGTCCCCAGAGGACACCCTGGTGGTAGACCTGCAATGGGCCAAGTCATCCAGGGACTTGGTTGACCAATGGGTCCACCAGTGTTGCTGTGAAATCGCATCTGCCACAAGTTTGGTATGGGAGAGATCATCCAGCCCACAACACCTTCCAGCCCCTGGGTCATGCAACCCCTCTGCAAGCACCAAAAATCCCTCTAAGCAATCCCCAAAGTGAGCAATAACTATCTTGTGCTCCAGCATATGTTTCCACCTCCATTGCAGAAGGGACGATATGACAATTTATGATGCACTGGCTTTTGGGGACCATGGGCAAGCTGCCCGGAGTGCCGATGGAGCGGTGCTGGAGGGGACCGTCAGCCCTACCTTCGTAGGGGATCTGCCCATACGTGAAGACTTCATAGAGCAGAATCCCGTAGGACCAGACATCGGACTTGAGGGAGTAGGTGCGATAGTTGGCTGCCTCTGGGGCTGTCCACTTCACTGGGATTTTGGTGCTGCTGCTGGTGGAATAAATGTCATCCTGAAAAGCAATGGGAGATGGGTCTTGAGGGACTGCATGGTGAATGCAGCTGCTGCTTTTGGCGCTTTGCTGGGGCCGTGGGCCGAGGAAGGGGCCAGCAGGGCATGGCTGCAGCCTAGGGCAGCTTGGTGGCCTGGGGTGACAGGAGGCACTGCAGCATCCCGCTGACTGACCTTGAGGAGCCGGGCCAGTCCAAAATCGGCAATTTTGCAGGTGAGTTCCTCTCCCACCAGGATGTTTCTGGCCGCCAAGTCCCGGTGGACAATATGCTTCTCCTCCAGGTACCTCATCCCATCCGCCACTTGGCAGGCGATGTTGAGCAGGTGGGAGGTGCCCAGGGACTTCCCTTCAGGACCTGTTAACCCAAACAATCCAGGCATTTGGGGCAATCTAGCAACATCTGTTGTAGGTGTTCTGGTTTGGAAGGAGACCCTGCGCTGGCAGTGTGGGACTCCTTGCTCCAGGGGAACGTGTAAAACCACGAATCCGAGGTCCCGTCTAAGCACCCTGGTTGTGCTGCCTGGGACGTTGATTATGGCCACATGCTCCTCAGGAACGGGACTGGGGTGGGGCTGAAGAGCACCCTGTGCTGCAATGAGGATGCAGACGTCTGTGGTTTGTTCAAAGCTAAAGGTGACTTTCTGCCATGCAAATCCACAGCCGGGCTCTCAACCCATCCCACCTGTGAGCTCCTGCTCCGCCGGCACCGAACGCTGCCAGAGCCCTGACCAAGAGCGAGGTCAGTGCGGGGCAGGAGGGGGTGAACCGGCAGAAAAACAGGTCTTGGTGGGAGCTGTTGGTCTTGTTTCCCTCAAAGACCGATTACCAGGTGGGGAAAGGAAGAAAAGAAAGGCCAAGAAAAATAAACGGACTGCTGGGACTGAGTGGAGCACGGACTGCCTCCAGCTCTGCGTGTGGACAAAACGGCACCGCGAGCCTAGGAGGAGGTTTGGCCATTCCATTCCTAGTGAAGGTGGCATTGCCCAAACACAACAGAGGGGTTTCTGCGTGCTGGTGGGACACCAAGAGGATGACACCAGGCTGGGTCTTTCAGTCTTGGGGTCACCCAGGACCTCCTCCACCAAGCACCTAAGGATTGCTTTGCATTACAGCAGACAATAGGACAAAAACAAGGCTTGGTCTCTCTAAGGGTCCTCACTCGGGTTTGTAGGGCCACTCCGGAGCATGGAAAGCATCCTCAGAGCAGCACTGTCCCAGAAGCCTGCTCCCCACGCTGCCACCACCGGCACTCACTGTTGAGGTAGCTGTGGAGGTTGCCTTTCCGCATGAGCTCGGTTATGATGTACACAGGCTCATCCAGCGAGCAGACGGCGTGCAGCTGGATCAGCTTCTCATGCCTCAAGCGCTTCAGGTTCTGAATCTCCTTGGTGAAGTCTTCTGCCTTCATGTCAGCTGGGGAAGAAAGCCGGCATGGCCCTTGTGAGCCGCTTTCTCACCCAGACACCAGGAGCTCAGCACCTCCGGGCTGGGATGAGGACCCGATTCCCCCCACAGCCCACCCTGCTTTCAAGGTTGGTATCTGCACACCCTGCGCCTCAGATCCAAACACGTCAGATCCAAACACCCATGAGATGTTTTCCACAGGGCTTTGGAGCCCATTTTCTGTGTCATTGTTCCACTGGACTTGACTTATCACAAACCCATTTGACTTGGCCTGGCTTAACTTATCACAAACCCACTGGACGGAGCCATTTTGTAAAGGCGCAGCCCAAGCTTGGCCAGATCCATAGAAAGAGTCCAGTGGCTACCTGCCAGCTCCTACCACAGTTTGCTCGGTAAGACAGACACAGCGACTGAGAGGACTAGGAAAGAAAAGGGGGTGAGCGTTGTGGCGATGAACAAGAGACCCATCAGGCCACTGTTAACATCTGCTCCTCCACGCACCTTTGATGATCTTGATGGCCACCGGCACCGTGTTCCTCCACAGTCCTTCCCACACCTCTCCGAAGTAGCCCTCGCCCAGCTTCCTCCGCAGGGTGAACTCCCAGCGCGGGCGCTCCCAGCCGTCCCTCTCAGGGGGGGTCTGCGAAAGGGGCACGGCACGCTCGGACCTGCTGGCCGGGCAGGACCCACTGGGACAGCCCGCACCAGCTCTCGGTCCCGGTGGCCGCGGTGCTGCGCCCCGGGCACGGTGCCACCGGCGTAGCGGTGCTTGCATCGCTTGTCTGCAAAGTGCTCGGTGCGGGCACAGGGCGCGCGGGGCGTCCTTTGCAGGGAGCCACGGTGTGCACACGGAGAGGTTTTGGAGACCACATGAGCTATCAGGAGTTCAAGGTGTCAGCCACCCCTTATAAGCCCCCAGAGGTGGCTTTTCCCTAGTTCCACCAATAAATACAAATAAGTAAATCAATAGCATCGCATATTATGGCTGATCTAGACTTCAACTCATTAAGCGTTTCTTTTATCTTACACCTTTCAATTTCACTCTCAAATTATTCACGTTTAATTGTTATTTCTAAGCCATAATTGGTGAATGCAATTCTAATCAGGAAGTGAGCTAGTAATTTGGGATTAGTACTGCAGATGGATTTATGAGTGCCACACTAATTGGCATGAAAACCATAAAAAAGCAATATGGTCTTATTATACTCTAGGAAAAATTCAGAAGCGCAGCTAGTTCCAGACTCAGTATCGAGGGGACTTGTAACAACGTGGTTTCTAGTCTTTGGCATAGAGCAAACATTTAGAAAAGCTTGTGCATTTTTGGCCAGACAAAAAGCCAGGGTAAGGCAGCTATACACACACATAAATAACACATCCAACCTTAACATGGCCAATAAATGTGAAGCTGGCAGCTATATTAATGGTGTATTTAAACTTTTCATTTCATAGAGCTCAAATCCCAAATGGATAGTCATTATTTCTACTTTTCCCTACTTTTTCTTTCCTTTCGTCCCACCCTGGGCATCTTTTACGCAAAAAAAAAAAAAAAAGTCGCACCTGCCAGTCACCTGCCATCTCAAATCCACAAGCAGATGTGCCCAACTCAGCCAAAACGAGAAAAAAGCCAGGGAAGGCAGGCGGATGGCAGCAGCAGGAGCTGGCCGCGCCACACCGCTCGCGTACGCACCGTGGGGCTGCAGGGCTGCAGCAAGGGGCTCTGGATGACCTTCCAGTTCTCGGTGTAGAAGGCGAGGAGCTCCTCCATGTCGGGGAAGGGGTGCCCCTTCTGGATGTACAGGCTGCCCCCGGGGCTCTTGCAGATGCGGAAATGGCTGACTTTGGCGTGGTTGCGCACTGCGGGGAAGCCCAGGCGGGGAAATAAATCTCAGCTCCTTCCCGCATCCGCGCTGAACCCCTCCGCTCCCACTCCCAGGCTGTTTAATTCCCCCTAAAGCAACCCAGCTCGCCCCGGCGGTTTGCGCCCCCTCCTTCTCCCACCTCCCGGCTCAGCAGGCTCCTGGTTGTGGGTGGCTTTGGACCGGAGAGACGATGCTTTATTAGAGGAAATCATTCCTCATGCAAACGAGCTGCTCAGAGAGCATCTGAGTTCATCGCCACACGAGGTCGATGAATCAGAAGCGGCTGTACCTGTGGAAGGCACGCCGCGGCGTGGGGATTTATGGATGCGGGGTTTGCCAGGAATTTCTTGGAGATGTTTTACTTGGATCAGACCAGATGGCAACAATGCTGCCTGGTCTGAAACTCCCCACATTCAGCTTGCTGTGCATGGGAGCAGCCCAGGACCTGGCAACCTGGAGTGGCAGCATGCTTTTAGACAATCCTCAGACAACAAAAGCCACTGGAATGAAATCCTTGGAGTTAGTGCTGCAAAACTGTCATTAAACCTCGGTAAATTGTTCCTGGCTTTCATACCCTCAATGGGAGAACCGCACTTTCCTTTGCCACAGTAATTCAGCAATCCATACCTGCATCTATTAGCTCTCCCCATGCTTTTAGAAAGCAGTTAGTTCCTTTCAACAAGATGCTGTAGAGTACTTTAAACATATTTCCATGTTTCTCCCCCTGTGCTGGCCGAGCCAGGAGCTGCCCCTGGGACTGGCCTGGCTGCTTTCCTGGTGCTCATTTTCTCTGGATAATTGCCCCAAAATTACCTGAGAGAGAGTACTCGCCCTTGTTGCTCTCGCTGTCCCGGACGAGGAAGGAGCCGTGCTGGTTGGGAGGCGAGAGGAGGAGCTGCTCGGCCTCGCTGCGGCTGATCTTGCTGAAATACCAGCTGCGGGGAGAGCAGAGGCCGGTCAGAGCTGGGGTGGGCAGCGACAGGGCGGGATGCAGGGGGCTGTGCATGCACGGGCTTTGGATGGCATGAGGAGGCGATGCACAGCCAGGGCCGCATCGGTCCCCACAGCTCCAGCACCCTTGCCCGGCCCCAGCACATCCCCAGCCAAGCCAGAGGATGGGACCCTCGCAGCCCCCCCAGCTTGCTCATCCCTGGCCTCTGAGCAGCTGCCTCTTGAGCAGCACGGGGCCAGCCCACGGCTCAGGGCCCGTAAATGCCTCTGCCCTCGCGCGTCATTGCCAGCCTGCACCCAGAGCTGCTTCACTTCCTTGCTTTCAAGGGAACTTGTTGCATTTTATCACAGCTTCCTAACTGCAAACCATTTCCTTGTTGTTTTTTTCTTTAATGCTTGGCAGAAGGCTTTTTTCACCCCTCTCCAAATGCTAGGCATTTCCAGCTTATCCTCTACATGTTCCAAGACAGGGCTATGGGCTGAGTTAGCTTCCCTCCATACTCAGGAAACAGCAAAGTTGGGAATTTTTCTCTTTTCATGGGTCTGCACCCATGTGTCCTGCCAGGAGAGCAGCAGCTCGGGGAGCAGGAGCTCCCCACAGCGCTCAACCTGCGGCTCACGGGCACAACCCGCTCTCAGAGCCCTCGGACCAATATCTCATGCATGGAAACACCTCCAGGAGCTGCCCTTTGCTGCACCGGATGCAGCAGCGTGATATAACAGCAACACTGAGCCAAGAGGGAGGACCCAGCCAAACCCCTCTTTCACGCCACAAAATCTCCGGCAAGAAAAGGCAGGTTGGCAGCTCGGTCCCAACGCCTGCGTGACGCATGCGAGCCTGGGGAAGAGGCTGCTTCATTCAGCCTAATACGGCCGGGACGTGCGAAGCCGGAGGTTTCGTCATTAGCCGGGATCACCAGCGTCTGAGAAGCTGTGCAGGAAATTATACATGATGGGCTTACTGCAGCTGAACAAATTACCACCCAGTTGCAACCTGCGGCTCCGGAGAGTCTGTGCGCTCGTGGCTCGCTCCGGCTGCAAAGCCGCGCACGTCAGCTGCAGCCACCCGCCCGGTGGCCACGGCTCGCCAGCCCCACGGCATCACCCTCGTCCCCATCCTCGGGATGGGGTCACACAGACACACACAGACACACACACCCGCACTCAGCTTCAGCCTGCCGAACTGTTCTGTGCAACGGGAACGCAGCAGAGAAGCCACCAAACCGCCAGGTTCTTGCCGGTGTGGTCCTAAATCTCACTGATTTGTCCCAAAGCGCAGGCAGGGTGGGGAGGGAGGGTCTCTCTGATCCTGCCAGCTGCAGGCTCTGTCCCTGCCCCTGCTTTCCTTTACCCCCAGCTTGGGGGGGCAGCAGCAGCCTTGGGGGGAGCACAGGGCAAGTGCCAGGAGCCCGCACAGCAATTCCATCCGCCTGCATCCCCACCGCCCAGCGGGACTCAGGGGGAGCAGCAGCGTCTCGGGGCGCTCTGCCTGGCGTGTCGGGACCAGGCTGCCTCACGCAAGGACGAGCCCAGGCTTTCCCCAGCTGAGGGAGGGCTGGGATGCGAACCCCAGCTCCGTGCGGGGCGGGGAGAAGCAGCGGCAGGGAGGGAGCCCCCGGTCCTGGATGCACAAGAACAGCACAGGCGCGGCTTGGTCCTAAAGGGCTCCAGGTTTCCCCAGCAGGTCTCAACCCAAACCACTTCTCCCCTTGTTCCCAGGCTCTTTGGAGCCGGCAGGGCTCAGACACAGCTCCTGGCAGCTTCCCCAGCTCCATCCCTCCCTGCTGCCTCCCCTTGCATGCAGGGAGAGAGGCAGAAGAGCTGGAGCAAGCGGTGACCCGCTCTTTCAGCACTGCAGCTGCACCCCTGCACATCGCCGCCTGGGCCACCCCGTCCTGTGCCAGGGTGATGCACCGGGAAAGGGACCAGCACCATCCCTGCCACTGTCCCTGGTGTGTCCCCAGGGTTTGCTCACTGTACTGAACACCTCCCCCCCACTGCTATCGGTTCCAGGGGCAGGAAAGCCTCCCGGCAGAGCCCCCCGGGGGACGGCAGAGCCCCGCTCGGTCCCACCACAGCCCCACAAAAGCAGGGGACGAGGAGCTCGTGCTCCTGCTGCCTTTCCCGGGCAGGGCTGTGCCGCCACGGGGCCACCCCGCCACCCGCCACGGACACGCGTCAGGGCTTGAGCGTCGGATACTTACGGCCGGTGAGCGGAGGTGCCCTGGCTGAGGTTGGCCACGTACGCAGCGGGGACGTAACCCATGGCCGGTTCCCCCAGCAGCCTCCGGGCTAAGACATACTCTCCTTCTTCTCTGAGGACACGCAGTTTGTCCCCTGCGTTTATGCTCAGTTCGTCTGCACTGCGGGCTGTGAAAGCGTATAAAGCAATAAAGAGAGAAGACTTTGGGATGAAGGAAACGGAGGTGGGCTCCGAGTGCAGCGAAACAGAATCGGAACCAAAGTACCCCAGCGAGCAGCTGTCCGGGCCGGAGCGGGGCCAGAGCTTGTTCCAGAAGGATGTCAAGAAGGTCAAGCGCTTGCGGACAAACTGCTCCATCCCCGGGGGATGCAGCGCCCGGCCGCCGCCACGCTCCTATTCCACAGAGCTTCGGGAAGCCGGAGGAAGGGGCGAGCCCCAGCTCATGCAGCCGGCCCCGCGCCCGCGCGTGCCGCACCAGCCGGGCGGCTCGCCGCCTTCGTCCCGACCCGTGTGCGTCTGGGCGCTCCCGCAGCCAACTTCCTATTTCTGAAAGTGAAACTGGTCGGGCTGGTGGGGCGAGTCCGCGGGCGGGACGCGTCTGCAGGCGGGAGCCCGGGTGCACACCTGCGGGCACATCTGGGAGACCGGCACAGCTGGAGCTGCTGCGCTCGGCAGCGCTCGCTGCGCTCGGAGAAGAAAGACTTCTCTTTTTTTTTTTTAATTATTATTTTAAGGCGTGCTCTCACGCTTGTTACCAGAGCACCGATAAACACAGCTCTCTGTTCTGTAAGCAGCTCTTGTGACAAGTGGCAGACTCCACTTAATAGTCTTGGCCTCCCATGTGTGGGAGGGTTTTGTTTTTTTCTAGAGGAAAATAATTGCATCCACAACTGTGCAAGAGTTAAAACAGAATTATGGAAATAACCAAGAAGAGATCTGAAGTGGTTTGGGCATTTGCTGGGTGGATATTGTGGGGTTTATAACACCAGAATCCTTTTCCGTTGGGTCTGCAATGGCCTCCTAGCGTCACCCTGCTGAAGCATTTGCCTCTTCCCATTGATTTCTCTCATTGCAAGGGTTCTCCAGGGAATCTGCTTCCCAGATCCCTCAGGATCCAGCCCTTGCTCAGCCTACGGCAGGGATGGGAACCCCTCAGCACCTGCTGGTCATCACCTGCCCCAGTGTCTGCATCAGCCCCGGGTCCCACGTGCCAGCCGCAGCCAAGCCCTCGCCCACCGCCCCCTGCCTCCTGCAGCCGGTCAGCACGCCCCCGCCGCCAGCAGCCCTGCTCGCACGCGGACACAAACACCCTGCAACCCCCTGCCAAACCCCAGCTGCAACGAGCAGCTGCTGCAGGACGGAGATTTACACCTCGCATATGGGATGTCCGCTTTAAGCTGTCTGAAACGCGCTTCTCTGCTGAGAAATCCCAACTCCAGGCCCCCCAGCAGCCCCTGCATGGGTTGTGTCACTTAACTGTTTCATCTAATTAGTGGGAGTTTTGTGCCTGGCAGTGCTTGGTGCGAGCTACTCCCCCAGGAGCTCAGCTCCTGGCCTCGAGCCTGTTATTTTGATCCTCCCCTGCTGTAATTGCTGTGGGTAGCTCATTTTGGGTGTGCAGCTGGGTTTTCAAAGCGACTTTAAAAAAAAAAAAAAAGGAAAATTTATTGTAGTGGTCTCGGCCGAGGACTGCTACTTCAGTAAGTCCCTGAAGCAGCCCCTCCCCGCGTGGGTGTGCAGAGGCACCCTGTGCCGTACAACTTATAAACCCCTACCAGCTTGACTTTGGGGATTTTTCTTTTTTTTTGATGAAAAACTGCCTTTAGGATGGCAGACTGGCAAACCACCCTGGGTTTCCTCTAGGATTTGCAAGAAGGCAAGAGTTTAGTGAATAAAAATAGAAAGCCAGGAAAGCACCATATGTATGAAAACAAACTGGACTCATTCCTTGGTCAGCAGCTCTGGGCCTGCCATGTCCCATGTCCCGCTGCCTCATGATGCCCACACAACCCGCAAAAGCTTGACCTCACGGTGTGGGTTTGGGCGCCAGTGCTTTGCCCATCCTCTGCCAGGCAGAGAAGCCCAGGGCAGAGAGAAGGAGGACGCAGTGCTCTGCGAGCATGCACTGCACCTTGCTGCACAGATGGGAAGTAGAAAGAAGCGAGTCTTTAGCAAAATACATTGTTCCCGATTTAGCAAAATAGTACCTGAATATATGGGCAATTCCTCTCGGATCTTCCCCCACCAGCCCAGCACACAGCCTCGCTCTTGGTGGCACACTGACATTTAATTTTTCTGTGTATTTTTCCCACTTTAGCATGGGGAGAAAAACAGAGGATGGAGCACAGGAAGGGTTTGCAGCCCCGGTGGGGAAAAAAGTGGTGGCCATCCCCTCTGCTGTCCTTCCGCAGCACTTCTGACAAGTCTGCTCCTCACGTCGTGCTCCATGGGGAAGGAAAGGGCCTGCTTGCTTATGCATTTAGAGAGATTATCTGATTAGATCAAGCACTGAACGTTTATGCCGTGCTGTTTTGAATGGGGACTTGGTAAACTTGTGGTTTGCAGAAGGAGACTGGAGCCTGATTTACCTTTATTGACCTCTGCCAGATTAGACTCTCTAGTGGTATAAGCGATAGACAAGTGCAGCTGATTTATAACACACAAGGCTTTGGACCTTGATTTGCACCTAAATGAAAGAGTACTTCAAAATGACAAACATCCCTGAGGACTAAATACTGCCTCTGAGCCGAACTTACCAGACATGCATAACACACACTCATCACTGCAAACCTCTGTCTGCACAGGACACGCACGCACAGCTCTGAGTCCCACACCAGGAAACAGCTGATAAATCACAACCTTTTTCTAGTATCTTTTTATTTTCCTATTAAGTTCCAGGAGCATCCCTGCTGCTTTGAATCCCTTTGGTACTACAACATGACTAAAAATGGAGAGGAAGAAAAGAGAAAGCACGTTCCTAAAAGTTTTTGATCCTTGCACTGAGGAAGAAAGGTGGGAGGACACAAGAAAAGTGAAAAAGATAAGGAAGGCACAAATATCTAATGGGTCAAGTATTTTCTCTCAGTCCCTGTGGCTGGTTTACACAGCTGTATTAAAAACCAATCTGTCCACAGATTTGCAGCTATGGTGAATACACAGGGACCTTAGTTCTAGCACCACTAAAAAGCACCTCCAAGGAGCAAGGAAACCAGAAGACCTGTTCAGTAGAGCTGGTTACATAGTCCTGGTTTAGTTGCAGAGCACCTAGGAACAATAAACACAAACAGCACTTTGCATTCATCAGTGTGTCAAATACTGCACATCATGTTCTTCCATACTAATTGATGGAAACCAGCAGCTCCCCTCCACTAATGAAGGCACCCATTACATCTAATTATCTGAGGTTCTGTTCCAGGTCCTGTTACGTTTACACTCA
This sequence comes from Anseranas semipalmata, assembly GCA_013399115.1. Classification (NCBI taxonomy): domain Eukaryota; kingdom Metazoa; phylum Chordata; class Aves; order Anseriformes; family Anseranatidae; genus Anseranas; species Anseranas semipalmata. The sequence continues at coordinate 405,730 of VXAA01003386.1, read as the reverse complement.
AAACACATCTTCCAGTGAAGAGCCTTTTGGGAGGAAAAAAAGGAAGAGAAACATGAATCCAATTAAAACCCCAGAAGGGCAGAAACTTGGAGAATGTAGTTCATGTTGAGGAAAATGTTTTTTGAGCACTAGGCACGTAACGGGAGGTCACTCACGGGGTAACATAACTGAGGATGTGCCACTTGTTACGGAACGAATGGCAAAGCACGGTGGCTGATCTCAGCATCGCGGGCTGCCACAGTCTGCTGTTTCTGGCATCCTGTCCCGAAGCACCCAACCAGCCAGGAGCCTTCCCCAGGCTTTGGATTCACCTCATCGCTGTTGGCATGGACCCAAGCCCAGGCAAAACGGTGCTTTCCAGGGCCCTCAGGTTCCTTTTGCTCCTTCTGCTGGCATCAGAAGATTTGTTTGGGGTTTCATGTTTATTCANTTTTTTTTTTTTTTTTTTTAAACCACACAGATTTCTCCAGATGCTTCCTGGCACCAGGGCTTGGAGATAGTGCATTTCAGAAACGTTTTGCCTCAAAATCAATTTTGGTTGGGTGCCCATGGGACATTTCAGACAAGGGGTGGTGGATGACAACAGGGGTGCATGGGAAGAGAAGAGCGCAACAGTGGCACTAAAGCAGCTTCAGTTATCCTCCATTTCCTGGGGACTTGTGGAAGGAGGTGGCATCTCAGCAGACTGCTGGTCTGTCACCATCAAACAGGGCAGTGCAGTGGCAGAGCCCATCTCCAGAGGCTGACAAGCGCAGGAACGGTCCAGGGGCTGAAGGGCTTGTAGGCAGTCAGCGCAGGGGTTCAATACAGGCAGAAGCACAATAGTCTTGGGACAGGGGTGGTGCAGGAGGTGCGAGAGGAGGCAGAGCATCGTGGGTTGCTCTTTCTGAGCCCTTTGGGAGCGGGTTGGACTGGCTGGTGGAGAGCAGGAGTGCAGGTCACCGGGCACCTGAAACGGCATAGGAAAGAAGAAAAACTCTGTGGGAGGCAGCTGGAGGCAGAGATCACTCACCATTTGTATAGTGCCTGGCATGCCTGGGGCATGTGTGACTGCGGCACAAAAACAGCAATAATCCTTTAAAACCACACAAACACTTTCCAAGGACCCTGTAAACTCTACAGTACTCTTCAAGGATCTGCAAACGATGCCAAGGAAAAGCCAATTCACACAGGTCACACTGCAACCAATGGCTGTTAAATTTCTATAGGGTGACATTGCAACCAATGGCTATCAAATTTCTAAAGGGGATCCATGTTCAACTGGAAAATCTGTTAAGAATTCACATAACAAATCAGACTGGAAAATGGCATGGACAGTCTACAGGCTTCCCCTTCTGCTTTCCACTGAGATTACCAGCACAGACCAGCCTTTGCTTGCCCCCTCTTGTAATCTGGATTCCAGAGGATGCTCCTCCTAGCATAGACTGCCTGGCAGAGCAACGCTTCTGCATAACTCCTCTGCTCTTGTCCCTAGAGTAATCATTTGCAACATGTAAAAACTATTAAATGCCTCCTCCAGACTGGCAGGTGCCAGTGAGTTGTTCATCCTCTTTCAAGGCTGCAGAGATATATATGGAAAGTTGTAAAGGAACTAAGCCTGCGCTCACCATGACCCTGAAACATAGGGAACCAGAGGTCTTGCAGACTTCTGCCACAGCTGAGCAGTGGCAGGAGTCCCCATGCTGGCAGGTGCCTACAGTGACTTTAGACATGCGCTTGAACAGTCTTGCTTCCATGGCTGGAGCTGAGCAAACAGAGGACTGCTGCTTTCAGAAGAGAGGTGCACAGTGACTCAGTTGTTGAGGGGGATATCTCTGTCAATATGTAAGCAAATAATGGATTGCTCCATCTGCCCAGATGTCCTTGTTACCCTGAGGAGGAACTAGTCCATCTACTCCATCACTGTGCTTTGTGATATCTCTCCCCACAAAGGTCCTTTGGAGGCTGTTGGATTTGGGGTTGTGGTATTAAGTGTTGCTAGAAGAAACCTACCTGGAGTCCCAGGAGAACAGACCTCAGACACCTCACCCAGTCCACCTAGTCCATCCTATACTTATGTCTTTCCCCATCTTTGCCAAACCAGTTCTTAAGAGACCTCCAGGAATGGATATGCCACAAGGTCCCCAGACAACCATTCCAGTGAGTCACTAATCATTACTGTTAGAAATGGTGTCTAACCTGCTGCATTTAAGCGTATTACCTCTTGTCCTATTCATCACTGGATTGCTCCATTCCTTTCTGCAACAGTCTCTTCTGTATGTGAAGACTGCTCAGGTGTCCCACCACATGCTCTGCAGTGCCGCACTGATCCACCTGTAGGACCCCTGCCCAGAACAAACACACTGACCTTATACAAACAGGCAACGTGGTCATCTCTTTCTCCATTTGTCTCCAGTCTTCTTCCCCTGTCCATACGTGCTGGTGTTCCTGTGGTGCCACCTCAGCTGGCTCTCTAGTACATTCACCTGGTGGGGATGAAAAAAAGGGCCAGCTCAAGTCACTTTCACTGAGTCTCAAAACTGCATTTTACCCTGCAGTTGTAGAGGTCTGAGCTCACAGAGCTCAATTTCATCTCCTCTCCCAGCTCTACCTCTTCTGTACCTGCTCCTAGTTCCCTCTCATCAGATGGTTGCTCTTGGCTCTGGAGGGCACAGAAGCTGCAGAGGCTGCCCATAGCAAATAGCTAAATCCTGTGGGTGACTCCACAGAAGACAAATATTGGGGCACACAGTTTTACCTGTTTCCGTAGGGAAGCAACTGTCTTCTCCAGTTCACCCACAAGGGACTCAAGATTCTCTCTGGAAGAAGGGCTCGGAGAAGGCACCTCATTTCTGGGGTGAGGGATAAAAAGGGAAAGGGATCATAGAAATGTTGACTTCCTGGATTAGAGAATCATTCTGCCTTCTCCAACATCAGCCTCCAAATACCACACTGGGCACAGAAGAGCCCAACTACCAGTTTTGCCTGCCAAGGGATGTCAGTCAAACCGACACTTATCTGTGTCCCTGATCTGCCCAGATATTTAAACAGCAGAGTCGTGCTCTGTGCTAAAGTGTTGGAGGACTTTGATCAAGCTCAGCATTCATTTACTGAAACACTCACAATCTCCAGGCCTCTATGCAGAATGCCAATGTTAAAGGCCTGAACGGACTGTTATTAAAAACTTCTCTTACACTTCAGAACAGAAATAAAAGTGGCAATACCCCACCTGGGGAAGGCAGGCTTATGCTTGGCAGGGTTTTCTTCTGCGTAGCTGAATCCAGGAGACCTCTTGCTTCGGAACCGCTGAGAAAGAACCCTGAATTGCCCACGTGTCTGGCAGTCTTGGGAAGGAAGAGAAAGCCTGTGTGAGCACTCACGTTTAAAGCAGAACCATTCAGCATGAAGTGACATGTGAACAAGGCAGCACTGCTCTCCTTCACCACCCACCCTTGATGCATCTCTTACACCAGAGTGAAGGAGACAGCAAAGGTGTATAACAGGGCATGCATCATGGATGGATTCCCACGTCTTGGCTGGACATTTGTACCCAGAATATAGCACAAAGGGACCATGGCAGGATGTGCAGTTTAATGGAGAAGCTTTACAGGCTCCGAAAATGCACCTGTTCAGTTACACATGGTGGAGATCACCATGCTTCCATCCTATTTCAGTCTCACCCCCTAAGCATGAGCTATTGGCTGCTGCCAGAGACAGAAGCGCTGAACTAGGCGGACCTTTTGCCAGATCAAATGCAGCTATTCTCCTCCTTGCATTTGCCTAACACATGGTTCTCATGGCGTATCATGAAACCAGCTCCCGGCATTTCATATAAAGAGATGGCATTTGATGATGCCACCCAGGGCCATCCCCACATCAGTTGGTCCTTGAACAGCCTCCTTCCTACCCTCACAACAGTCCTGCCAAAAGCGGAGGTCCACCGTGGGAATCTCCTCACAGCTGACCATGCCCTGCGGGTATGATGCCACCTGGAAGACATCTCTCTGGAGCTGCCGGATGTGGTCGCTGTTGTCACAGATGACACGAGCAAGGGATGTCTGTCTGATCTGAGTCAGCTGCGCCGGCGTGAAGACTCCAGGATTCTCATACCAAAATCTGCAGTGGGTTGTAATCACAGCATGACTCAGGAGTAGAAGAGGAGGACAGGGAGTGAGGCTGGGAGAGGGAGAAGAGTTCCTCTACATCTGTGTAGCTGCACCCGCCCCTGTAAGGAGCTTTTCTTCTGGTGTCAGACAACTGTGAGCACAGACTCCCCTTCTGTGAACTGGGGATTTTTCTTAAGCTGCTGGCCAGAGCTGTAGACTGCCATCACCCACATATACAGCCCCTTGCAGGGGAATTCCAAGGCTCAAACAGCTCTGCTGTAACAGGCTGGGAGATGTGTGGGTGGGCCTGCAATGCTCCTGCCCTAAGTGCACCACCAGGCCAAGAAGGGTCTCACTTGCACAAGGAGCAAATGGGAAATAGAAAGAAGCTCCTATGGACATTTTCTAGCATTTTGAGGAGACAATGGACACATCCTCAGTAGCATCTAGTGTCCCGCAGTGGAAAGAGAATTGTTAAATCATGAAAAGACACATTGACAGTAACTGTGGCAAGTCCTCCTGCAAATACACTGGGCAGAGGAAACCCTTCCTAGTATCATAAGACAAGGAACAGTCAAAAATGACAGGTTCTGTTACTTCATTGCTCCTCACAGGGCGCAAATCTTCCCAAACAGAACACCAAAGACTTTGGGTTGACTCTGATGATAATACCTATCTCCATCCCTCAGCCTTCTGAACTGTGTCGTTAACAGGCACATCAGCGTTGGTCCAACTCTGGTACCAGGGACAAGATCCTCCACCATCAGTGCTGGAAACAGGTCAATATTTTTGGTAGTTCCATATAAGCTGAAGGATAAAAGATATATATTTAAAAAAAACAAACATTTAAAGACTATCAAAGAGCAGAGACAAAATAAATCTGATCCCATCATAGGAATTTGTATGCCAAGAACTCATCTGTACAGTATTTATAATGGTCTGATCTAAAAGACAATGGGATAAAGGTCTGCCTTGGAAAGAGTAAGCTAATGGCAGCCAGTGCAGATAGGATGCAGTTTAGTGTCACTGGAAAATAGCTCCAAGGCTCAATCTGCTCCCAAACTATACCACACCAGTGCCTGATGACATCTCACTCAAAACCAGCCTGATCACTTGGAGAGACCTTATTTATCTTACCCTGTTCTTAAACCACAGCTATTAACTTATCCTAATATCTGTGGGTAGCAATATCTGGCAAGATTATTTAATGGGTGTTCTGGCAAGAACAGAAACTTTTCACTGAATGATCTGCAGCGATTTTGATGCTTCCAAGTCCAGCCTACAGTACCTCCTGAGCTTTTCCCTGATCTCCAAGTTCTTTATCTCATTTCTGAGGTCTTCAAACTCCTGTGCAGACGAAAGGTTGCAGAAGACCCTGAAGTCGTTGTAAGGTGGGATGCCATGGTCTCGCCCTCTCTGGATGTTGATAGCGGCCAAGTCCAGTGAGACAGAGTGTGCCATGGAGAAGAGTTTCTCTGTCAGCTCCATGTTGAGGAGTTCAGAAGGGACTCGCATTTTCCCAGGAACCCCGAACAGCCCACGAAGGAGGGGGTCGATCCCACCCTCCTGCGTGATCCTGAAAGGGGAGAAGAAGGCCTTGTGCAGGGGGATGTGGCCTTGGTGGATGGGCTGGAAGGTTTCATTCAGCCGGTACAGGATGGGGTTGATCAAGGTGTGCCCGAAGCGGAAGGCAGCAGTAGCAAAGGCATTGAGAATCCCCGCATTGATGTTAGGGTTGTAGCCTTTGTACTCACCCAGCATCTTCATCCCAGCTTCCCCAAGGATCTTGGGGAGCCAATGGGCGTAAGTGATATGCTGCATCTGGGCACCCACAATCTTCCGTGCCTCGTGATACAGAAGGTCTCCATCCCAGTGGGGATTGAGGGCTGACAGCTCTGTGGCAATGCGGTTGTGCTCCCTGAACCAAAGGGTGTGCATGGACGTGAGACCCAGCTGCTCGTTGGCACGGTGGTCTCCCGCCAGGAAGCATGGCACAGGGCTCTCGTTCTCATCCCTCATGCACTCGGTGGGTGGTCCCACAGCAAAGGGAAGGAGGTGCTTCCCTGAGCTGGGCACAACTTGCCCTTGCTTCAGTAACCCATTCTGACTGCTCAGATCCCGCAGCTCCCGCGCTTCCTGCTCTGTGCTGCCATACACGTTGGAGGCATCGATGTATGAGGTCAAGTGGTTGATCTGCTCCCTGGCGTAGACAGAGTTCATCAGCAGGGAGGTCATCCCACTGCCGCACACAGGGCTTGAGCGAACGAAGAACATGCAGCGCCCGTTCCTCACACGGGGGTCGTTCGCAGGAATCATGACGGAGAAGCACGGCGGATCGTTGCTGCACACTTCACTGCAGGGCGCCCCATCTGAGAAGCGGGACATGCTAATGGCTGCCACCGTCTGGTCCATGTCGTGGTCCAGAAACTGGCCCCACTGCATGAGCATGTGCGTGAACTGGTCATCGGGGGTGATGGTCTCAGTCCCGACCATGGCAGTGGAGACGAGGCGGGGTAAAGGAAGGGGCAGGTCCCTGGCATCTTCTGCCAAGGAAAACCCTCGGGGGAGGTTAAATCCATTCTGGTAGGCAGGTTTGAGGAGCCTCTGGAAGGCTGTGAGAGAGGCACCCCACATTGGGTGCTGAAGGTTGTTGCAGGAGCCGTCGTGGGTCCTGTACTTCTTGTGGAAGCAGATATCTGAGCAGTTTGGTGTACGGCGGTGAGCAGAGCAGCCCGACAGGTTCACAATCATGTTCAGGTAGTGAGGAGACACCAAATCATTGTAACGATAACCTGTGAAGGTAAACAAATAGCACTGTCAGACCACAGCTGCTGTAGCCATCTGGTTCCTACTGGCCTATGTAAGGGTGCTGCTTGAAACCTGCTTCTGGGATTCTCAGGATGGGCACAGGAAGACCATATCTCTGAGTGTGGTGTTGCTATGTAATTTATGGAAGGTATGGAAGCATGGGATTATATCAGACCCACAGAGAAGAAAAGAATGGGAAAAGAGTTTAATATAAACTGTGTGGAGATGGAAACCAGAAATGCTGTGACTTGCAGACCAAACTGCAGGGGTGGCCTTGGTTTCCATTCTGTAGTCAGCACTGGGTTTATTTCACACCTCTCTGGGTTATTGCTGCAACCTCGAGCATCATTGATCATCCAAATTCTACGTGACGAGCGTCAGGAAAGCCATCAGCGACTGCCAGGGCGCTACGCTAAGCGAAAGCGCTGAATAATGCTGCGCTGTGCGGATGCTGGCAGCAAACGAGGAGAAGAAGCTGGCAGTCTGACGAGCCCAGACTAGACCTGCAGCTTGGAGGGAGACTCCTTGCAGCCTGGAGTGGATCCAGGCAGGCAAAAGTATTTACGGGCCCAAACATACATGCCTGCTACATGATGACTAACGTGTATAGGTAGAAACATGCAGTGTATGGGAACGTCTGCTGTGTACAAAGGAAGAGCCAGTTAGCAAACTTTGGAGCCCCGCTGCTGGACGCTTGGACCTCACTAGGTATCTTTGGCCAGCAGTGTGGCGGTGGTGCTCTGCTTTGTTGCTTGCTATCCTGCCTTGTTAAAAGGAACTGGAGAGGTTGGAACTTGTCTGAGTTTGTAGCTAAGAGGTTAAAGTACTAAAAGACAGACCATAGAGAGGAAAGCCAAAAGTGATATCCCCATCCTCTGTTACAGCACCCAAATACTCCAGAGTTTTCAGTATTTTTCTCATTGCCACTTGGAGGGCAGGAAATGCTTCTGCCCATGCTGCTGAGGGACTGAAACTCAGATCCACAAAGGCACTCAGATGCCTACTCCCTTTTTGGGGCTGAGGGAGTTAGAGGGGTAAATATTTTTAAAGATTAGGGTCTTCATAGCCAATTGGGAGATCTTTAGCAAAATGGGGAACTGAACGACTTTCCTGAGTACCAGGTTGGTACGGCAACCACAAGAACAGCCCTCTGGCTGTTATGAAAACCATTAGATGTTAGAAAGAATTGAAACCCAGACAACACATTTCTTGCCATACCCCTAATTGATCTAGACTTTTGGTACAACGTTGCATTTTTTACACTTTCTGGATGTTTATACATTGTTCTTTTAATTTAATCCTACCCACGAGGTTAAGAAAGGAAGTAAAATCTCTCCTACCTGTGACATTCATATCCACAATTAAGCCCTGTTGCACGTGTTCCTGAATCAGCTGCAAGGTCCTTTCAAAGATCTCACCTGCCCTGGCTGTTTCAATGGTGTAAGGATCCCGGGGGTAACGGAAGAGAGCCAGCAAGTCATTGGGTGTCTTGGGGCGTCTGTTTCAAGGAATTAGAAGAGACACAGGAACATTAAAATAAATACACTGTGTTCAGAGCAACGAGACTGCAGGAATCAGGCTCTACGTCTGGTTTGGTATTTGACCCCCTAAAACTAGTGCATATGAATGTGGCTTGCCTGCATATTACAGATGATTAAAGAAAGGATATTTCCCCCCAGGAAAATACACACATTTAATTTCCTCAGTATCTCTGTTTTTTTCTGCTATAGTAATTTATTTTTTAATAGCTGAAACCCAGAGGTTTTGGGCTTAACGCAAACTGTTTATTGTTTAAACAAAAATATTTTGGAATGGAAGAGGAAGGAATTGTCATTCTCTCAGAATTAATTTTTCATTGAGGAAATGGTAAGAATTATTATATTAGTATTTCTCTTCTCCCTGCACAAAGTCAGTTGCATTTATAAAATGAGTGTGATGATTTTCTTTTTCCATGCACTGTCTCTGGAGCCAGCTCCAGCTGACAAAATGCATGTAGCAGGATGTATGTGACACAAGAGGTGGTATTAGTATATCAGATTTTTCCAGGATCCCAAATGCCTTCCCATTACGAAGCTCTAGCACATCCTTACATCTACATGGTATAGCTTCAATCTCCAATACCTGAAACAATACTGTAGCTTTCATTTGCTGATTGTCAACAAGAAAATGAGATTTCAGAAAACTTCATTCAGTGCCTCTTATCTCATTTCTGCTTCACATCTCAGCTCTTGGCCCTTCATGCACTTACTTGCTGAACAGCTCAGTGCGCGTTGAATTGATGGCATAGTCCACGCTGCTGATAGCTTCCCGTATGGATGTGGCTACAAACGTGTCGCCGCTCCGACCAACATCCGTGGCTTTCCAAAGCAGAAAGAGAGAATAAAAAATTCTAAATTTACATTGATATTAATTTGTCTTCCAAGCTCTGGAAAATCTGCACATGAGTACAGGCACCATAGTAACTCCACTGCAGGTTGAAGTCCTTTTCCATTTGCAACTTAAACACCATGAAATTTTTTTTTTTTCTTTTAAACAGATATTCTGAAGAACAAATTAACTGACTGAAAAAGAAGGTGATTTTTTCAGGAGGTGGCTGTGGAACACACATTCAGAATCTGTTCCTGTACAGCTTTGCAAATAAATTTTGGTTGGTGGTTAAAGTGGAAAAAGGAAATGTACAAAACACAGCAGGTTAACTCAAAATAATGCATTTACTTCCCAGAAAGGAAACTTGTAAAGTTAATGAAAGTCATTTGAAAGCATTGCTTATACATTCATTTTCCATTTGTGGAACAGTTTTAATTCAGTTCAAATTTAGTGTAAGCACATCAACTATATCATTTTAAAACAAAAATGAAAGCTGTTGTTTGAATACCTTTAATGTGCAGTAAACATGTAAATTCTTAAAAATTAGTACAGAATGCATTTTTTTTTTTTGAGCCAGGGCCTTTTTCACAGCAAAGCAAACCACTTCTCATTTGACTACTGGTGTATGCAATAGGCAGCTGGAAAATGAGGTATGAATCAAGAATAAATCAGAGAAATTATCTTTGGAATAATTTCAAGCAACAAAGAAATTTCAAATTATTCTCAGTTCCTTGCATACGGTCCCTGTATAGAAAATGATATTAAATTCACCTAATAAGCTGCTCACTATTCATGATGGTTATTCCTGTGTGCTTGAGAAAAGGTCTCTACTTAAATTTTTAACCTTATTGCTTGCCTTTGATTTTTTTTCCTCATCAGTTCTTCCTTACCCTGTAAGAAGTACAATGGCCACACTTGACCTCTGGTTTGACTAGCGGAGGACTGCTGCTTTTCTTTATTCATTACAGTTTCCCTAATGCACAGAGCAGTAGCTTGAAAGCCAGCGACTTATTTCCCATCCCTAAGGGACTGAGGGAATGTTTAAAACCCTGTATTTGCAGCGACAGTGTTGTTCTCACTCTCCATCCCCTGGTGTGCAAGGTTACGGTCAGATGATGACTTGTGAGCGTGCTGGCACATTTTAATAAGTCTCCCCCCCTCAGCAGAGGCAGGAACTACACGCACGCTGACAGCTCACCGTGGCGCGAGACAAAGCCAGCTCACAGGAGGTGGTTTAGGACAACACCTTTTGCTCTGCATTGAGCAACTGCAGCTCAGCTGAGACAGCAGCTGGGAGGTGCACGGGCTTTCACCACCGATCACACCTGTGAGCGACCTGTCTGCAAAGAAGCTAAAGAAATAACACTGCTTTCCATTCAAAGTGCAGCCATCAACACACCATAGCTCCTGCTTACACAAGGGCAAGAGAAGACTCTGAAAGACCACCAGAAGGAGATACACTACCAGTGATGGTGAGCTGCATAGTGCTGGAGGTGAAGCCAAAGGGGTTTCTTGCTATGCACTCGTATCTGCCCTGGTCAGCCACACCGAGGTCTTGAATGGAAAGGGTCCCATCTTGGCTTATGTGGAACTTGCCACTCTCAGTGATCTGAATACCCTCCTGTTGCATGATCAAAAGACAGAAAACGTGTCAGTGTGCGGAAAGCTTCCCACCATCCCAACCTTCAGCAAACCTGCAGATGGATGCGATGAGCTAATGTGGCCACCAGATGTTAGCATTGCTCTTCCACAGAAACCAGAAAGCCATCCAAGGACAACTGCTCCTGCCTGAAGCCACAGCAAGGACATCCTTGCTCAACTCCTTCACCCTGCTCTGCCTCCAGGCACTCACTGCAGGGCACATACACAGCACACATTTCTCTGCACTTCACACAGAAAGGCTGGCACAGAAGTTTTGTGTCACATAAATAAGTCTAAATGTCTGCAGTTTGGAGGCAACCTGAAACTGATGGATTTTTGTTGGTTTTGAACTGCGGATTCCAGTTTTTGCTGGCTCTGGGCAGCATCACTGATCAAAGCACTGCAAGTGGCAGCACACTCAACCCCACCTCTCAACCTGGCTGGTGGCAAAAGTCGCTTCAGCTTTACTTCTTTATTCTCCTGCTTCTTCACATCTTTCTGCTGCCCTGGCCCGATCTAACACTTACTGTGCTGCCCTCCCAGACTCTTTCCTTCTGCCCCACTGTTGGCTGGAGCCCAAGGCAAGCTGCAGGTCACCTCCCACCAGACCTCTGCAAGGTAAATAAGGCTCAAGCTATTTCCCCTATAATTTGTTCCATGCCTGACTGTGCTCATAGCCAGGGTAGGTCCCAGTGAAGGTCACAGGTGTTGTGATATGGCACAGCAGGAAAAAGTCTGAAGAGCTCCATCTAATGATTTCTTCAAAAGAGCAGCCAGACTGCAGCATGATTGTGAGGGATCATGGCTTTGCCCCATCAAAGCTGGAGCCAACCAGCATCATCCAGTTCCACCAGTGGGAATCCTGGAAATAAGGACAAACTACTTAGGAAAAAATCAGTTTTCAGTTTTTTCCAGGAATAGTCAATCAAGCGTTTCTAAGGCCCTGGAAGGTCACTGGCTTCAAGTTACTTGTTTGGAAGGAAGAGCAAGAGAAAGCAGGCAAGTGCATTGCAAGGCTTTGAGCCTGAGAAAGAGCAACATTCTTTCAAACCATTTAATAACCCAGTTCAGTGGAAACGATGGTCCTAAACTTTTCATTGAACACAGTTTTTTCCACGTGCATTGCAAAAAAATGACTTAGCTAGTTCAGCTGGGAGAGGTGTTTAACTAGAGAGTTGTCAAGCCCTCCCCTGTGCCATGTCAAGTAGTATCGTCTCTTACTTTGACCCAGGTTATGGTGGGCCGTGGGTCCCCTTGGGCAGCGCAGGTAATTGCAACATCCTGGCCTGTCTCTGCCACCACATCTTGGGGGGGGTGGAGAAACACAGGTATCACTGTACGACATGGGGAAAAAAGTCACAAGCACAATAAATGCATGAAGGAAAACAGAAGTCTGAGTGCAAAACATCTCACTACTAAGAAACCAGAGTTGCTGAGCACTTTCTGCTGTTACAAGGGCTCTTCGAAGGGGTGTCAGCTGATGTACATTCTGTCTTTCCATCAAGTCCTCCATAATTTACATTCATTACTTTCTACTCCTGTGTGCCTCTATTTGGGGCAATTATATTGGAATGTGTTGGGTTCTCTGTCATTTAAAATCTTTCATTAAAAGACTTTCTAGAAAAGATGCTCTAGCTGAAATGATGATTGTGAGTTGATTCAGGAATTATTGGATGAGGCTGTCTGGCAAATGTTAGGCCAGATTAAGTAATTATATTGATCCTGCTGGTCTTAAAATATTCTGTTTAAAATATTCTGCATTACTAATTTCGTGTTTCTAGTTTCCTTCCATCCAGTCTACCATCAGTAAAATTCTGCCCTGCTTATGAAAGAGCAAGGACATTTGCTTGTTTAGAAAGATTATTTATATGGGAATAAAAAAGAAAATGAAAACATGAAAGCATTCCTGGGTGACTTTTGTTTTTACAAAGGCTTGATTTTAGAATACCTAAGTTTAGGTTGAAATTATGACCTTCTATAGCTAATGTTTAAGCTAAATGTATCTGGAACCAGAGTTAAATCTTGCTGAGATGGAGCTTTTTTTTTTTTTCAGAATATTTAATTTAAAAAAAAATCTCAATTCATTTTGTAGGAAAGCCAAAAATTGAAAAAAAAATTACTAAGAATTTAGTTAATATAATTTTTGTAAATTCTTCAACAAAAGTCTTCTGTTTCCTTTCCTTTACCAAAAATCATTTTCTTAGTAACAACTCCCAAACACATTAAAGGGCTCCATTTTTCGCTCAAACTGGCCAGATATCAGAGCTCATCTGATGGGTGTTAAAGGTCACTTTTGATCACAGAACCCTACTCTAGTGTTTATGCAACTGATACAATCCCTTCTCCCATTCACTGGCCACCCCAGATGATTTCATTCCCACAGTTACACTCTTTCTAGACAACTAGACAAATTTTCAAGTAAGGAAAACTGAAGCAGCATCTTCCAATTTACAAATCTTGGCACTATGGAAAACTCTTTAAAGTTACCCACCAACTGATGGAGCTCTCATGGCTAGACTTCTGCTCCCTGGCAAAAGCAAAATCCTATCCCACAGGAACCAGGGCAATTCCCTGCCTTGTCAGAAATCGCTACTTACCATAACATTAACTTAATGAGACCCATTCGCCAGCCTTCATTTCCCACAACCTCTAGCTCTCAGCAGCTTACCTCGTGGGGTCACCGACAGCTGCACTGGAAGGGTCCTCACTCCGATGGCACTAATAGCATGGCATTCATATTGGCCTTGGTCGTGCAGTGCAACCCTCATCACCCGCAGTGTACCCGTGGAGAGGATGCTATGCCTCCGGTCATTTGGCAATGGCCCACCTGGTTGAACAAGCAGTGCAATTTGTTAATTTGCTGTGAGATTTCTCTTCCCTTCACTGGAGTGATCTGTGTGAGAGTTAAAAATTTCATTTCCTTCTCAACATGACATCAGCCACCCTAAAATACCATCTTCATCTTGCTAAGTGAGGAACGGGACAGATGTTGCTCTTCCCATACCCAGGCAGATGACTGAGTTGTCTTGTCTAACCAATAGAAAGGAGATGGTACCTTTTTTCTTTCCTCAAGCTTTTTCTTAGTGAAAACTGCAGATTTACCGACACCTGATGGTTAGTAAATCTGTGTTCAATTATCCAAACTGCCTGTTTAATCAAATACATGGAAATATTTAGCACTGTCTTTTTTTAACTCAGTATTTTGATTTTCTTCAGTTTGGAAACTAAACCATTTCAATATGTCCTCTATTTAAGGAGGAAAGTTCAAAATGAAAACATTTTATTAAACCCCCCAAAAATGTTAGAACTTCTCTGTTGAGTGACTTTTTTCTTTTTTTTTAATATTCTGTTTTCTTCCAAATAAGGTCTCTATTCATCCCAAATACCAAAAGGAATCTGAACCCTCCCTACACTGTCAAAAGTGGCTTTGAGAATGAGCTATGCTCCATCACTTCTCCTCCTCTTGTCCTGGTCTTAGCATGTCTTCTGTGAAAGCACTTTAAAGCTTTGTTAATTTTTGCATTGCTGGGTGACCTAGCAAACATAGTTACAAAATGGTCTTCTTAATCTTACTTCTTGTCACTGTGATCTTTCACATCTCTAAGAGACATCATGGCAGTGGAGAAAATCAGGTTAAAGGAGATGGAGAACATGGTGGAGGAGAATTTCAGCTGGTCCTTCTTAACTCTGTGTCAGGAGAGTGCTATTCCTGCTATTCCAGTGCTATTGCTGTGGAAGCTGGAATACAATAGCCATGTATTCTCCACAGCACTAAACCATTAATTATGGCTTGTGAAGCATAAGGAAAAGTTGGAGGGCCTCTGGGCCAAGCATTATTGGCTTCTGTCCCGGAGAGTGTTAGATGGGATCAGTTCAGTGGAGCCAGCATTAACAATCATCTGAGACCTTAAAAGTTCACCACCACCTGTTGACCCAAAGAGATTTTCCTTAGCTAAAAGAAACCCCAGAGGTGTGTCAGCAGTGAACCGGCGCTCTCCTGCAACACAATCCCCAGGAGGAGCAAATCAATGACTGACAGAGCTGGCATGTGGTGGCACCCACCAGCCTGGAGTTTCCAGACCCTGCCTTTTCAAAGGAGGTAGGAAGTCACAGTAGGATGAAACTCAAGGCTTTCCACAGGTTTCATGCTGATGGAAAATGGCATGCTCCTTGCTTCCAACTTCATGACCTAGCATATCAATATGCATATGTTCCTTCCTCAGTGCTTAACATTATCCTTGGTGATCCTTGGTATGACATCATCTCCTACTGTGGCTAGATCTGTGCTGCAGCACGTGCTGATTTACCATCTGTCCCGTGTCATCACTGCAATGCACTGCCCTGGACCAGGAGCTAAGCTGTGCTCACCCACACCCCGTGGATGGTGGCATGGAAGAGAGAGAAAACCCAAGTCAAGTGAAGCAGTACCTGCTCTCGTCCAGGCAATCACGGGTGGAGGGTGACCCTCAGCAGAGCAGGGGAAATCCACGCTTTGTCCCTCAGTTACTGTCTGATCAGTGGGGATGAGGAGAAACCTGGGAGAATCTGGAGAGGAAAGCAATGACTGAGTAGCACGCAAAAACTCATGCAGCAAGCTCAGATTAATTCTCAGTTTGTGGGACCGCAAAAATTAACTAGTCACAATGCACAGGGATTAAATACACATACATGGACTGAGCACTTTATCCCAGAAACAGCATCAGCCTGGGGCTCCTCACCTTGCACTATGATCCTTGCTGTCGCCTGGATGGATCCCTCAGTGTTGCTGGCATTGCAGTTGTACTGCCCCTGGTCTGAGAAGGTGACATTCTGAATGAAGAGTCCTCCAGAGCTGGTGATAGCAAAACGGGAATCCTGCGGTAAAGGAGAGCCTGTGCCAAGTGTCCAGCTGATGCGAGGGTGGGGGTGCCCAGAGACCCCACACTCCAAGGTGACGCTTTCCCCAACCAGCACTTCAGTGTTCTGTGGCTGGATCACAAAAGTGGGCTTGGCTGGAAGGAAATGAGTGCTTCAGAAACCAGAAGCCCTGCTGCCTGCTCAATTATGGACAGAAATCACTTGGACCCTTCATGCAGCCCAGCTAGCATTCATCTAGCTCTTTCCTGATCTCCGAATCATCCAATCCAGCACCACTTGCTTCACACCACTTCCCCCTTCCAAAGCCAAAAATTGTCCCCACACCTGTGTCCCCTCCACACTTGATACCTCTGTGCTGCAGAATTCTTCCCAGCCTCCCAACTCCCTCCCTAACCCCAAATCACCTCCAGTCTCCAACCCCTCAATTTCTGACTCCCATGAAGGAACCACCCCACAGCTCGGACCATGCTATGCCGTTCGCTACTCTCTTCCCCAACTTGGCATGTATGAAGGAGGGATCGACTCTGCTCAGCTCCACTTCCAGACCTCCCCATGCTTCTGAGCTGGGCCATCAAGGAATAAACAAGGCTTAATTACATGGGGTGCCAAAATAGCGCAGAACAACTTCTTGTGTCTTGACCTCCCCGGCTATGTTCTTGGCCATGCACTGGTAGACGCCTTTGTCCGACTCCTTGGTATTCTGGATCATCAAGGTACCATCTTGCAACAGGTTCAGGCGGTTGTCATCTTTCATGTCAATCTCATTACTGAAAAACAGCCACAAAAAAGCAAAGTCAGAAGGGGTAAAGCCCAAGTGTTCTTCCCACAAGCTGCCAGCAGGGCAGGGGGGCTGTGCATTCATTGCAGTAAATTGGTGTTCCTTGGCACTACTCTGAGACTTCATGAAATTTATAGCAGGAGTTATGATTTAGAACACTGAACTTCAGTTCCAGCTCTGGTTCACTCCCTGGGTGAGCTACTTGCTCTCTCACCACTGATTACATACGACATTTACAGCCCATCAGGAGAGCATACTGTTCCCATGCAATAGCATCGCTGCTATTGTCAGGCATCTAGGCCTGGAAAGCTTGTTCTCATTATTTACTAAATGCAAATATAATAATGAATGCATATTGTTATCATGTGCAGCCATTTCTACTTGAGTGTGCTCAAAGGCCTCGGGGAGGGAGCAAAAACCTCCGAGTAAGTCACCACGGGACCCCACCACAGCTTGGATTCCAGTCCAAGACCTAAAAGCTGTGAAGCATCTTCCCTCTTTCTGCAATGACCTGCGACTCCTGGAACACAGCCCACAGCAGAAGGTCCCACCACAGCATCCCATTTGTCCCAGCACAAAGGAATCTTGGATGGCGGCAGATGATTGAAAAGGGAGAGGGGACCTCTCTCCCCCCAGGACAAAGGCTGAATCGACTATGCAAACTAATATGCATGCTGGGCATTTATTTAATTCCCCTGATGTCTCCTCACTGTAGTCATATCTCATTTGAGGAACATTTATTATCATTACCCCTCTTACAATGCTATCTTTGGGAGCCTGCCAGCATCTCCCTAACAAAACCTTCCTTCCAGGGGACTTAACTCAGCCATAAACTTTTGCTCTGCGCTGAAACTTTGCCTAGTGGGGAGTTAGCTGAAGAAGCATACATTGATCATTTTTATTAATAACTAGGCCCTATTCAGACTCCCACAGACAAGAAGCTCATAAAGCAGCTAAGTAACTTTACTTCCTCAGTGGGTAACTGCTTGAACACAGAATATTTTATTGTGTAGCATTTCCCAGAAATGCTTTGGCATCTAGCACAGCCATATATTTTTTCAGCATTGCTGTATAGAGCATTAATCTATACACTGCTTTGCAAAGTCTGTCTTTCAGAGGAGCACAGTAATTTTCCCTTTGATATAAAAGTGTTCTCCCAAACACACTGGGCCTTCAATGAGAAAAAACCCAGATACAAGAAGTATTTCAGCAGTTAATAAATGGCAAGCATGGTGGCTTAGAGCAACACAAAATACCTTTTTTTTCCTTCAATCTGCAGAGTATGTTTATAGGAAAGTTATAAACTCTGGGAATCCACTACAATGCACATGAAACATTTTAAATACAGATGATAACTTGGATTACATGGTCATCAGACAATGCTGTTATAAGGAAGGTAAATACAACCCATGGAATATCCATTTCTATTTTTTAATGTTGCATGAAACAGCTTTTGTAATTGCAGGCAGTCACTGGAAGAACTCAGTGCTTGGTAAAAACCTTTGCTACCCCAGGTCTCATTGTGTATGACTTACTTGTTGTGGAGCCAAATAATCGCAGGCTTTGGGTTGCCTTCTGCCCTGCACGTGAAATAAACTGTGTTTCCCAAGAGGACGTCGACATCATGGGGCTCTGAGGTTATGCGAGGCCTCTCTGCAAAAGAGCATTTTAACACAACCCAGTCTAGAGTAGCACAAAATCACCTCCAGTCCAACCAGATGGGTGACAACACCCACCCTGCAGCCCCCAGGCAAGAGGCACCAGCAGAGCCCTAGGCACACTGGCATCCACACAGAACCAGCCCAAGACTTCTTACCAACATCAGCAAAACTAACGATGCCAGGGAGGGAACAGCATCGTTCATCCAAGCCTGACAAGAACCCTGCAGGACCAGAGCATCTGTTCTGATGGTCAACGGCTGCTACGAAAAATCAGCTCCCTGCACAGCCCAAGGCAGCACTGGGGAAAAAACAGACCTGCCTGTACACTGGTTCGCTACAGCTGCCCAAAGAGCTGGTGCCTGGCTCCCCCAAAACAAGCAAAGAAGTCAGTGGCACCCTCACATGGGCCATTTTTCTGCCCTTGGCAGCCTGCTGCTCTCAGCAACTGCCTTTTCCATCTGAACAGTGCCAGCTCTCTGCAAATCACACTGCTTCCCTTTTGACAGAATTTCATTCATTATGTCCCTAATTCATCAGCCCAACCCTATTCAGCTCAGCCTTTCACTATGTGCTTCATTTTAAGATGCACTCAAGCACTAAGCAAGCCAAACACACAAAGGATGTGCTAAAATAGGAAGGAATTTATGCACATGGTCTGACGCGCTTGATCTCATTTCAGCAGAATACTTACTCGTGTAACAATCTCTACGCTCACCAGTAATCCAGTGAAACCAGCTGGATTATTCAAAAGATTAAGTGAGAACCTGCTACCTTTTCCAGTGGAAGGCTGGTATCCTTACTCCTTAACCTGCAAGTCAATGAATTGGTAACCAACCTGCAGGATTCCAGTGCAAGACCAAAACCACAACAAGCCACGTGATGCAAAATGCTGACCTGCTGCAAATCTGCGCTGCTGGCTCACATTTGCTAAAAAGTGCTGGGTTAAGTCCATGCCAGCAGGCTCCATACTGACTCAGATATCAGCTGTCTGCATCATTAGGGCTTTATGCTGAATTATGCATCATTTGTCTTCCCCAGCTGGCACAATACCAGCATAAAAGCTTAATGCCAGCAAAATCTTCCCACCAGGTGCCCTGGATAATTTGACTGACATCCCACTGTGTGCCCATGCCCAAACCAGGACAAATTTCCATTAGTGGCTGTACCGTGGCAACGGGTACATGGCAGGGACAGCTCATGGTGCAGCACAGCCAGTTGCAGCAGGTCCTACTCCCTGGGTTCCAGCTGCTGTCTCTAGATCCTCCCTGTTCCTCCCAGTCCCTCAAGGTTACAGGCCCGTTTGTGCCAATTCAACTCTTTGCACGGCTGTGCCCTAAATTAAGCTGTAAAACGGTCAAGGCTAAAAAATTAAATAAAATTGTAGGGGGAAAGTGGAATTCAAGAGAATTCAATTTCTTCAAAATCCAGCTGATATCACGCACCTGGCTCCCAGCACGGACATGCAGACAGCTGGACTGGCACGTACCGGAGGGGTGCTGGTATCTGGTGAGCGGGAACACCTCAAACCAAATCTGCTGCAGTGAAGTATCAGGGAACCACAGCTGAAGCTCTGCCGATGCTTGCACATGAAAGTCAATGTTCTGTCTTTTTCTACATGAACTGTTTAATTTTGTAATTTTTCAGAACAAAGCCTTTCATTTCAAAATGGTTTTTAATTTCAAAATGGAGAAATTATCTAAATTTAAAGAATAACAGATTAACAAATGCAATACGTTACGACAGCCAAACAAAGCATCCAACTATGCATCTACCGTGTGCTTACTTAGGTTTTCAGTTGTGTTTGGAGCTATTGAAACTCTTGCAGTGTTCCCATTCAGCCTAATGCAGGACAGTTTTCCTAATTTCTGGTTTAGCTTCTGACTCCAGCAGATCCTTTGCTGGCCCTACTCTTTCTAAAAACCAAGACAACAACTGCCAGACAACACAGAGCAGCTTTCAACTTACATGCGACTGTTGACTTTCTCTGCATTATACTGATAATTAGCATGACCCCACTGAGACTTTTTGGTTTTGGCAGTGAAAGGAGAGAGAAAGCAGGAACCCCGCATGAAGGAGATGTGAAAAGAGAGAGAGGGAGGAAGCAAATCCTAGACCAGAGCCCAGCTCCACGGATGCAGGGGTTTCACAAAGCCCACTCACCACAGTTAAACTCCTGAGCAGTCAAGGTGATGATGGAGCGGCCGTGCAGCTCCTGCGGAGCCTCGCAGGTGGCAGCTGTCTGAATGCTGCCCTGCTCAGCATATTTCTTCAGCAGCTCGGCCAGCCAGAGCAAGTCGCAGTCACAGAGCAG
Source organism: Anseranas semipalmata (assembly GCA_013399115.1). Taxonomy (NCBI): domain Eukaryota; kingdom Metazoa; phylum Chordata; class Aves; order Anseriformes; family Anseranatidae; genus Anseranas; species Anseranas semipalmata. The sequence continues at coordinate 385,222 of VXAA01003386.1, read as the reverse complement.
GGAGTTGGAATCCAGCCGCCTGCAAGAACGAGGGGAAGGCATTTCATTCCTCAGGCTCCTGCCGGTGTCCCTGCCTGATGCCTCCTTCTCTGGCACATGGGAGAGGAATAGTCCTGGAGTGAAGGACCACTTGGCTGTTCTTCCTTGCATTTGATTATATCCCAAATGAAAATCAGAAGTATTTCATTCCAACAGCATTTAAATGGGATGCTTAACCAAGTCAGAATTATTTTGTTGAAAAACTATTGTCCATCAGTCATTCCAATTTTAAATGACAATTATTCTATTAAATGGGCTACAATGAAATATTGAAATTTCCCACAGGATGGAGATTTCAACCTTTATTAACTCTATAGTAATGGCAGGTAGCACTGACTCTGTTAGAGCTTTCTGTGCTCTCAGTTCAAATATTAGTGCATGATATGCAGATATTCCTTCTGGCCTGCAACCATAATGCTGTGTATCTGACTGCGCTAGTGCTAAAATCTAATTCCGCAGTTTATTTGCAGGAGCACAAAGCAAAACATACATTATATGGTCACCCTTCTTTCCCACCCAGAGAAAGACTGCAAGATGTAATGCATTCAAATGAACACATGGGAATAACAGTGCTGTGATATTCCCTCAGCATAAGCCATTAGCCAGAGTACTGAACGCAGCTGAAAGACCCCCTTGATTTTAGTGTGCTTGGGATCAATCTTTTTCTGTGACCAGTTGCTAGAGGTTGTAGCATTTCTGCACAACTGTGAGAACTTTTATTACTGCAACACATGCCTGAACCATGTCGAATGGGAGCAATGGTGACCTCCTGGTGCACCCGTGCCTTTCCTTCCACTGACCTCATTACGCTGTGCAGTGCTATGCACAAGGATAAAGGAGGCTATGGGGAGATTAGCTTATGCCTTCTTCCACACTGACAGTTTTACAGTATATGGGTCTCAGCCATCTAAAAAGACATGGGAGAAAGGCCTAATGGACAAACATTTGAGAAGGTGAGATTTCATACAAGGCCATGATACAGCATTTTACAGACACCACACCTTTTTCTCTGACACATGCAGACAGAAGTTGTTCTCTGTTAAAGAAATATGAAGCATTTTACCTGCTTGCAGAAATCACAGAGGGCTGTGCTGAGAAGCACGTTATTTTCTTGCAGTTTAAAACCATGGCAGAACCGGAACATTTTTTAGTTTTTGCTTTTTTTCCACCCAAAAATGCAAAGAACCAATTTCCAAAGATCATAAAAGACAAACAAAGCTAAATCCTAGGGGATTTAAGCAAGCAAAAAGTAAGATTAAGAGACAGTCAGGTTACATGGGAATAACACAGCAGGGCATTCCTTCCTGGGGTGAGAACTGTGCACTGTGGCACCCTTCTGAGCAAAATGGTCTTTTCTTTTACAGCTATGATTCTTCCTTCAGTGTTAGGATACTGATCTAAGACATGATTGAGGTCCTATCTGTGGCATGGACTTCCCACATTTTTGCAGGATGTTTTATGGGTTCAACACATGTAGGACAGCAGAGGGTTGAGATGACTTTCCAGGAATGTTCATTCCCGTGGTGTTATTGAGCTGTAAGATTACAGTTAGACTTTAATTAGACACCAGCGTGAAGTAACTACTAAGTGGTTAAATCAGCTCTCGTGTCCAACCAAAACTGTTTTTTAAACTTAACAGTGGCCTTAGAAGTGCAACAACTAAAAGCTTTGCCAACCAGGCACATTTTTCCTCAGGTCCTGGCCGTCTGATCAAAGATAAACAATTGCTCTTTGCAGGCAATGTTCTTTACTTACAGTCGTTTGAGGGATTCCAGTTGAGAGAATGTCCCTGGATGAATCCTGGAAATTTTGTTGTTGTGCAAGAATCTGCAATGGAAGAACACATGCCAAAACATTATTCAGTATTTGCACTACACAGATGATAACAGCCCAGGTCAAAACGCAGCTTAAGTACAAAGGCTGCTCACCAAAATGGAGCTCAGTTTTTAAATTTACTGTTTGTTTCCATGAGCTATAGGGATTTTATTAATTTGCGAGTGCAATGCAATATACCAAAGTGGAGAGCGGGTGTGTACTGGAAACGGTGACTCAAGATGTGATGTAACAGATTTAAACTGGAACCTTAAAGTTAATCTGCTTCATGCTCTGCAAAGGGAGAGAAAGGGCACAAAATCCTTACAGACTGGACCCACCCTGTGTTTTCTGTGCCTGGATCAGCTCCAGTTTACAAGAGACCTTTTCCCCCCTGCAGAAGATATGGAAGTTTTACAGGGGCAGCCACTGATGTAAAGCTCCAGCAGACAACGCATGCCATAGACTCAGTGTAGTTATTAACTCAAATCCATGAGTAAATCTAACTCAGACAACAGCAGCCTAACCTGGGTTTACCTCTGAATGGAGCTGAGGCAACTTCTCACTTCCAGAGTCTTAGCATGCAGATAAGACTCCCCAGTTCTTAGAAAAAAAACTGATTGCACTGAAATACAGCAGGGGGGACCATGATGGAATAATTAACTCTCCATTCCCTTAATGGAGGAAATTTAGTTACGTCAGTTACATCTAATACTCATAAAAGATGATTAACTAAAGATGAGAAGTAATTTTAGTAGATGGTGGAACAGGAAAGAAATACAAAAGCAGTATGACTTGCGTGCAACTGTCTGCGTACATACATGCAGAGGCGCATTCAGCCTAGCTGCACAGCTTGGATACTGACAAACCTTCCTCTGAAACTTAAATCCAGAATTTTTGTTGGATCAAATACAGAGACTGAGATCAGCCATGGCATACTGATCCAGGTCTGAATTTTTCTAACGGTGTTTGGATCCCTCGATTTTACTTTCCTAGCATGTATGGGTGTAAGGTACACTTGCATGCAGCATAGAAGGGTCTGTTGGTTTCACTATGGAGTACAAACCACCACACTCAGCTTCTTTCTTGGTGGCTACATTTTCACTACAAGCAATACTGGGGAGCTGGAGACACAGGACTTAGTTTCCTAACCGTTTTCAAGAAGAATGCGTGTTTTTCTTGTTAGACATTCTTGTGACTTTGTTCCTTTTCCATCTCTTTTTTGTATACACTGCCCAACAGTGACTAATGTTGACCTTACAGGTGGAATAAAATTGGCTTTCTACAGATTTACTCCTACTTAGATGGAAATGTGAACATAAGGCAAGATGGGAAATTCCCTCAATCTCAGTAACCATTCTACTTCGCAAGTACGTAAAATCTGCTTCTTTAAGGCTGCTTCTTTCCATAGTTCTCTCCATTTTGGAGATCACCACACTTTGCTTCACACTACAGAAACATCGCTGTTACACAAAATGAAGGTTTATCTTGCCTTCTTCTCCCTTGCTTACTCACAAGAAAGGTCCCATCTTTACTTACAGCCTTTCAAGTTTAGGCAGGTCACTAAAAGTCTCTGGCTCCAGGGTTTCCAGGTTGTTGAAGTGCAGGTAGCTGTCACACAGAAAATCACAAATGACAGTGTTACAGACTGCAATTTAAAAGACAGAAGATCTTTTCAGATCAATCCACTAACACCCCCTAATCACTCACCACACATCTCAGGACAGACGTTTAGAAGCCAGTATTCTCTTTAGTGTCTCCAATTTTCACATGCAAAAATAGCAGCCAACACTGGCTTTTCCCTCTGCTGTCAATTATTTACCCTCTCTCTTTATAAATTGTAACACGCGCCGGGGAGGTCAGATTTGCTCTTCTGTTAAACCCAAGACCACCACCATCACTGCGAAACTGCCTGTTGTATTGTTAGGTGTCAGGATGAAACTGCTGCCCATGGAGAGCCTGCAGCAGCTATTCCCCATCCAACCACCATACAGGAATTTTGCCTGCCTTGCCCCCAGTGCCTCAGCATCCTCCAAAATATCCTTGGATTGTTGCAGAGAAATAAATAGCCATACTATAAGGGACTTGTCCCCAGCCTAGGAATTGCAACTTTTCTGAGAGGGATCATGAGTTTGCTAAGAATTAATTTTTAGAAGAGGCCCTGAGCATCCTGATAAAACTTCGAAATTGGTCCTGCTTGGAGCTGAAGGTGGGGATAGAGACATCCAGAGGTCTCTTCCAGCCTGCATTTATCTATGATGCTAACAGTGGCTCCCAGAAAGTGCATCCACCCAGCAAGAGCAGAAACATCTAGAAACTGCTGTCATTAGGCTATTGTTTCTGTGGAGGGAAAACACAGTCTCCAAAGACAGAGATGGTGCAGTCAGCTGGAAAACTATGATCTAAATGGTACATTAATGTGAACAGCCCCATTCTTGCTAATGCAGGTTAATGTTTCTAGTTCCACTAAAATCTCAAGCGTGACCTGCTGTTCCAGAGGCAGAGGTCTAGGAGACCTCCTGCACTGCCCCAGGTTACCTCTTGCCATCAGCAAAGGAAACCTGGGGTCTGCAGCAACACACCAAGATACCTGAGATTCCCTGTTCCCATTAGCTGTGACATGCACTGACATAACTGACATGTTCCTGACCTTTAAATGCATTTCAGTGCAGTTTCAAAGTCGCCCAAACTCTTCCCCCTGTTTTTTACACAGGCATAAATTTCACAGAGGACACTGATTAATCATGGATCTACAAATACTCATTTTGCTATTGTAGCTGACTGTGTAGAGAAATAATTGCCTAAGCCTCCACATTGCTGTTTGATTTGTAATGGAAGGATTCACAATAAATGGTTTGCTATCAGAGCACAAACCAAGGCATGGTGACTCAGATTCTGCAGCAGAGGGCAAGGGGGAAATGCATGTGCTTTAATAAGTCTCAGATGTTTGCTGTCATTGCTTTGGACCTTGAGGAAAGCATCTGATACTGTCCATCAATCGGGTTATAATTTTTCTTGAAAAGCTTGCTTGTGGGGTACAGGAAAACAGGGTAGGATTTGAGCAAAGCTAATTCTTTTGGAACCATGCCCACCTAAGAGATTGAAACCAGATGGGCCTTTCCAAAGGTTGTTTGTTGTTTCTGTGGTTTTTTTTTTTCTTTTATTCGTGACATCAAGTCTGGAATGCTCATTGTTAAAATATCACTGAGGCCAGCATCATCTCTGTAAGCACAGCTGAGCCAGTATCTGCTTCTTATGTTTTCTCCCATGCATCATTGTTGAGCTGGCTGATGGAAAAACCATACTGTACACAAGGATGGTAGCACACCTATTGTTAAGCTTGCCTGTAACTTTCTGTTATACCCTATCCACATCTGCTGTCAGCCTAGAGAACAAGCTGGATCTTATTCCTTTTACAGCAAAATTGTTAGTTACGTTCCAGCCCTATAAACTCTGTCATTTGGAACAATCCATGAATTAGTGGTTTCACCTTTGCTCCCTGTTCTCCAATGATGCAAGTAATTCCTGTACTTCAACTACCCATGCTTACATTCTTTTCAGCACACACGTATTTACCCACATGCACATAATATATCATGACACCTGACATGAAAAATCCAAACCCAGGTTAGCAAGACACGTTAGAAGAGTCAGACCTCAGTCTTCCCATCTCACCTTGAGCATGGAGCACTAGCAGTCAAAAAACAAAACTACTTTGACAGAATAAACAGCACAGATTTGCAATACACAGAAGGGGAGCAATTAAGGAATGCAGGAATGTCACTGTGACAGGCTCCAGCTGCCAGTAAAATGCACGAGGCTCCTTTCATCCCAGAGTGCCACGCAGCTTGGAGGGAAGGTCATTACTTTGTTTGCCTCCCTCATCTTCTCTCCGTTGGAATTTCCAGATGCTTTACTGCATGCGAGCACCACCACCCTCCTGGCTTTCATAAATACCCCATCCCAGCTCTCAGCTTGCACTTCATCCATTCGCTTTCAACAGAGGTTTGGGTAAGAGAAAAACTAAACCAGCACCCTCAATTCAAGAGAACGGCCAGATTCTACACTCTGCTCCAGGAGTCAGAGCAGACACAGAACATAGCAGGCCAGCTGCCTTCTGTTTCAAGCCATCCTACGCGTCCCTGTTTTCCTCCCATTGTAAGGTCCTTGGACGTAAAGGGAATCAAAAGCACAGCTGGGCTCTTCCTATGCTCCAGAGGTTTAGGGTCAGAAGAAAACATACGGAATGTCAGTAGGAAGAGTTCTCGGTATTAACTAACTCAAAATCAATACTGGGACCAGCTGTTTTCAAATGAAGCCCGTGCAGTGTTGCAAAGCTGGACGACAAAACAGTAGAAGCCTCATCCTGCTCTTGCCTAAGTGTCTAGTTCTCTCCACTACTGGAAACACAGACTTAGGATTACACGAGCCAATAGCTCAGCTCTTATGCGTGTCATGCTCCTAAGTAACAAACAGCACTCGTTTGTACTTACAGCTGCTCCAGAGAGCGCAGCCCATTGAAGGCATGTTGCTGGATGCTCTGAATTTCATTTTTATAAAGGTAGCTTTTAAGAGGAGAGAGAGAAAAAAGCATTAGGATAACTGTTCAGCAGTTGTATTTTAAAAGACACAGGAAACAGCTCCGAACCTCAATCCAAAACAGAGCTTTCTGATTGGATTAAAGTGCAATGTTTTACACCTGCAACGTTAACATCCAGAAATTCTGAGCACAGAAAGTGCATCCTTCACTGGAAAATGTTCAAAGTGGGCTGTTAAATTTCAAAGAGGTTAATAAACTACTGAGACAGCAACTCACAGGTATTTCAGGTTCTCCAGATCTTCAAAGGATCTTCTTACAATGTGTTTTATCAGATTATTGTTCAGCAGCCTGTTCAGATCAAAAAGGAAAAATACAGCTGGTGAATTCAGCGTGAGAGAGACTTGTGGCATTTGTATTCCTGGATGACCACTGAAAAATCCTTAATCCACGTGTTTCACAGAATTTAAGGTTTAAAGGGCTTATCAGACTGACATCTGGATGCTCACAACGGTTAAGTCAATGAGAACATTTCTCGCCCAGAGCTGCCAAGTGCTTCTAGTGAGCACAACGTTCAAAGGCATTTCCTTACCTTTTGCTCACAGTGGTTTTCACCCAAAAGTTACAATTTTGGTCAGGAAAAGGATGAGGGGAAGGGAGACAGACAGCAGGAAGTGGTTGGGAGGGACAAATTAAATCATTGCTGCCATTTTTGTACAACTGCAAAGGTTTTCGGAGGTGCACGGTTATGTTAAACAACACGTAAGCAGGGGCATGCAGAGCCAGGTTTTTAACTGTACGAAAGCAGTTTAAAATGCCACTTCATGGGTTATAGGAGTTATTAAATGGTAAGGCATTGTTTTAATCACTTGTATACAAATATGTACATACGCAAAATAAATAAATGATATAGATCTGAGTCCTGCAGCTATTCAGAAACAGCCTCTTTCACTCTAGAGAGCCTTGTGCCAGATTTTAATACAAAACCTATGGACAACATCGCATTGGCCGGCAACCTCTGACTTGTATGTGCAGTTGCCATGACTGTGCATGCAAATGACTGCCTGTGCCAACGACCAGAAAGGCAGTTCATCCTCGTAACAACCACACTGTGTGCAACAGTGGTGACCACACAGCTGAACGCTACAAAAACCTCTTCTGCAACCACTGCCAAGCCCAACACCAAGAAAACTATATAAATCACTTACACATAGCTCTTTAACAGATGAGGTTTAACCATTCATCGTGGCTGTCTAACCGCACTCCTGTGGGTCTTCCCCTATGGTATCAGATCCAGCAAACCTCACTGTGGCCACCAGTGGATTTTATAGCCCCATGGCTAATAGTAAGGATTTCACCGGCTATGCTTATTTTTGAAGTTCCTAAACGGAGATGTGGACAAAGAGGAGAGCTGTGACTCTGTACTGCAAAAGTTTTTCTAGTGTTGTAGGAAAAACTGCTCTTCCCTCTGTAAGTAGCCAGACCTTACAATATCAGGTCAAATTCAACATAAAAACAGTCCAGACTGCCCATGGAGCTTATTTTACAAGTCCATTCTCTTTCGTTTTTTGATAGTTATGCTCCTCAGAAATGATCTGGCCACCTGACAGCACATGAGAAGACGGTTCAGTGGTTTCCCAGCAAAAAGCCAACTTTTCTGCCCCTTTTGATGGATCAAATAGGGTAGACAACACCTCAGAGAGTCCCTGGCACTATGAGCAAAGGTCCCTTCCTGGGAGGAACATTTGTACAGGTAAAGGATAGAGAGAAAAGACAAAGAGGTGGGGAGAAATGGAAATAAAACATGTGGGAAAAGAAGATGAAGATACAATCAAATGCCCCAGGGATGCAAGGATGAAAGATCTCAGAAACACAGATGTGTTATGGCAGCTTCACAAGTTACCATCAGCCACCTGAGCCACACTAGTCCTCCACCAGCTTGTTCTTGGGTCCATAAAGCACATACGGTACTTGAGTGGGGAAAAAAAAAAGACTTTTGGAAGTCAAAGCAATAAGTATTTGAGAAAACCTCAGTATCCTCTCTTGATTAGCTATTCTGGTACCACGGACTTGGGAGCCACTTCCAAATTGCACATTGCCAGCATTAGGGACAAGCAGCATGAAGAGGTTAAAGCAGAAAGATGCTGGAAAGTTTCTGCACAGCTGGAAGCAATGGCTCAATACACACAGCCGAGGCTAAATAACCCGATTTCACTCATAAGGATGCAAAAATGATGTCAAGCCCTTGGAACACACTATCATGCTTTGACAGCCAGATATGCTGAGTGGAAATACAGCCCCTGAAAACCAACCCAAAGGTTTATTTGATGATTGAACACCCAAGGACTGGAAATAACTGCTTGAGAGCAGTACCGCAGAAGGCTTTTGTCTATTTACCCACAGGACAAAGACAACACAGGCACCAACCGCGCACGCTTCCTTCCCTGCCCTCTATCAGCACGCTTTCATCTTCAGCCAGAGGAGACAGAAGGCAGCTTGTTCTCTGTTATCTGATCCTTGGCCCCACTTCTGAGGATGCTAGATGGGCTGATAAACGGGTGCCAGCTCTGACGTCATTCCCATGGATGCGAGCACCTGTACCCTGCCACGTAACTGCCATCGACCACTCAACTGATGGAGGACACGAGAGGACTACCAGTGAGCAGATCCTGGAGACAGGGGCACGCTGATAGCCTGAGGACCCCCCTGCACCACCATGGTCTGGACTCCTTGGCTGACCCTTCAACGCAGTGAGTTTGGACCTGGACTAAAATCCAGGGGGATTTCAAATTGCAGTATGTTGACCGACTGAATTTTGGTGCTATTGAAAAACATTGAGTCCATTTTGTTGTCTCGGCTATTTAGGACAGTTAAAGGGGGTAGAATCAGTGATCCAAGCCAAATAAGAGAAACTCTGGAAGTTCAAATGGCACACATTATACAGGCCTCTTATCTCATCGTCTGATACTTAAAAAATTGTTCATTGCCTAATTAAAGTTAAAAAGCGTATGGAAGAAGCAATCTCTGTTTCCTGTCTCAGGATTCCCTATTGTAATAGAAGGATATGTCCTGGAATACACTCAAAAATGAGATAATTTATGAAGTCCATCATATTGCACATATTCCAAAGAGCTACTTTCAGGCAAATCCATAGACAAAACAGCACGTCTGGATGCTACAAAGACTTTAGATGGCTTGTGGACAGCTGTCTGTTCCTCGACTCCTGTGCAGTTCACCCAGGCAAAGAAGTGTGCAAAATCTTGGCCATGATTTGCATGACCTGGATATTGATCCCAGCTGCAGTCAATAGCAAAACGCCCAAATTCCTGTTGGAAGTTACAGAGAATTGAAAGCTAAGTTCTACTACTAACCAGATCTGCTGGGAATAAATGCTCTGGCAGACAGAAGCTGGAAAGATCATTATTGATGTATGTCTCAAGTACACCCCATAGCAAAACAAGCTAAATTAAAAGTATCAGAAGTTTGTTTCCTGGAGCTTACCAAAAGATAGAAAACTGATGCGGCACTCCCCTTCATGACAGCTGGTGAACGTGGCTCAAAATGAATAGGCGGACTCAATCATACAGGTTTTGTTCCTGAAAATTCTTCTGGGAGGCTTGAGATACACAAGCACCACATGATCTGGCCCATATTCTCTAAAAGAATTGAGTTTCCTTTAGGTTCTATGCTCTGAACGTCCCTCCCTCTTCCCTCCACACCCTATCTCCAGGTTGCCAAGCACAGGCTTAAGTTGCATTCAATGAGTCGTTTTCCTATTTTGAAGGATGTATTAAATGATGTGTCTATACTCAAAACATGTACTCTTTCCTCTTTTCGTTTGACAAACTACATGCTACGGTCACTGTGACATAACAGCTACTTTTTTCTTCACACCATTAATAGAAATCATCATGCAGCATATTTAAAGGGGGAGAAAAAGCTAGTTTAATGTTCAGCCATACATTCTCCCTTGTTGACAGAATGATCTGGAATAGCCATTTCCCATATGTGAGAGAGAAACTTTTATTTGAAGATCCAGCAGGCTCCAACATCCCCTCCTGCTCACAGGGACAAGTTCTCTCACGAGCTACCAGAGGATTCAAGACAGAGCTTTCACATTATTCCTGTCATTCTTCCTGAAACACTTTACAATCAGCATCTAAAGGAGAGTTGCACAGCTCATCAGAAGTGCTTTTTGTTCTCATAATGCTTCCTAAATAGTTTTCAAAGCACTTACAGAGACAGACGAGTGTGAAAATAGATAAAGAAGGCAGAAAGAGAAGCATGATGTGAGCAAGGACATGGGCAGAGCAAAGGCACAGGCAGAAGCACAACCCATGATGTGGTCTCTCCACAGTCCCTATTCTCCAGGGTGCCCATGCCACAGACAGGAGGACAAAAAACCTGCTGGGGAATTTAAGAAATACTGCTTTGGTCTCAGGCCTGGACGTTTCTGTAGACGATGCTGGAGGGACAAATAGCAGCAACCATTTGGCTGTGATGGCATTAGTTTGAAAATTCAGCAATCGACTGGTTAGGTTAACATAGCAGGGTGCAGACCTCCTGTGGGAACACATAAGAGGACAGTAATGCAGGGGTGTCGTCATCCATCCCCACCCAAAGATGACCTAAAGGAGCAAAGACTGGAAAGCAATGAAACACTGTGCCTCACCACGGGCTCGCAATGCGTTTGCTCTCTTCCACAGTCCAGCACCTGCTGTGAGCTAATGCTGGGTTAAGCGATGTGGCTGGCGTCGGCAAACTCAAGCAAAACAGCTGTTGAGAAGCTGCCGGTACTCTGTGGATGGCATACAGAGTTTTTTTCCTCCCTCTCCCTGCTGCTCTACATTTTTTACTATGGTGACATATTAACAGTTTAAAAATACACAAAGGAGATCCTGACACCAGCACCTACATGGGAACTGAGAAGAAGGGAAAGGAAGGGATGAGGAAACCTTACAACTCTAAGACCTTTGGCCCAAGAGGACTTCTCTGGTGCACACGATGTTGCAGACAGCCGACAAGCAAGCTCTCAGTGGGACAATACTTAGGATAACTGCTTATTACCTGTGGTGCTGCACCAGAAGCCCCCAGGCAGAAGCATATAATGACTGTAGCTCCTCCACAGACAAACAGGGCTCCTGTTTTTAATTTTAAAGTAGTGCTCTGTGATTTATCAAATCTCCTGAATCAGGGAGAGGAAAGAAAAGAGGAGAGCCAGGGGAAGGTTTGAACTTTACCCAGGATGTTTAAAAGCTCCCCTGGACATTCAGGGCAGGCTCCTCTTCTGTCAGCCCACCTCTCTGCATCACTCTCCCTCCAACGCAGGGTACAAAAGTTTCCTTATCAGGGTGGTTTATAAACTGTCAAACTTGGATATTCTACAGCCATCCTGCCCGAAGGGAGATGCAAAACAGAAACTGCACCAGACTCTGCTGCCCTTCCTCTGCCAGTCCAAAGCATTGCAGGAAAAGGCTCTTTTAAAAGCTTTTATGTGGTTGAGAAACATTTATTTCTGTAAATCCCATGGTAGATAGTGGCAGTCTCAAAGCTCCTGCATATGGAACCTGAGCTACTCTGTCCTCTAAACCACGTGCTTCAAATACTCTGGCCAAACTTCCCCATGTCTCTCAAGGATTCTTAAGGATTTATTCTCTTTATCACTTGAAAGCCTATACAAGTCCTGAGGCAAAAGGTTACCATCTAAGAAACATCAGCAAATTCTTCAGCTCTTGTCAGTTTTGATATGGGAATTGGACAAACCAAAGTTCCTGGAGAGAACCTTCCATCAGGAGTGTGAGTTCTGGCTTTCTCTCATTCAGTTAACTCCCACGTATGGGGAACTTGATAACTACTGAGTGTGAGAATAACTGATTTTTCCAGGTTGCTGGCGAAAACAGGAAATAAAACAAAGCAAATGAGCTACTATCTAGTGGAAAGGTTTATTTGTAAAAACAGTTGATTTTCAGAATTGAAATATAAAAATGCTGCACTTTGTTAGGGCAGTGTTTTTTAGCTAACCCAGTATTCTGGCTCTGATGACAGCTGTAGGACACTGTTTAGAGAAAGCATGAGAACCTACCCACCATCTGTGCATAACATGTCCCTCTTACTGCCCTGGCATCCATAATCGTGAGATTAGGGATGTTGGGAACACATTCATGCCTATTTCCTTCAGTATCTGTTCATGGAATTCCTGTCCTTGAGGTCCCTCCCCAGGAACGTGTGGAGGCAGTAAGCGAAAAGGACTAGACAAATTCATGGAGCATACAGATATTATCGAGAGACAGGTCTTTTCTTCTCAGCGAGGCTGCATATCCACATCTAACAGAGTGGCAGGAGTCAGAAAGAAAGAAGCAGAAGTCTTGCATGTGTCAAGGACCTTACTACACCTAAGCACAGTGAGGACAGGATCTGGCATCTCTTACAAAACTCTGCAGGTTGGGTGGAGCACCTCTCCAATGCAAGCCTGCCAGCCTCCTCGGTTTCCCCAGGGTTCAGCTGAAACTCACCTGGCGGTCCTGCTTTGCTCCCTGCCAAACACCTGCCTGTATCACACAGAGATGACACCACTTGGAAGGGTTTGTTTCGACTCAGGAGACCTTCAGTGGTGGAAGAGCAGGTTGGGAGATCAAGATGCCTCAGTAGAACTTTGTGGTAAGGTAAAACCCTATGGACTCTGGCACTGTTTTCTCACTACACAGTTCAGGATCAGATAAGGTAAGAAATATCATTATCTACCTTCAGTGACAGAAGTCCATCAATATTAATCTTCTGGATCTTTTCTATTATTTTTGGTAATTAAGTACCACATGGTGCTGTTTTTTTGAGACTAACCAGGGCTGTTCATGTGCTCTGGCTGAACAGCATCATTGGAAATAAAATTTTCTACTAGCTGACCACCTGTCCTGTGAGCAGGGGCCTGGGCATCGTGCACTCATGCTGCTTGGTTTGGTCAATCAGTCCCACATACACAGTAGAACAAACTTTAGCAAATGCTGATTTTTAAAATACAGCTATTAAACAACTCTCTATGATAAAGTACTCCTGTATTCTTACTCTTTCTACTACTTCTTACAATTGACTGAACTTCTTATTGCCCAAGTATGCCTTCTTTCAGCACTGTCATCTTTACTGGATCAGGGACTTCAGATCTCTCAAGGTCAGACAAAAAAACTAATCTGGACTTTCTGTTTGGGACCACGAACATCTGAACTCAGGGAGTATGAATATGTCTGTCATGCAGACAGCCAAACTAGCTGGTTTGCCTCACAAAGAGGTTTGAGCTTGAACCTAGAAGTCTTATAGCTGTTAGTGCCATGTTACAGCTTGAATAATCAGATCTGAGTCTCAACAGGCCAATTACATGCAGCACAGTGCTGTGCTGACACAGCTTCTGTTTCTGATTTGGGAGCTGGTTTGTTTTCAACTTCTTGGCTACACAGTGCAGATGTACTCATATCTATCTTCAAGCCCTCACCTTTATGGCAGCAAGAAGCAGCAAAGGCTCCATTATTTCCTTTGAGCAGAGTGAGAAACTTGCTAGTAAAAGCAGTATATCATACTGACATGAGCATGCCTGCCCTGGGATGCAAGACTAAAGGAACTGCCTTCTACTCCCATCCCTATCTGCAATAGGGTAGGTGTAGGTATTTATCCTATGGCAAAGAACAGTGACAAACTGGCATTCGGGAGGATATACTCTCATTTCAGTAAACATCATGCAGAGCAGTTAATGTGGTTTATGCATTTGAGGCAGCCATGGAAAGGAAGACACTTTTAATGCATCCCTCTGCTACCCCGGCCAGAACTGCTTTTTTTTTTTTCTTTTAAAGACAGGTTAACAGCCAAAATGAAAGTTATTAAATTGCACATTTAATTAAAAAGGGTAAGACGCACGATCCAGGGTAGAACAGAGAAAAATGTAAAGCTTTATCTGGATATGTGCAAACTGGCTGAAATAACTAAGTAAGACCAAGGCTTTCTTTAAGCCATTACAGCATTTAAGCCATTACTAATGTAATAAATAGAAAACCTCACTGCAGGATCACTGAGTGGAACTTACAGCGTGTTGAGGTTCTTCAGTCTTCTGAAGGTTCCAGGTTGTATCTCCTTGATGTGGTTGAAACGTAAATCTCTGAAAGCAGAAAATGCAATCAGCACACTCATAATATAAACGAGCCAGTAGCAATCAGCATCAAAGGGAGGAGGGCTGCTGGGACAGTCTGTTGTACCAGGCCTACAGGAACTGGAGAAATGGAGGAGGAGGAGGAGGAGGAGGAGGAGGAGGAGGAGTGGGGATGATGGCTGGGGGTCTACCATTGCCTGCAAAGTCAGCCAAAAGCCTGCACAACACTACATTTACAAAATTTACTCTCATTTCATAGAAAACTAAAGGCTGAAAGGACTCAAGTGATCATTTCCATGAACACCAGACAAGGTTTCTGCTCAGCACCCCAAGTTCACGTGCAATTACACTTGCATCTCATGCTGGTTTGTAGAGGAATGCACATATTCAAGTCGACCCACTTTTTAGGTCCCTAGCAAAATTATCTTTGTCCTAAAATGGTTAAATCTGATCAAATAACCTCATATAATAAGCATTTCACATTCTGCTCCACAGTGCTCCAAGACTCAGAACGGCTTATCGCTGCCTGCATTTCAAATTTGTGCCAACTTCAATTAGAATTAGTGCAGTCCAGGGGATTCTGGCAAATTTCAAGGGCTGTCCATGTATCTACATTGATTTGGAACCCTAAAACATGTTTTTTTGATGGCTAATGAGATAATAAAATAAACACTAAGTGGTTTAACCTGGTTAACCAAGTAGAAACACTTCTATAGGGAATGTGCATCGATTTGGCACCTTGCATGGTCCAGCATATTATAACAAATTGCAAAAGACTGACAACTGCTTTTTGCTGTTAGTTTCTATCCAAAGCACAACAATAAATTATTATATTTTTCCTCCAATACTGCCTGAACTATCACCTTTAGTGAATACACAGCTATTTCTCTGTTTAAGACAGCCTTTTAAGGGCACTTGCTTCAAGGGGAAAAACAAATGAATGTGGTGAAATGCCTGTCATTCCGGTGGTAAATTAAAGAGCATTTGGAGTCACAGTTTAAAATAAGAATTCTACACATTGCTAAATGTTCAACACTTATTTTTAGAATGCACTTCAACAGGAATTGTGGCCTTTATAACATTAAGATTATAAAGAGGTGCATTCACTGCAGATAGCTGTAAACTTGAACTGAGAGCGAGTATCCAAGGGGGCTGAAAGATCTTTGAGCAAGTATTCAAGAGGAGGATACACAGTAGCTAAAAGCTGATTTTAACTTAAGATGTAATGTTTCTTTGGCTTAACAGTTTGCAAAGCAGGTTATTTTAAAAAGGTTAAAAAGAATCCCACTGAGCTTTCTTAATTTTAGGCAGAAAATATACAGTATTTTTATTTAACTCAATTAAGCTGAAATATTAAATCTCTGCCTTGTTACCCCTTTTTATCACTGAATGCAATAGAATGACAGTGGAAGTTGTCTATTCTGTTGTTTTTTCATGTTTCTGTGACTTTTCAGCTTTGAACAAAAAGGAGAAGACTAAATTAGGGAACTTTCTCCCTTTTCTTAGTGGTAAGTATTTCATACTGAAGAGCTAGAGGGCAGGAAGGAAACACAGTTTCAGCATTTTGAAAAAATATTTCAAATGTAACTTGCAAGCAACATTTGCCCACTGCAAACCCTGCAGGCCAGGAGGATCCCGCTTTGGAATTACAGTTTAACAGTAATTTTACCTTTGACATTTTCTGGTGCATTTAGCTTTACTTTCATTGCTTCAAATGCATGTTTCTTGCTTGCCTTGTTGGAAGGTGTTACATATCCCTCTTCACTGTGATGTGAATTTGATGATATCTGTACAGACCTTTCGAGGCCATGGCTAACACCATAAAGCCAAATACAATTAAATATTGGCAAAGGTGATAGGACAATGCACACTGACTATTCTCCATGGTCTCATTAAAAGGAAATGAGGGAAAAACTAGACCATGAAAAAAGGTGAAGAAATGCAAACTTGATTTGTACACTATAACACACAAACACCAACTCTATCTCCTTGGGGGGCTGTAAGGACAGTGTAATTAGTCCAGGCAGCTGGCTACAGGTAATAGGGAAGGGAACAAACAAATGGAAGAAATACACAGGGGTCAAGGCTGAGGCTGCTGATGCTCATGAAAGGCAGCGGGAAGCAGATAGTGAGGTGTAAAATACCACTTTGGGTCACAGACTGCTGGTGGAAAAAAAATCCCACTATTTTAACGCACAAAGACAACTGCAATCCTTCACACCCCAACATTCACACATAAAAGCTCAGCATCCCCAGCTGACACTAAAAGCAAAGCCCAGAACCACAGGTGACTGAAAACACCTCTGAAAACCCAGCACAGTAAAACACAGCTCCCCCACTCCCAGGATTGCTTTCGCTTTGGGTCGCTTGCCGAAAACAACTCCATGGAAATGGTGCTGTGGAAGTCTGCAGCTGGCCTCCAGCTCCCTAAGCAAGTCTGACCTCCTGGACAGCGGGTTTCTTCACCTGTGAGAGCGATAAAGCAAGCCTGGGCTGCAGAGCCTGGCAAGAGCAAGCGTGTGTCACTAACAAAGCTCCCACAACTGCAGCTTGGCCGCACCTTCTATCAGTAGTGCTGCTGGCAAGAAGCACAGGGACGGATCTGCCTCCTGATGGTTCCCATTGCTGAGTGAGCAACGGGGTCTGGTTTCATGCAGTGCAAACTTGCAGGAACTTTTCCCCCTCCACCACCCCCAAGGAGCACGTAATAAAACTTAGTTTGTTATTTTAATGAAATATCTCGATTTTTCTTCCCTTTTCCATTCCAGATAAGATCTTCAAATGAGTCCCTGGACCCCCACTTCTGAACTCCGTTGTTTTGCACTCCTTTGGAAAGGTCACTCTGGCACACTTTCCATCACACAATGGCAACAGCTTTCCCCACAGACAAAAAAGGGAACTGAAACAGCAACTGTCTACTCTGAGCATTTTGTTCAAGAAATTATGTGAATTAACTGGAGAGAATCCAAAGGAAAGCAATGAGAATGATCTGAAGTCTAGAAAACATGGCAACAAAAAGAACTGAAAAGGCTTATTCAGCCATAGATACAAAATCTGTCAGAACATTGCTGCAAAAAGAAAAGGGCAAATAGCTGTTGACCAAAACTGATGAAAGATTCAGAATTTTTAAAAAGATCTTAAACAGCAAGGGTAATAAAACACTCAGGTGGACTGCAGGTGAGACAGACATTAACCACATATGGTTTAGGTAGAGTTGATCCTGCCCTGAGAAGGATGGACTAGATGACTTCTTCAGAGTGCTCTGCTCCCTGTATCCAAGAGAGCTGTAAAAAAAAAAAAAAAAAAAAAAGGGGGTTTGTGTCCCTACACAGCAAAGAATGACCCTGGAGTCTGAGAGGAACCCACACGTTCACCCTTACCAATGCATTTAAAAACAAACAAACAAAAAAAACAACTAACTTTGGCTCATCCACAGCGTTTTCTTCCAGACTTTGCCTCAGCCTGAAGCTTAGCTGGTGAAAGAACACCATGTAGGGCTGCACTGGGAGATTCTTGGCTTGTGTGTACTGATTGAGCACGTTCCCTGCAGAGTTTGTCCCTTTTTACACAGAAAGGCTTGTTTCTCACTATTCGCAGGGTACTCACTTTGGAAACTTCACATTTCTTTTAACAAACAAGTGTGCTTTTTACTGGGATCCACCACACAGCTGCTCCTGTGCCAGCCTGTCCCAGCTGCTGTGTACATGAGCAGCTGGGCTCCCTCACTCCCACCTGCTTCCTTCCACCTTGGAATTTGCAAAATGGGGGTGGGGGTGGATTCCCTTGTGATTTAACTCTCCCCCATGCTTTCAAGGCTGACAGTCTGGGATTACAAGATACTTTTCCAGAAGGAACAAAGGGGATACCTGCTGCTAGAGGATCCCAGATCCTTCCCTACCTTCACACAGCCAAAGCACACCCAGTGGTCTGGGACAGTGGCTGTCCTGCACCACTCAGCACTGATCCCTCCGGACAACAGCAGCTTGACTGGCTCTACAGAAAATCTCACCAAACCCTCGTGCCAAAGCACCACAGCTCTAGCAGGAAACTGGGCTGGAATGCATGGATAATCTCAGATCTGTTAGTGAAATAACTCACCTTTTCTGACTCTGGGAACTCTCAGCCCCATACCTAAGGCTTACCAAGAATGAGAGAATTTGCAGATGGATTGGGGACACAGGTATTTACAGAATGACACTTTTCTCATCCTCTCAGCTGTTATCAGAACAATTGTTCCTGAAATCATTGTGTTAAATAATTAACAATGATTAGCATATAAAGCAATCTACAGCTTTTACAAGAAACCTCAATTTGTTTAATTTATTTATGCTTTGAAAGAATCTCACATTACTGTTACTTAACCAGATAATTAGCTACAAGAGTTATTTTACTGCAGTTCTGTGGAAATTACTGGGTTTGCTACACTGAAGTATCTTTTGTGTTCAAAACATTGTGCACAGCAATGATGCTGGCAATTTGGGACCATTTAACCCAGAAGTGGTTAAGTGGCAGCCACCCAATCATTATCAACAAAGATATCGAGAGTAAAGGTTGTTTTACAAACAGAGATAAGACTTTGAGGTTCCTTCCAGTTTTGCCTATGGAAGGGAGGGTGTGAAAGACATCCTAAACATGATTTTAAAGTCAAGTTTCCCACTTATAAGAAGAGCCAGAACACTTGTCAGAAAGATGCTCATTTATCTAACTTATCCACAGAACACCAGAGTCAGCTCTGCAGGTTCCCCCATCCTGCCAAACAGCTACAGTCCTGGCAGGAAGGGAAAACAGCCTTGCTGAGATGGGAATGAAGTTTTCCAGACTCATTGTCATCAGCTCCCCAGCTCAGGAATGTCCCTCTTGCACATGAGTCCACAAACAGCTTTAATAAATGACAGCCTTCATCTCTGAATCCCTACATGGAGAGCTGAGCATTGTCATCTCTGCTAGACAGATGAGGAGACCACAGGGGGGCTCAGGGCTGGGGGGGGCTCCAAGTGTCTGCTATTTTGGGGTGTACCAGTTTAAGACACCAAGATTTAACTGTTCGAGGAGTGAAGAGGAAGGAAAATATATTCAGCATGGAAATACTGATAAAGGAGATAAGATCATGGGTGAAACACAGAAGAGCAAGCAAATGCGGAGACCCTCATGCTGCAGAACAGGCTATTATCCCCTTCTGTACACTGCTTACATACTGAAGTTAGAGGGATGGGCACAGTTGATTTTAATTAAGAAATTACCACAGCCATTCCTGAAAACAGCTTTTTAAAATTTCAGCACCCACAAATAGGTCAGATTTTCAAAAGGGCTCCCTCTTTGTCAGCTGGAGCAAGAACTTGACAGTAATCCCGCAGTCAACATACCAAGCTGTTTTGATCCCACTTTTTCTGTGCATGCAAGCCAGCGTGCACTCACAGGCACGTGTTCAACTGTGTGAGACTACAGCACTCATTTATACAAAAAAAATTGGTTCTAGGCAGCTCTGGGCAGTTTGGGGCCACCACAGGCACTTCCCACAACCCTCCTGGAAGCCCAGTTACCAAAGATGCAATTCTGGTCAGGGTTTGGGGAAGTCAGGCTGTACAATGTGTCTGAAAGAGCTGCAGCTACCACTGCAAAGCTCGACAGAGCACTCCTTAACTCACCTCAGGGAAGACCCCTCTCTTGGCACTGCTAACACTCCTCTCCACTGCCTGCCCTGAAGGCAGTGCCCAGGCACAAGGAGTCTGCTGGTGCTTCTTCCCTGCTGGAATCATTTTGCCACCTGCAGCTTGAACAACCCTTTAGCTCTCACCAGTAAAGGCAGGTGCAACAAATACCTCCAAAACATAGTTTTTGCCCTGGACACGTATTGAAGTAGGAAGATTACACAGCAAACCGTTGATCTCATCAATCTTACATAATTTGAGCTATTATGTATCAACAGCTGGTATGGAGATTAGGGTCTGATCCTAATCAAATGAGCTAAATCTATTCTTGGATATTCATGTCAGCAAGGAGCAGGAGTCTCTTAACCTAATGCATATTTCCTTTGCACCATCTATTCAAGATATTGCCCACATCAAATAAAGACAACTTCCCCTCCTCCTGAACTGTATTCTGACCCTGATCCAGAAGCAGTAAAAGAAAGTTTGAGCGTAAAGATATACTTACCTTTTCAGGAAACCCCAAAAGCAGTAGCACCATGTCAGCTTAAGTGAACTGCTATGGCATTTTTAAATATGAAGTCTCTTGTAACAAAGATGTCAGCTTTTTTCTTTCTTAAAAGCATGACCATTCAAGTCTTCATCCAAAATACAAACACATTCTTTCACCAAACAATACTGACTTCTCCAATCCACTACTGTAGCCCACTCTGAGAAAGCTGCCTTAAAGAGCACAGGAAAACCTCCTGGTACAAGAAGAGGAAGAAGGATGTGGTGAGGCCAAGGCAGCCCGTGAAAGTGCAAATACTCAAGTGAGAACCAGATGAAGGGGCACTACAGTTCAGTGAAGACAGGATTGCTAAACACTTGAGGTAACTACAATTCCAAGAGTTAGGATGATTTCACCAAAAGATGCTGGAATGCTTCTAGGAAGGAAACAAACTTTAAATACTTTCCCTCCCCATTTTCCTTCCAATGAAGGGCCTTCTATAAATAGAACATTCAGAAGACTTTGGTCACCTCCAAAAGGTTTAATGAGGATTAAATACTAGAGCAAAAGAAGTCAGAAGGAGATCACACCTGGAACATCCAGAATGTGTGGGTGTACGTTTAATGACTGCATATAAGACTACCACACGCAGAGGAAATGACTAATCCATTCTTCATCTGAAAGACAAAGTGCACAACAGAGACCACAAAGGGAGCAGCATTTCCAAGAACTCATTTGCTTGGTAAACCTTCCTCCCACAAACGTATATGGTTTTCTTGCAAATACGCTTCTTAAGATACACTGAGAGTGCTGTACCCTGTCCTAGTACAGCCTTCCCTCCTGCTGTGTAACAACCTGCAGGAAGAAGAGGAACTGAGCAGCCACTGAACATGCAGCACAACAAAACAAAACTTGTCAAACTGGCCGTGCTTACGCTGCTCAATTAGCAACCAGGTCTGTGAACAACTGGGTCACCTTCAGTTCATGCCAGCAATGTGTTCAGATCCCAGATATCGCGCCGCCTTTGCTGGTGCCCTCAGCTATGTTTCTCTAGAAGTACCCATTCATTATGTGCTATGCATAATGCAAAAAGGAGAACAACCCATGGATAATTGGATTGCAATCCATTAGCTGCCAGCCAGAGGGGAACTTCTTTCCATGGATTTCTTCTACTTATGCCCACACGTTTCAAAGTTTATTGTTTTAAATGTCTTTCTGTAGAACAAATGACTTTGAAGGTTAAAGACCTATTGAAATTTTCTGAGTGTATGTTTCACAGCTGTTCCCTTCTTTGGGCTGCTGGCTAAACGAACTGCTTGAATCCCAATGGTAACCAGCAGATCACATCTGGATAATAGTGTTCCAGTTGAACAGACAGCAGCCAAAATACGTTTGCAGTTAAACGCCGTGAATTTTTATAGCTTACTTATCTGTACATGTGTAGCCATTCCTGCCATCTTATTCTCTGCTCAGGATAAAATGAACAGACTTCATTACCAAAGACAAATAGTCTATTGCTAAAACCAGACATTGGGCCAGATCCTCAGCTGCACCCAGCTGGGACTGGGAAGGGAGGAGGAAAACGGCGACCAAAGAGGAGCCAGTAACAGCTCATCAGTCCCAGAGCTGGTTCCATGCCAGTCCCAGCATCACTCAGAGATGGCCATGGGCTGCTCAAAGTTACGCCAGCTGGCTACCGCCCCGAGGGGGCCATCTGCCAGAAGGGCTCGTTGAAGCACAGCGTGTGCCGGCTAGAAGACTTCCCCGCTCTTCAAGGATTGTTCAAGAGAGGGTGGCACAGAGTCACAGAAGTCAGAAAGTCCCAAAGTCCTAACTTCAAAGTAAAGCCCATCTGGAAGCTGCAGCTGTTCTGCAAGGGAACGGATCTGGAGCCTAGGATCGGTATTTGAATCTACAGTCACAGACTCGATCCTATTCATACCAAAGGGCAAATGTGGAAAATATCACAATCCCATATTTTCTACTCAGAATAACTCCACGATCAGACTATTCTTGATATAATTCTGAGCCTTCACACTGAGCAGCAATAGTTCTCCTCCCACGAGAAAGATTAACATACCAAAAAGCTGGAGTAGTCAGGGGCTTGGTTAAGAAGCATTCTTTGATCTTTCAGAATTAAATAATAAGAATTATTATTCAAATGGTATTTATAACAGACACAATGGGATGCTGGATGGCAAATGCATTTACATACATTAAATCCTCAAGATAGCCAGAAAGTCAGCATCTTTACTTGCTGCACACCATACAAAGGTACATGATCTGCCTACAGAGAACTTACCAGGCTCATATTATTCTCTGTCTATGGGAATCACTACTTATCAGTATGGGTTTTACTTATAATTATGCAGGCAGTATCAGAAGAGAATATACCAGATAAAACTCCCTTAAAAATACCAGTCTTTATAGACAGTCATCTCATCTCGAAATATTACTGCTTTCCTATCTCACAACTATACCATTTAGCTAATGCTTAAAACCCTGGTTTCGCATTCAAAGCTGTGGCTATCATGCTAAACTAAATAAACCAGCTTTCCAAATGGTTAAGCATGCAAACCATGGATCATTTACAAACACTATACATGCAAACTAGTCAGTAAGCTAGACACAGCAGGGGAGAGAGAAGTATGTTGACTGCATATGTTGCACTGGAAAACCTGGTCACCTGTCTAGGTTGAGTTTTTACAAACAACTCAGTGACACTTAAATCGCAACAAGATACTACCAGCACTTCTACTGAAGCTGCAAGGACAAGCCAGGGACCAGAGTTACATTTTACTCTCCGAAGCACAGAAAGAATGAAGTGCACTGCTGCCAGAGGACATTTAGAAATACACCATTCCTGTACTGAAAAAAACTTGGTGACCACAGTAAATTTCCCTCCCTCTGCAGTCAAGGAATCTTTACAGGAAACACGCTCAAGCTATTCATTGCTACAGCAAATGCTGTCTTGTTTTGAATAGAGAACAAAAATTAAGCTTCATCAAGCTCAGAAATATTTCAGTTTAGCCATAAAAACAAAATTTTTCCCCAATAAAATTTATGTTTAAACAAAAAGCAGAAAACTATTTCGCCAAAACCAAATGGAGTAGGAATATTTTAAATATTTAAACATTTAAAGATGCAGAAAAAGCTATAAGGGGAGAAAAAGATTAGTGGCAATTTGGAGAGTCAGACTCTGCAAGTTACTGTAGAGCAGATAGCTACTACCCAGATAGTGTGCAACAAACCATAAAGCAGACAGCATCACTCTGTACAATAACTACAGCATCACCAGCCTAGAGAGAAAGCAAGTCCAGATTCCGGTCTGCCCCAAGTCAGAGCGAATCCCAGGTAGCCCATCTGCAATCAGTGTCCCCACCAGTGTAGCTTTGGCAGCTAGAGCAAGAGCATTTTCCTGTGTGCCACTACTGCTAGAACCTCTCTGTTTTCCATCCACCCAAGCAGATCTGGATGGCAGCATTTAAAATGCCAGCACCCTGCCTGCATTATACTCCTTAAGCTGCTAGCAGATAAATCGCGTTAGTAATATTAGTGAAATGTTTACAGGAGACACTAGTACAGATGTTCTGGCTTAGACCAAATTTGGTTTGTTATGGGCACAGAGAAAGGTTTCTCAACCCACTAGTGTTGAAGAAGTTTTACAATCAGAAGTGATTCAACATTTTTAAGATAAATTTTTGACAAGTCTTCCCTGCTTTTTACAAAAAAATGTCTTTCAAACCAAGGGATCAGCTAAGAGCAGCACAAAGAGAAACATTTTGTCACATGCAACTACATCTTAAAGACACCTTTAAGCACAGGATTTACTACCACAGAATGACAGGAAAGGGCTCTTCTGGACCTGTCTGTAAGAGCTGTTTAGAGGTCTCCAAGTTTTACATGCCCTTTTCCTCCACATCTTCCATTTGAATGGACACAGCCAGCAGCTCCCTCTCCAAAAGGAACAGCCAACTCAACAGGTACATTTTATTTCTCAAGGAGTCTGTGAGATGCCCCAATTGTTGCTTTCCTAATAAACTTTACATGTGGTTTGTATAGTTCAGAAGAAATGGGGTTGTATTTATGAAAAATTAGGTGGTTTTTTTTCTGTAGAAACAAAAGCCAAACTGCTGTATTTCCTCTCTCTCTCTCCTACACCCATATACAAAGCCTTCTCAAATGTAAGCTGTGTACCTTTCTATAAGCCCAGTTTAATATTTGTGACCTTTGATTCTCTGAAACTGTCTTCCAGTGATTTCACGAAATTCTTATGCACTTCTTCAATTCCCTTGATTGTCCTGTTAACAATTAACTGATGCCAAAAGAAGCAGTTTTTTTTTTTGTTGTTGTTGCTGCTCTTCTAAAAGCACAAAACAGTTTGCAGTGCAGACAATTCTGCACCAAAAAGGATAAAAAGCATGCCTTTAGCTTTGGCTTTCTCTTTCTTCTTCCTAAAGACCAAGCAGGTAAGAAAGGCAGTAAAATGAAATGGTTACTCACAGTATGTTTGTCTGGGGTGGGATATCGGGGATGGTTTCCAACATCAGATGCATACATCTTACTGTAGTCCTGAAGCACAGGCAGCGACTAGGACAGGAACAGGAGAAACTAGGCAAGAGGAGAAAACACGAAAAGCCTAGAAGAGCTGAAGATTTGATCAGCATGGTGTTTGCCCGAGTGTATTTTCCTCAATTCTGAACTGCAGGGAGCTGACAAAAAAGTTTCCCAGCCCTGAGGTCCAGGAGGAGGGGACTCATCAGCATGTGTTTGCAATTAAATCAAGGCAGTTTGACAGTCCAACCGCCCACCCTCTCTGCCATTATGTACATCACTGAAGATCAGACTGTTCCCACCCCTCTTTAATTGTGGTGTTGAAATCCTAAGTCTTAATTTTGATTTATTCTTACGTTGTTTCTTGTTTTGAAGAGCAAGTTAACTCCTTAGCCATTTTATCTAAAAGCATACAGAATGCACCTTTGTGGACAATGACAAAAAAACTTCTAGGACTCAAACAGCCCGGGGTCATACTTTTATGTCAAAATTTTTGCCTTTACACACACACTGCAAACTAAGGATGGCATCTTATCTAATAGCCTCTGTCAAATGTAGCAGACAGTACAACTTTTAGGATTGTTATTACATCTATGTGTAACATCTGGTAAAATACATCTCCCATGATTTGTGGGAACTTGGAGTGCTACAGATAAGGGATTTTAAAAGGGAGACTGCTAACAAACAAATAACCTCCAAATAAAGACAAAAAAATGACTGTATGCACTCTGTCATGTTATACAGAGTAAAATCTGATTAATTTCAAAGACTTTTTAGCTAATATAGTTTCATACTACAAAAATGTAATTTAGAAAAATGTTGGGGCTTTGGAAAAACCAGGGGCAATTGAGTGGTAAAGAGAGAAAGAAGCAATTAAAACAACTGTGAGGTCTGCATCTCCTGCAGGAGTTACTGCAATTCAATCTGTTTCTCCCATTGGAGGATAAAAAAAAAATTGAGATGCAAAAAGGACTTGTTCCCTGTTTAATTAATCACTTTTACCATTATAAAGAAGCTTAGCGTGGAAATAGCTTGTCTTTAAGTTTTCAGTTACTACTATACAAGATCCTACATGTGTGGTTTTAACACAAGTGTGAAGTATTAAAGCTCATCAGGATATAAAGCTACCTCAGGAACCCCAAACACAGCATCATTTCGTATTACCTGGAGGACCAACCCAAAGTTTCCCATGAACCTGCAAGTCTGCTTTATACTGTAAACTGCAAAATAATTAACATGACAAAATGGTACTTAACCAGAGTGACATCACTTCCCGGTTCTCTTTTCCCCTCAGATACTTTGTCACTTGAGCATTTGTGGTGAAAGTGTTGTTTTCTCTAGTTTCTAAGTGGTTATTTTTGCCAGTCTTACTCTCTCAATGACCCTGTAAATCAAGGCTTAGATAATACATTAATAAGATTATCATTCTCCTCCTCACCCAGAAATCTTTCAGGTATTTAGTTTCTGCTGACACCTATGACATCGGACAAATTACCATTATACAATAGCTGATGCCTTATACCAAATCACTTACAAATTTAAGCAGCAGTCATGTAATACATGGTAAAAGCTATTCTTTTCTAGTCAGCAAAAGGACATTATGCAGCAGGTTTCCTGCCCCTAACACTTAAGCAATCTGTTGCTTGTTTGCACTGGCACCACTTTGAAAACTAGGCAAGTTTGTTGAACTCCTTCCCCTTCCCCCCCTGTGGACCCAACTCATGGTTTTGAGCATAGTGTCCTCTAGTGGCCACCCAACCCTTTCTTACCAAAACAGGTTGTAAAAGACTTAACATCTGCTTCAGCCTTTAAATAACATACTGATTTCTCCAGGTAAATGATAGCTTTTAATTCCGATTTGAGAAGTTAAGTGCAGCTCCCTCCTGTGTGTGCTTTAAAAAAGATGACACAGGTTATGTCACTGAAGTCTGCGAGACTTAAGTCCTATGTTCCTCCACTCTGTTCCCCATACCATCTGTTTCCAAAACACACTGAACTCTGTTAGGACAGGATAACATAACTACTTAGGAGCAGCTCCGTAAGGAAGTATTTCTAGGAAAATAAGCAAAACCACTCTCTTCTGACCATGTTTCAGCACTTAGGAAATTCACAAACATCTTCCATGGCACATCTGGATGCTTCACAAATACAACACTTTTGCCCTTTGTCTCTGATTATGTCCTGTTGCATAAACTATGAGCTCTAAACCAATCACCTGCAAAAAACATTCCCTTCCAGGTTTATTTATATTGCTACTAGGAGAACTGAGCTACACATCAGTCATGTTTCTGTACACACTGTCCTTGCAATCTTAGTTCGGGCCTGGTTGTGCAGTTGGTGGCAGCTTCTGGAAGGACTGATGGGTATTATTATTTTGTGGGATATGGATAATTAGCAAAGTCAGCAGACTTAATGGCCATACAACACGGAATAATTTGAGTGCAAAAAGGCAAGTTCTGCAGCCTAGATCTACTTAGGAGCAGATCTTCACTTGAAGTTGAAAGCATACCCTTTCTACTTTATCTCCCCTTCACAACAAATGAGATGTTTGTGAGATGTTACAAAACAGGAGCAATCACATTCCCTTACACTTGCGTTAATTCATTTTATTTTCCAACAACACAATAAATTGTTTAAAAACAAGTGTGCAGCTCTGAACAAGAACCAAAAGTTAACCCTTAAGTGACAGGAACAAGACTTAATGCTTGTGTCCCACGCTTCAGCATTTGCAGCCTATGCTAGAAAGACTTTTTCCGCACTGGTAGAAGACAAGGAAGTCTTTTTTTTGTCCCCCCCCCCCCTTNACCCTTCTTTGTTCTGTTTTTAACTATCACTTCTGTTGCAGTAAAAAGATTTCACTAGAGTACACCCCCTGAAGAGTTCATCACTACTTCCCAGGGAACTGAGATGTATATTTTACTATGAAGTGAACATAAACATTACCTGTCTTGACAAATTTCATCTGCTTGATACCATTGATATGACACATCCATAGCTTTCCAAAGCAGGAAAGGATTTTTTCTTCTAGCAAGCATCATACGAAGGAAATCATTAATACTGTACTAGTCTCATTTCATAGCTTGTAAAAGGACATCTATCATACACACAGATAACAGGAAGAAACAGTCTACAAATAACTATCATGTGGAATAAGGTTAACAGATACATTTCATTAGCAACAGCTGGATTTGCTACTATGAGCAGCTTCCTATTACAGCTGAAGCCAAAGTATTATTCTCAATACTAGTATGGAAGCCTGAAAACTAGCTCCTAAAATCTGCATTAATTAAGCACTGAAACAGAGCATAGGAGACGAGAGGGGAATTGCAAAAGTGGTGGCAGTTCAGAAGGCATTAAACAAGCGACTGTCATGTTTGGTTTAGGCAAGCCTGTCTCAAAGTCAAGAAACAGACCAGATGACCTCTTGATGTCTGTGTTGTCTACAAGCCTATCAGCAAGGTAAGCGAACTCACTCTTTAAATGTTCCATTAAAACCAAGATCAGTGCTGTGTATGTTAATTCCAGAAAACATCGTGCACAACTCCATCACATAAGGATTTGGAAATCATCAGATGGGCAGGTTACTTTTGATTATATTCTGAGGAGTTCACCTAAAACTATGCACTTGTACCATATTATTAAGTGCTTCTCCTAGTGTCTTAAGTACTTATTTCCATAATTGAAGGTTATCTACAAAGTATTCTAATCACAACATGATTCAAAGCCATGTTAAGAAGGCTAAAAAGTCTTTACTGAATTTATTGATACAGAAACACTCATTAATGAAAGTTTTTAAATTATGTAACACTTTTGCATGCCTCAGGCAAATTTAACTCCTTTCTATACACAGATTTTTCAGCTTACACACTACTGATTAAAGCAGTTTGAAGTTCATTTCTTTTTGCAAATTTACTGCACTATCAAAACCTAAAACGAGTCACATACAATTAAAGTGAAGACTACTAAAACAAAAAGAAACAGTAAAAGCAGGTAAAAGTCCTTGAGAGCTTACAGACTATACAAAAAACAGTTATGCTACAATTACTCTACTAAAAACGCATACAAAACTACAGTGCAAGTGCCTGTGCACAGGGAAAACGCATTTATGGTTCCCCTTCATTTATACACTATAAGCAATACTATTTCACGACTATATTACACAGAACTTCTACGATGGGTTTGTTTGGACCTGTGTTTTTTTTGGACAAGGGGACAATCTGACAACCTAGAACATACATTTCCTGTATATATATTTATTTACTCAACCTTATCCAGGAAAAATAGCAGTATTTTATGCATCTTACAGAATACTACAAAAATCTAGCAAATGCAATAAAAAGGCAAATCTGGTGAAAAATCTGATAAAATATCTTTCAAAATTGGGGGATGGGGGATGGTTAAAAATCAAACAGGGCTAAACAAAAGATATTCTCCCTCAACTGGTCAGCTTTAACACAACCTCAGCAAGGTTTACTAGCATGACCTGAACTTTAAACATCACTTTTTAAAGTAACTTCTTTATGACACCCATGAAAAGTTCTGCAATTGACAAACTGAAGGATAACCTGCTAGCCAAAAGTAAAAAGCACCCTGTACTATGCAGAGGCAGGGAAATTGTGCCACGATACAGAAAGTTGCATACCTGGTATGACAGCTATTAAGCAGAAATGCCTAACAACTACAGAGATGATAGCCTTTGGGGAAGCACAGAGAAAAACTATATATAGATTCTATTACGCCTCCACTTATCACCATATTCAGGATTTTCATCTGTAGAAAGAAATTCATTGTGGTTGCCAGATTTACGAGATGGGTACTTGCACGTTTACAGGAATCCATCAGCTCAGTGGCCACATAACTGCCCCACTCAAAATACACAAAAATCTGATTGCTTGGGGGTACTATTTACAACAGAAGTGAAGATTTAGGAAACTAGAGGCAAAATACAGCCTACAACTCTTTCATATCACATGGCCACCAGCCACATGACACTTACCAGATAATATTCTCAAAGACAAAAAAGCCTATTAAGCAAGGAAGAGTTCTCCAGCTTGGGCTTAGACTTACAAGAGTTAGCTATGTATTTTCAAAGCTGCACAGAACTTTGAAACACTGTCTTTAAACAAGCTGTGCAACTCAGTACCATTAACTGAATACCCAGCATATTTTTGGCAAGACGATCTTCATTCATTCATTCCTCAGAAACTGAGGAGACAGCTTAAAAATAGATATCAAAGTGATACCAACTTAAGTGCTTTTGATGGGGCAACACCTTTCTTAACAGCTTCATTATCTACTGAGTTTTTTTTTTATTATTATTTTTATTTTTTAAGCAATACAAGCTTAAGGGTTTCTTTCCAGCCTATGCTGGTTTAGGTAGATTTTTCAAACAGGCTGAACCATAGTCAACTTCCCCTTCCAAACATGGTATTTCCTTCCATCAGCATTACAGGAAGACTGGGGAATAAAAAGTTAAAAAGTCCACACCCACAAAACTGCAGAGTGTAAAGTCCTTCTATGCAAGTCTGTTAAAGCATCTATTTCTTTGTTGCAGGAATAAACTAAACTACGGAGACAATCAACCTCATTCCACCTACTGTATGTGGACTAGATGTACACAAGCTGTATTCTAGCCACCTTGCCATGGCAGGTGTGCACATAGGAACATCTAAGAACTGCATCAATTTGGCTTTCTAGACAGTTTGCATATACCCTCCACAAAACCGTTTTGGCCGATTTCCCAGGACACAAGCCTCTCTGCCCAGGCTAGAGCTCTGCACTCCGCTCCGTTCAGCTCAGCGGATATAAGTTCTCACACAACTGCAAAATAACAGATTCTGCTTTCACAGTCAATATTCACAAACTCTCTGCTACGCATCTCCTCTCTACCCTCGCCCCATTCAGAATTACTCTGTAAACATTTCCAGAGACAGTCATAACCCTGAGCATCCTGTTAAAGCTGATCAGCTTCACAACTCTTCACCTGACTCCACTGCTTTAAAAAAAAAAAAACTTTACATCTCATTAGATTGTAATTCACTAAAACAGGTGTTTCCCATTAAGCAAACCAATATTCTGTATAACATTTCTACCTTTTACTGAAAATTGATATTTGTTTAAAAGCAAAACTGAGACCAACCAAAGGGGAGCTGATGCTTTCCTTCTGCATTCAAAACCTGGATGCCTCAAGAGTAACACCAAAAATTCTTTTCTTTCTTATCCGTAAAAGTTGTGCTTTTTCATGTTTCTGGAAGAAAAAGGTTTGCCAGGTCAGTTTTTTTTTTTTTTTTTTTTTTTAACTAATCTTCATCCTCCATTAAACACACGCCATGGTAAACACATGGCAGGTAGAGTGGGAGAGTGCACAGACAGCAAAAGGTCTTCAGGGAACTGCTTAAGAATATAAGAATATTTAAAAAACTGCAATTCGGTAGAGCAGCCATGAGATTTTAGAACATCTCTGTGCAGTTAGTTTCAGGGAATTAAATCCTCCTTCCTGTAAGCAGCCAAGCATTCCACCAACTTGCTTCCTAAGGAATCCCTGCTGTAGGATAAAACTATAGCACGCAACCAAGAAGAAAGAGGGCATTTAAAAAAAAGCTATAATGTTTAAGTATACAGCAGCCACATTCCCCAGCCAGCCTACTGCCTTGGGTGGTCATATTAGCAGGCAAGCAAGTGGTATACGTTTGTCAAGCCCTAAGTAGTACTTTATTTTCTGCCTACTTCCCACTTTCTAGAAGGAAATTACTTTTCCCTGTAATAAAGCAGGTAATATTTCAAGGGATCAGGCAAAGGCAAACTCAAGACCTTTTCTCTCAAAAAGTTTACAGGGGGATCTGGCTTTAGTTCAGAGGGTTTAGTTTCCTCCTCTTCTCGCCTCTCATCCTCGATCTCCTCACAGTTGTTATCATCTGATGGGTTGGAGATACGACTAGCGAAGACCTCTTTGTCCAAGAAAACAATAGTTTCCATGCGACGGCGACGCACACGTCTTCGTTTAAATCTTGGGGGGTTCTTCAGCCCGTTTCCATTTTTGCTCATTGTTTCTTGATGTATAATTTTTTTAATGGTTCCTCGGATGGCTATGCGAGCCAGATCCTGGAGGCTGCGAACAGCCACTGGGGCTAAAACAAAATGAAAACCATGAACAGATATGGAGAAACTCCCCTCGAGCACTCACAGGAAAAGCTGCATTTGCTCAGATTAAATCAGGCCACTTGAATTCCCTGCTGTGATTACAAAAACAGCTCTATTCAACTCCTGTCAACTCCGATAAACTGTATTGTAACTTTCCAAACAAAAAAATTAATTATGCATTTCTCTCATTAACTGGAGAGAAAGAATGGGATGAAAGAAGAGTTTCATATTTTGATGTCAAGTCCTCACAATTATTTTAAGATACACATCTTAAAGATAAGAATGTAGACTTAGTGACTGATACTGTGACTATTTAATAACCTATACATTTTCCTATTGTAGATAACTAGACCTGAAGTCTATTTAACTCTTCCACACAATGATTTTCCTATTATGAAGTTACTTCAGCTTTGCCAAGTTTTTCATTTATAAAACATGAGTACTATTTATGCTCTTCAGAAACTGCTTCAGACTTAGTGGGTGAAGACTGGCTGGAAATCAATTGATAAAAGTAATTTTAGAAGCATACGTTAAGTTGTTGTGTTAAAAAAAATACCTCCCACGTTAACGGTTTGGAAGACTTCTGTCTTCTGCACTTATTTGCTGCTAGTATATAAACGCATAACATAACACAACTCATGCAGTATAAAGAAAAAATATATTGATGTATACACATCCATGTACTAAAAAAAATCAAAACCATTTTCTACTGAAAACAAGCATTCCTGTGATCAGAATGAAGGAATCAGAAAAAAATAGCATGTAATAAATGCAGGTCTCTCTACAAAGACACCATAAAAAGTATGCTTAAATGCAGACTTAGTGGACTTTCTGGTACTGTATGGACTGTTTACTGAGGTGCTTTCTGTCACACAGACACCTTTCTAGAATAAGAACAAAGCCTGACTAATCTCTTTATGAGCATCTCTGTCTTCATGCATTCTTAAGAGGCCTCTCTATACCGAAGACTTAATCCGAAGATTAAGTCTCACATGCAGGCCACTACGTATGGCCGCATTTCAAACAGCTAACCAGAAATTGCACAACTTAGTTCCCTCAAGTGTTCCGGGTTCAGGATAATTCTGAATTGCTGGGCAGTGAGAGCCTTTGGGTAGATGTTTGTTCACAGGTACTGCCTGTGTGTTTTCCATCACCGTGGCACAGTGCCTGAGAACTGTGACAGTACGTGA
The DNA here is from genome assembly GCA_013399115.1 of Anseranas semipalmata. NCBI lineage: Eukaryota > Metazoa > Chordata > Aves > Anseriformes > Anseranatidae > Anseranas > Anseranas semipalmata. The sequence goes on along the minus strand of VXAA01003386.1, from coordinate 351,687 downwards.
TTCAGGATTCAAACAGATGTCTGAACACGCAAAAACAATGACCAAACATCCCATAAAGCTTAGGTACAATTTCACAACAGATTGTTTATATTTAGAATCTATTTTATGCAATTCTGATTCTAGCAGCACATAGACTTAAAGACAGACTGGGATCCAACAGAGGAGTCTTAAATGGACAACTGTTCAAAGGAGGAAGCGGTTGCAGTAATTTTTATGGAAAGGATTCATAGCAATGTTATGAACAAGGAAGCAGGGTGCCTCTTATAACCAAAGAGCAGACAAAATCTCCCCCATAGCCAAGAATGTTTGTACTCACGCAAGTGAACAAGCCTTGATTTTCCTGAATCTGCGTGGTTAGGCTGAATCAAAGGAGCAAAAGAAACAGCAAGAATCTTCTTGGTTTCCCAGGCAGAAGGACCAGTACGAGTTATCTTAGTTAACTAAACCAAAACAAGGAGGTTATTTTCCTGTGTGTGAACTACGGTAAGATTTTTAAATAGAAAATGAACAAGCAACTCCTCTGCCTGGACAAGCGGTTAAAATACTAGAAACTACAATAGTAAAAAGTTAGGTAATAAAAGGAATCACCTTTTTCCCCTCCAGAAAATTCAGAACTCCTGATGGGATTAGCCCCAGGTAGCTTTTTCCATTAAATATGACTATGCACAAAATATGTGCACTGCCAGTTTGAGTCACCTGGCTTTCCCAGTTCTGAACCAAAACAGCCATGTCTGACTACTGAGAACAAGCGTCAGTCACTGATGAACATCCACTCCTGAAGGAAGTCTGCAACTTGCTGAATTTCTGGTACAGCTCAAATCTTACACTAACTCATTGTCCAGCATCTTACTGGGAAGAAACTCTGCACTCTGCTAATCTCAGCTACCTTGCTAGAGGTAAAAGGTCAGACAGACACCTACACCTTGGCCATTCAAGTCCATTAAAACACCACACCTTTACACCAAAAACAATCATCTGAATTACAATCTTGAGTTCGCACACAGGGCAGTTACCCACATTTTACTAAAAATGAATCCATTGACACTTAAATAGAGATGACTTGCAAGCTCTTTCATAAGTCAGAGTGTAAAACCTTCTAAAAGCAATTTTGTACTTTGTCATAAGTACATTTGGTTATATAACTTGAACAAAGCCTTCTCACATTTTCCTGCAGCATGGAAATAAGCTTGCAGTCAACAACAAAAGATCAGCATACACGAAAGACAGGTACAGCTATGAATATTATGGTAGCACCTAAATGTTCAAAGTTCAGCTACCACTCTGAGTGAAAACTGGTGTACTCTAAGCTTTCTCTAATTTGCCAAATCGCTGTTGGTATAAGAAGTGCAAACTAAAGGAAAAGCTATTGACTACACTGAGATCAGAATTAAAAATAACTGGAAGAGAAACATGGGTAGAAAGGCACTCAACCTTCTCTTCTAGAGGCATGACAAGAATTCCCCCAACTTTCAACAGGTTCTTCATGTAGTCTTCATGTTCCTTCTGTACTCCAGCACCACAGTAAACACGGTCATACTGAGTACAGTCCGGGGAAATCTCTAAACAATTGCCGGTAACAAATGATGGCTCACAAAATTCAAATCTGAAAATCAAGAAGATGTGTATCATAAAGGAATATTACAATTTATCAAATGAATTACTTTCATGATTCTGAAAAAATTAAGACAATGAAAAATACTTGAAAAATGTTTCGTGGCATTTCTCCTCCCAAGCCCTTGTATTCTAGAGATTATCAGAACAGACCACAGCTGGAAATCTAGAAACCACAAAAAACCTGAGGTGAGACCTCGTACATGAAAATTTCCAAAGGGTATCGATGCCAGATTTCATACCAGATTTGCATATAACTTCAGAGCTATTTTTAGTTAGCTAATGCTGACTCAGTTATAATATCTAAATATAAACATTTGGCCTGCAATTCTAAATGTAAGGGTCTTGAGGACTAGCGTACCAGTTTTTTTGGCATTTTCAAAAGCTTTTAAATGGTTTTCAGATGTTCTGGGGAAGCCTGATGCTTCAGAAATATGCATGCTGAAGCCAACGGGAGTTTTGCCATTAGTTTCAAAAGAAGCTTGATTTCACCCTTCATATAAAGAATTGTTGTCTATTGCATTTCTGATTTATTTTAGAAGCAAAATGAGTAATTTTAGGATGCTTCTGTTTTTCTTACATGCTCCAAATGTACATAAACTTTAAGCCCTACATTTAAGGGCTGACGTTGATATAAGTTGTACAACATATCTATTTGTCTACTGGTATTTTGAGAGGCACCTCAGTATAGTACCTACTTATTCCTAAACACTTCCTGAAGCTTTTTGCTTTTGCTAAGTGTGCTAGACATTCATAGCAGCTGGCTAACAGTTCCTACATGAGGTGTTTTAACAGCGTAATAACCCAGCAGCCACTTCTCTCAGCAATGCCAATTTTCCAGTCATGTTGATTTCTGAATTCAGCTGACTTTCGCTTTATAGCTACTTATCTGGAGAGGGAAGAAAAGCCTCCCTTAAAACACCTGTTCAAACAATAGCAATGTGACTGGGGAGGTGGGGTCATCCACATGCAAGCACCTTCCATGCAGAAAAATTTCGGTCTGCTGCCAACATCAAGAAAATACGGCCCTTTCATCAGCAGCTTTCCAGCGTTGCCTTAACAGCACAGAACTGAGTAGTTTAAATTCCAGCATTTAAAGATTTTAATTTTCTTCCTCCCACAACAGGATGACTTTCAGGTAGCCAGAGATATTTTACTTCCATGTTTGAACAAACTGCGAGACAGATCCAAAAATATGACAGCTATAACTTGCTGAGGTTGCTTTTGGCAATGGTTATCTTGCTAGAAAGTTATTACTTTTGACAGCAGCAGAATGGATGTTGTAAGAAAGAACATAAATCAAATCCCAAGCAGTTTAGTACTAACTTAATCATTATAAAAATATCTTCATGTTTTAAAATACCATTTTTCTTCTTCTCAGATAAAACATATTTGGTCAACACAGAAATCAGTTCATATTCTTCTGATAACCATGCATGCTCTCAGATCACAAGCATAACTATTACTGTTATTTGCGGGTTTCAAGTCATTACCTGCAATTGCATTTTAAAATAAGTAACCGTTTTCAGCTTCTCCTAAGCTCTGCAACATCAGAACTGCTGATAAAAACACTACAACAATTCCTGAAACTCCCCCCCAACACACATCAGCTTAGAAGGTCACACACTGAAGCTCAACAAGCCTAAGGAGCCAGAATCCTCAGATTACCCTGAATCCAGAGCTGCCACATGGGAGCAAGAACTGCCACGACTAAAGCCAAGCACACAAAATGAAACTAAATGGGCATTCCACATTCTTACTTGTCAAAGCTGTCACTTGTTTTGATGAAGAAGTCCAATTTCTGCTTTGCATATTCAATCACATCAGAATGAAGCTCCACACCATGGTTAACACCAAAAGGACCTGAAAATTTAGAAGGAACAAGCAACAGATAACGTTAACAGGCACCAACACAAAATCCAACAGAATTGAACACAGTTTTTTTATAGGTTACTTCCTATATCAAATTACTCCTTGAATGTCACTCAGCCAGTGCTCGTGTAGGGTCAGATATCTTACTACTACAATGGAAAGTGGAACCCTGCACTCACAATTTCTGCCAGCAAATAAGGGTGTTTTGCACCATCAGTTTTGAATCATTTGCTCTCAACTATGCAGGAAATTCCTCTGTAGGATGGAAACACCGATAACAAAGAAATACTATTGCTGTAAAACCGACCACCTGGAAAAAACTTGCACGTGTAGAACAGCCTGCACGTTTTAATAAATCCCTCAAAAATCTTTATATTATTTTATACCCCCTTGCTGATATGCTAAAAATCCCCACATCAAAGAAATCAGGAACAGCAATCATAAACTGTACCTCAATTAACAGCAAAAATAAATAAATAAAAACATACGTTATTCAGCTGTCTTGCTTTTTATTCAGAAAAGACTGGATAACTTTTCCAGGAGAAAGAATTAAAAAACCCTAGAGTTACACACTGACATCCTAAATAATCTCAACAAACCTAGCAGAAAAACACACATGATCCCATGAAAAGCCATGGGATATGGGAATGGGGCTCTATCTTGACCAACAAACGTTCCAGCAGCTAAAACTCTTGGCACCCCCACAAGAGGATAATATGTACACTATGGTCATTTGCTATCTATCCTGGCAGCCAGAAGCAGCACAAACGCTGACTTCAGAAATACTTTAGGGCAAATTGCAATTATACAATTGCACTTTGATGCTTTGTGCCTGCTGTAGATGTGGTCACGAAGCCAGTTCTGATGCACTAACTGTTCTTCCACAGGCTACTCCCACCCATACGTTGGTAAGAACCAAAACTGGATCTCAGACACTTTTCTGTCCAGACAGGACAGCACAAAAACAAACGAGGCACAGAGCAGCTATATTGAGAGGTTTCTTCGGGCATGCTCAATCCTAGTCCATAGCATTCCTGCTCCCGGAATCTTGAGCTGGGCTCTTGCTTAAGTGGCAGCAAACCCAAGTTTGTGCCCAGTCCTGCAGGAATTCACTAAAGCCACCTATGTAACTGCACTGCCGCCTGCTCCAACTTGCCACAGAAATCTGGACACCATCCAGTTCCAGAAAAAAGGCTGCAAGAATCCTGATAAATTGGCCAGCTAGATTAATGCATTGTTTATCTTGCTAGCTCTCATTTAGTTTCATTAATTGAGGAATGCTTCCTTCCTAATTTCAAGACTTTTTCATTTTTAGAACTAATGAAAGTAGTTAACGTGATTGAAAAGGTATTTACCCAAGATGAGTCCAACCATAGAACTCAGATAGCCAGTGCCACTGCCAAGATTCAAAAACGACAGCCCGGGTTGCAGATCCAAAGCTTCCATCACCTCAGAGTAAATGCAGGGTGCTGACAGATGAATATTTCCATGCTTCCATGCCAAGTCCTTGTAAGCATTGTCTTTGAACTCTTCCAGGTAGTAGTCTGCTCGATCAATGGCACGGAACGCCTGCTCTACCAGTTCTGTCCGGATATATTGTGCCTCCTTCAGGTTATCAATTAACTCATCATTGTCTTCTCCTGCACTCACTGCACCTCCCATCTTCAAGTTTTCTGTAAGCACTAAAACTAAAGAAGAAAAAGGGAAGGTGAGGTATAGAGCATGCATTTGAACACTAAGTTATGCTGTTGTACATGAAGTACTTTGAGAGAGACCTTTAAGCACTTGAAGGACAAGTAGCAGAAAAACATTACCAAACAATGAAGAACAAAACGCAGCAGATCTGGCATCTAGCACCTGACGCTAGCAGGGAAAATCATAACAGACAATTCAGATGTGCAATGCCTGTCTTAAAACAATACCAGCATATTAGCAGTGCGTCAGCTGTTTCATTGAACCCTTATATAAAAAGGGATTATTCTAGCTCTTATGCTTAAAGGTCATTCTTCATTGCAAATCCAAGCAATAACGTAAGTCTGGCTTCCCTGTCAGAGTTCTTGCCACACAGACTATTTCTAATAGTATCACGGGGAAATTAAGAGACAGGCAGGGAGAACCAGAAAATCTCAAGTCGCATGTTCAAAGAAAACATCAGGATTCTGGGTTCACGGAGGTTTAAAAACCTCTGGCCTAGACATAAGTACAAGCTTACTTCCTTTAGCAAATATACCTTCATACAGCTCATCTTTAGAGCTGGGACCATCATCATCAGTGAAGAACAATGACATGGACAGCAACTGCAGAGAGAATTTTCACCGAAGCCAGTGGAGTATCTTAGGTCCTCCTAAGTCCTAAATGAGCTAATCCCCAATTTTAAAACACTTCAGTGACACAGATTTAAGAATTACAAACACTTCTGACTTCACTATCATCTCCAACAAAAAAATCGAGACCCCTTGGTGTGAAGGAAAAAAGTGAGCACCCTCCCTGAGCGTGCAAAATACTAAGTATAGATATATGCTTCATGCAGTACAAGATCTGAAGGTTTTAAAGAAGCAAATATACCAGGAGAAGAACACAGAAGAACTTATTACTCCAAATTATTCTAGCTTTCCTTCCCCTGCCCCCACCTCCAAAAAAAACAGTCTTCATTCAGAAAACACAACCTCTTTTTTTTCTTTTTTAAATGCATTTATTTACAATGCCTTTCTTAGCCCACAACAATAAGCACAGAACCAGCAGCTTTCGAATTCATTCCTGGGATCAGAAGATCTGCCTACAGCTAAATTGCTGGGGTTTATTTGTTACATTCAGCAAAGAGCAAATTATACACTTTTATTTTCAGAGGAAACAAAAAGACTGCAGGAGCCTAAGGAAGTTTCACAGTTACTCAAATAACATACCATCCAGATCACCTGTTGAGACACAACAAAACAAGACATACTTTGACAAGGAACTCAAACCAGTTTTTAATACATTGTCTCAAAACCATTAATCCAGTTTTAGACTATTAATAAACTTAAAAACAAAGCCACCCTTTTCCTTTCTATAGTAACTCTTTCAATTTCTCTACCAAAAAAAAAAACACCTATTCTGCTTTATTACTTCACAGTGGAAACACAGCAAATTTAAAGCTTAGGTAAGTTCATCAGTCAATTTGATTCTTCTTTCTTTTCTCCTTTTCTATACACATTAACACACTGCAACTGCACGTAGAGGGTTGCTTTTGTCTTTGGTATGCTTTCTATAACACTGCATTAAAATACACTCTTCCCTGAAGGTGTTAATTCCCTTGCTTTCTTTTGTACATTTAGTTCTTACACTTGCTTCTTTGTTCCACTTAAGCTCTTTTTGCTATTAAAATCTGCATTTTCAGAATTAAAGTATAAAACCAAAGTCTTTAACCTTAAGTCCACTTAAGCTCTTTTTGCTATTAAAATCTGCATTTTCAGAATTAAAGTATAAAACCAAAGTCTTTAACCTTAAGTCCACTTAAGCTCTTTTTGCTATTAAAATCTGCATTTTCAGAATTAAAGTATAAAACCAAAGTCTTTAACCTTAAGTCCACTTAAGCTCTTTTTGCTATTAAAATCTGCATTTTCAGAATTAAAGTATAAAACCAAAGTCTTTAACCTTAAGTCCACTTAAGCTCTTTTTGCTATTAAAATCTGCATTTTCAGAATTAAAGTATAAAACCAAAGTCTTTAACAGTGTTCCGCTTTGGATCCCAAACAAATTCTTCCCAAGGTATGCAATCTCCACTGGGACAACTGGTCTGACCTGGTTTTAGCTCAGCTTTGTGAACAACAACTGTTCTTCCAGGTTCTACAAGCAGCAGACATCTTCTAATGAGATCAAGGAATATCCAAGTTGTAACAGGTGTCAGTTGTTTCTGAAATTACCACTTTTACTGAATACTAATTTGTTTCTAATAAAAATGTATGTTTTATATGCAGAACATAGAACTCATTCACTTAAATTCCTCTTCAGATAATTCCACATTTTTGTTTAACTTTGTTGCCCTCCTGCAATTAGAAGGGAGAACATAAACTAGGAGTAGGATTTACTTTTAAACAAACCTTTTAAAACAAGATCCTCTCCATCCACAATTAGCACAGTTGCACTTTACACACTCCTCAGGCAAAACACAGAATGCCACACCTCTGAGCAGGCACGAAGTTCACATGCAAAGATTATGATCGTTAGCAGATCACAACATAGGTGTCAAATCAAGCAGGCTTTTAGTGCTGAAATCTCTCTTCAATTGCATGTTGCCATCTTCCCCTTTAAAAACAAACAAACAAACCCAAGTCTGACATGAGAAGCTGCATTCAGACGCCTGAAACAAAGCAGTGAAATTAAAGCAATTTGTTACAAAGCAAACACCAGCAGATGCACAGCAGCAGGCTCAAAACAATACACAAGGCACACAAATGCAATTCTTCACCCCGACAGATTTCCAGGGTAGTCCTTGCTCTGACATCACACGCTCCGGAAGGAGGAGCAGAGGTGAGGATGTTTACCAATTACAGAAGAGTTACCACCGGCACAGCTTTCAATCCGACCCCCTCTAACAACAAACTAAAAAGCCCCACACCACAGAGCTCCGTCCCCGACCACTGCTGGCGTTAGCAGGCTGCTGCCGAGCAATCTGGCAGCGATGAGGGGCCGGGCGGGCCAGGACAGCCCGACGATGCTCTCCCCTTTGCGCACTCCCGCGGGACCCGCTCTCCCCACAGCCCCGGGGAGCACCGAGCCGCAGGCGGTGCCCGGACGTGGGGGCGGGGGGGAAGGCCACGAGAAGGGCCCGACCTCCCCCCCCCAGCCCCCCGGGACACCGCCGGCCGGTGACCGTGAGCCCCGCTCCCGAGGAAGGCCGCCGGGCTGAGGGGGCGGCGCGGCCCCGGCCGGGGCTGAGGTGAAGGGGAGGGAGATAGGGGGAGGCTGCAGCGGCTTCACGA
>VXAA01003386.1:330102-343097 GCA_013399115.1 Anseranas semipalmata | reverse complement strand
GGCTGTCTGGACTGTACCATTGAGACCAGGCGCGGGGGAGAGACTGTACCACTGCGGGGCGGGGGGAGCGCTGGTTCTTACTGCGGCCTGAGTACAGATTGGGCCTGTGTATGTGTCCTGTGGGGGCCTATACATGGGAGCCATGTTTGAGACCTATGTATGAAGTGTCTGTGTACAGGGCCAGCATATGGGGCCTACAGACCAGTCTTTAACTCAAACCAAGCCAACAGACCAGGCCTACAGGTCATGGTTAAATACAGACCAGGCCTCAGTACAGCCTGGGTCTCAATACAGACAAGGTCAACAGGCTGGGCCTGCAGCCAGGGCTGCACTAGGGATCGGAGCTGCAGACTGGGGCTAAATGCTGGGGGGGCAGGAAACCTGCCTCAAGTACAGCCTGGGCCAGCAGGCCGGGCATACCAGCCAGGCGTAAACACAGACCAGGTCTAAACGCAGACCAGGTTTAAATAGAGACTGGGCCAACAGCCTGCACCCACAGATCTGGCCTAAGTACGGGCCAGGTCTAAATACAGACCAGCACTCTCTTTTTCTTAGTCTGTCCCTTTGCACAGCCCCTGCGCACATCTCCCCATCCCAGAGTAGCTGCCTTCCCCCCAGCCCCATGCCCTGTACCCTGCCCTAATTTCTGGCTCAGCTGCTTTTTCACACCTGCTCTTTCAGCTTAGCACCCAGCTCTCCCAGTCCTTGTGCCCTGCCAGGCGCCTCCGCTGTGACAGCACGTTGCCCCGTCTCCCGGTGGGATGGGGTCTCCCAGGGGTGCGGGAGCAGATGCACCGAGGAGCCCCGCGGTGGGAGCAGCGGCACTGGGGAGATGCCAGTCTCCGGCTGGCACACGCAGTCCTCACGCCATAGCTGAGCCTCCCACGTGAAGCATGGCCAACACCAGATGTTCTGCTATCATTAGTCAGGCTTGGAAAAAAATCACGGGAACTTGGAAAAAGCGTTACTCTGGGTGCTAATTGATATTCTGCATTTTGAGCCTATGAACATCCAACATGCTAGGGTTTTTTATTATTATTATTTTTTCAGCACCCATAAATATGAGAAAGAAATTCACCGAGACGTAAATAAGCGAGATGCTTATTAACCTGACTCCAGGAGCTGAGGCTTGAAGGGAACATGGAGGGTTATCGTAAGACTGCCACAATATCTGACTCACCATTTGTGCAGCAGAGAGATCCTGTCCCCGACATTATCTGCCTGAGCATTAGACACGTAATTTGGATTATACCCAACCACGCAGGCTCCTTCACTGGTTGTAACCAACGTGGCAGGGTCTGACAAAACATGGGGGAAAGGTGGTTCCTCTCACCCATCGCAGGATAAGAGAAATTATCATCTAACATTGTGTGTCTCTTCATCCGTAAGTGACCCACACGGTGTCAGCTGAGGCTGTGGGATCTGTAGGACCTCTAAGGCTGCAGATCAGACAAAATTGTCTGGACTAGCCTTAGATCCGGGACTCAGTGCTGTGTATGGCTGCAAAATGAGAAGGAATAACCACATCTAGACAGGAAGCTTCTTGATTTAAGTTGTCTGAAGATGATTTGTGAAAAAAAAAAAAATAGCCATCCTTCCAGACACAACAAGCCTGCAGTAGGGGAAAAAAAAAAATACCCTGGTAAATTGAACTCAAATAGGAGAAAGTGAATCAGCATCCGAGATGTATTTATGCGTTAAGGTGATTATCTCAGCTCCCTTCATTAACATGATAACAGCAGACTCCTGCAAACAGGCACTGGGTAATACTGTAGATGTCTGCACTTTCATTTCGCAGAAGACAGCTGCCTGGGAGAATGGGATTATTCGTGGAGAGTGAGCACTTGCTCACTCCTTGCTGATTCAACCAAAACAGGACATGTTGATTGTGCTTGCCTCGTCTTGTTTAATAAGAAAAGCACTCAAGCATAATGACAACACTGTTGAAATCTGCACATGCAGAACAGGCAAACTCCTTACATATATGATTTCAGGGCTTCCATTCAGCATCTGCTCTCCTTCCCAGTAGAGCAGCTTGAAAAATAGCAGCTTGTTTATTTATTTATTTATTTTGCACAAAAATTGTTAAAATAAAAGCTGGGTAAAAATTTCCCATTATCACTAGATCAGCTGTGATGCAGCCTGAGAGCAGCAGGGGTGGTGGGGGGCACTGCTGTACCTCCCAGCAAACTGTTACTAGGGGAGAGAGAAAGATTCAGCAGCAGCAGCTGCTCTTGCAGCAAGACCCCGAGAAGACCAGAAAGAGCTCAAGGAGTGTTTTAGGGACTCACAGATATGCTGCAACCTCCAAGGAGTGATTCCTTCCAGCCTTTCACTTCCAGGATTTGTGAGATGTGGTCTGTTTCCAGAGAATTAGAGGAATTAGCCAGAAGCACCCAGGGAGGACATACACCATGAGTCCCCACCTCGTTGCCTGCACCCCAAATGTGTCAGGGGACACAGCCTTGGGGAGGGACTAGCTGAAGGAAGATGAGCAACCCCAAGGGACAGGTTATTTTCTGCAGCTCTAACTCATATGTGTGTCTGCCGTACATGGCCCAAGTCACGGGCTAGGGGGAACGAGTAACAGAAGAGTCACGCGAAGCTGTGACCGAACAAGCACGCTTTTGCTGTGCCTGGGTTCACCTCCAGCCTCCCATTGGCACCTGCTTGTTCTGCTCCCTTGGGAGCTTTTTCTGTTCTGGATTCTTTGAAAACATAGTTCTCCACGTAGGTTGTGGCACTAGGCTCAAGCTCTGGAGTAGACATAAAAGTCATCTGATAGCTTGTTTAAACAAAACAAAACAAAACAAACAAACAAACAAACAAAAAAAAAACACGTTTAGAAAAACAGAATGGTTGGATCCTTCGTGACCTCACAGCTCTGCAATTGCTGGCTCCTTGTGCTACTTCTTTCCTTGCACTTTACAAAGACCTTCCCTCCATCCTTATGGCTCCCGTGGGGCTTTGCTACCCGTTAGCTACAGTCAGCAACAAACCGGGGAGCAAATCCTGCACCCGCGTTGCCCACAGACGCGTGTGGGCGGCTGCCCCACCTGCAGAGCCCCGGCTGCTGCTGCGAGCGGAAAAAGCCGGGCGGGACTGGGGAAGCGGGGCCCGGTGACAGGGGGGAGCCGGGGGGGCCACAGCGCTCGTGCCAGCCGCACGCCACCAGGTGTCCCCAGCGGCACGGGCACCGCTGCGGGGCCCGGCGCCTGCACCTCGGCACCTTCCCCGCTCCCGGCTCGGCGGGACCTCGCGGGCCGGGTGCGAGCCCCGGGGCTCCTCGCAGCACCCCCGGCTCCGGGTCTCACCGGTATGAGCCAGGCCTCCGGCCTTCATTAGCCGGGATCCTTAATTGCTGGGAGCAAGCAATTTTCATGCGGGCGAGCTGAACACAGTGCACAGAGTTTTCTTGATTTCCCTGTATGTATTTCCCTGTTTTACGCTGTTTCCCCCTTCCTTTTTTTTTTAACCAATTTCTTTTATAAATATTTTGAAAACACCAATCAACGTGAATTAACTTTCTGAATTCCACCTTGGTGATGGTCAGTTAAAATGGGATGTTTTTATTCATGGGAAAGAGCAAATAGTAACGCCTAATTTTAGCAGCCAGCCGGGGCCAGCTGGCTGAGCTGGTGAGCTCCGGCTGGGCTGCCGCTGCAGCCGGGCAGCCTGACCTGCAGCCTTGCGATACAGATGGCTATTTCAGTCAGCTGGGTAATTTGTGGGTGACAGGATGACTCACATAAATTAAGAGTTGGAGGAGCATTAAATCATAGGCTTATATTTTCACCATTTCCTCTTTTTTTTTTTTTTTTTTTTTTTTAATTGCGCAAAATATGTCTGTTGCCTTTTCAGGTCACCTTGGCACTATTCCACTTTCAGAACATTATACATATAAATGCATGCAGGCACACATGCATTTACACTAGTGTTACTACGAGCACACTGGCAGCAGATCACCTTAAATCCTTCGGCCCATGCAGAGGGTATATACGTGTGTTCATGTCTCCTAAAGCTTTCCTCTTGTCTCACTTCATCAAAGGGCTCAGTGAGTAATTGCTGAACTAAGAGGAAGCACATATGTCTTGATTTCCTCTGTATTGCCCCATGCATAACCACTGCCACTTGGAAACGGGACCCATAAAGACCTGGATTCATCTCACTTAGCTGAGGTGTCTGAGTTGAAAGGACAGGAGCTGCTATGAAGCCTCGCATGGGCGAAGGAAAGGGAGCAGCCGGCAAACGGTGCAGTCTCCTGGCTGCACCATCTTCTTTGGTGATGAGAAAGCATTACCAAAAGTCCCTGCAGTTGGGGACATATAGCAGCGAGGTGCTTGAATTCTTCTTGGTATTGATGGGAACACCAGAGAGCAGCATTCAGTGTCCCATCTCTATGCTTTCTTTTGTTATGGCCAACATTTAGGAGAGGGATGCCAAATAAAAACAGCAAAAATCAAATTTTTCATATTTACAGGGAAAATAGGATTCTTGGATCTTTCAGGTGATTCATGGATTGAAATGTGTAAATAATAAACATACAGCAAGACCACAGCTATCACATTTTCCTCCTGCTCATTTAACTTTGGTACTCCTACACATTCCATCTGCAGACTCACCCGTCAGACCATGCCAGGCACAACTTTTCTCCATCTCCCCTTAAAAACCACGGGGGCTGGCTGCCCAGCCATCAGGCCTTTCCCAAACCTCCTTCTCCAGCAACAGGAAAACATCTGCACATTTCCAATGGGAATTTATTCCTGGAAAGGTGCACCTTTTTTGATCTCCCACCAGCATTATCCTCTAACTTAAATCATTTCCCTTCCTCCCACCCTGAAGGTATTTATGAAGAGTAATCATATCCCCTCTTAACCTTTGTTTTTCTAGGCTAAACAAGCCAAGCTCTTTTAATCTCCTCTCCAAAGATAGGTTCTCCATTCTGCTAATCACCCTGCCAGTCCTTCCCTGCACCTGTTCAAGGATAAATTCATCTTTTGTTTTCCCAAAGAGAGGTCCCAGAACTACCCACAATATCCCACTCAAGGTCTTACTGGTACCACGTACGCTGGTACTGATATCGGGCTGTGTCTTCCAAACAAATGGTTTGAAAGTTGCACGAGCCTTTCTGCACAGCAAATGGAAAATAGTTACAAATCCGTAAACCCATAACCGTAACCCAGTCTTACTCAAGGAGATTACTGTTTTACTTGGAAGGGCATTGTGCTCCTTTACATTTGTGGGTCCTGGTGCTTAGCAAGCCTTAATCAGCGTTTTTCCATTTTCCATTTTCACTGGATGAGCATCAATCTCATCTGCCTTTCACTCAGCCTTTGCTCCAGCAAAACTCTCTTTGAAATCACAGGCGAGGGTTTGAACTACGAAGATGCAGAGTCAAATGATGAAAACCATTTTGCATTCGTCTCTTCTCTTTTCAAAATAATTTTCCAGTTTTACTTGGGGTTTAATTAAATTTCTGTGACCCAGGCAGGGAGTTCAGCCTTTCGAGATTAGTGCTCTTTTAGGTGGCTCTGATAAGAATTTAGCATCAACAATTGAGCTAACAAGCCCCAGTGAACAATTTATAGCAGGGGACTAATTCTATTAACACTTTGCAGTGTCAGGACTCCACTTTGAGCTAGAAGCCGAGAGGAGGGATGGGGAGCAAATGTAAAATTTGGCAACTAAATCGCTAAGATTCAGCTTCTTTATGGGCAGAGCTCATCTGGAAACTATTTTAGCTGACAACATCAGAATTTTACCTGTTCTTTTTTCCTCCTGGATGAAGCTCTGCACTTTCTTGGCTCATTGTGATAACGGCTGTGAATAAGAAGTGGAGCTGAATGGTGGCGTTGATAAGAGAAATGAAAGGGTAATGCGATGACATGATACTGGGGTAGGGCCTCTGCATTAGCCCTGCCCGTGTTGGACGTGGACCGGAGTACAGGATGGTCAGGACAAAGATGCTTATGCTGGCAGTTGCAGATTAGTCTGTTGTGAGGGGAAAATTGAGGTTAGCACTCTGCAGAAGTGTCTCTTTTACTTTTTTTGGTGACAACAGAAATAACTTGCAGGTCTGTTTGCGCCGTTCTGCACTAAAGAAGCCCATCTGATGCACAAGCATTTTCTCTCTCTCTCTTTCCCCCTCACCTCCTGCTTCAGGTACTACTAAAACCTCGCTCTGTCTGTGCTAAAACACAGCCTGATGCCTCTAAGCCATAGCATAGTGTCTTGGCCAAGATGTTGCAGTTGATCCACCTGTCCAGAGCTTCTCATCTCCAGCACCTGGAGACCCAGTTTCGGACCTGCCTGCTCTGAGCTGCCCCACAAACCTCACGCAAGTGTCTCCTTTGTGGAGGAGTCAGGACATTATTTCAGGGACGTTGTTTTGCTTTCTCCCCTGGGCAGTCATCAAGGGTGATTTGAGTCAAGCAGATTACCTGGAACTGACCTGAAAACAAGGCTACTTGGTGCTCGCTGCATTCCTCAGTCACACCAAATGGTGCAAGCTGAAAATCAGCATCCATCATTGCTGGTCTGCAGATGCTCGTTGTGCTTTGGAGCACACAGGTGCCTTTGCCCACTGCTGCCCTTCAGCACTGGCCACCGTCCCTCCTGTCAGCCTCTCATTCTTCCTTGAGGCACTCACTTAGGGCTCCCACTTGTTTCTGCTTTGCCTGGCACAGCTCCATGTGGCTCTGCTGCCCTCTAAGTCTTTAGGAGAGCCAGGGATGCCCGCGGGCAAAGGGGCTTCTGCAAGGCCAGTGGCTGAGCGAGGAGCACAGGCAATGCCGGGGACCTGCGGCTCCTCCGGGACAGAGCTGGCAGCACCCTGTTGTGCTCTGCGGCTTCTGCCACCCGCAGGGACAGGGACGGGTGCCAAGTGCTGCTGGAAACAGTCCTCCCAATGATGCTGTAGCTGGAGGCTGCCCCAGCAGGGCTGGGTGCCTGCACCCACATATTTGTGTGTGCACAGCCGCCGGTCTGCATCCCACGCCCACAGAACATGCCTGTTTGTATTTTATTTATTTTCCAAAGCAGGCTAATGATTCAATTAAGTTATTTAGGCAATTCGGTTACCTCCGCAGTCAGTGCAGGAAGATTAGCAGTGTCTCGGCCCCTCGCCAGCCGGAGCTGGTGGGAGCACACGTTCCCGCATTGCACCCTGCCTGCCCCCGGGCACTTCATTGGGATGAAAGCTCTTCGCTGTCCCCTAGTGAAACGATGACAAAATCTGCCAAGGACACACAAACAGGCGCCCTCCCTCACCCTCCTCACCCGACTTTTGCTGCACCATCGCTGCCAATTGTAGTTGTCAGTGGGGGAGCACACTCATCAGAAGGCTCCATCCATAATCACTCTAAAGAGGATGCTGATATGTAAGTCCTGGAAGCTCCCCAATATCAGATCACAGCAGGGACCAAAATAATGCCTGTGTTCCCTCTCCTGAAAATGCGAAGACCCACTGAGAAATCACAGAGGAGGGAGGTGCTGACAACGCTTCTGATGCCGCAGGACCAGAGGCAGCGAAGCATCGGTGCTTGAAGGCATCAGCAACCAGCGAGCGCCGGTGAAGGTCTTCCTGCCTTCATCTCTACAGCTGTTGGAAATGGCCCCGCACACAAAGGGCAGCATCCTCATTAAATTTCGTGGAGGGTTGCCATGTGGACAGCAGAAATTTGGTTTTGTTTTATTTTGCTAAGCGGCACGGTAATATATTCACCACCTCCAAACGTAATGGGGTGACAGATGGGAGCTGGGCTCGGGCTTTCATGGGAAAGGCTCCTCTCAGCAGGGAGGCAGCGAGTTTCCCACCTAATCTTCTGTAACCTCCAGACTGCTAACAACTGGAAGAAGAAAGCAATGGGTAGTTATTAAATTAATGACTTCATCCCCAAGCCAGTAATAAATATTTTACAGTTTTATCTCTCCACCATGTAGACTGCTCTAGACAGACTAGACTGTTTATTAATCTAGCTTCTGGATTTATGTTATTTAATTGCTAAACAACCTCAGCATGGTTGGGCTGGATTATTAAATGCTGAAGCCTGAGGATGAGTCCTCTGGCAAATGGCAAAACCTGAGGAGCTGATTCTTGATCTTGGTCTTGATGAACTTCAGGCTTAAACCAAGTCCCCTGAGGCCAGTGCCATTACAGTGGTGCAAAGTCCAGGTTAGCCCCTGTTTGAGTCCAGACTGGTTGACCATTGCCTCGTGCCAGTTTGGGGGAACTCTGGGACTTGCTGGGAGTAGGAAGATGCAGGGAAAAGATGCAGGGAAGCCTTATCGTGGCTTCACTAAGGGCATGCTGGAGTTAGCCATGGCCATGTCTCCATACGGCCCCCGATGCTGCGGGGTCAGACATCAAACCTGAGTGTGGCCTGGCTCCTCCTGGTGTGGTCTGACCCTTGGTGCTAGTCCTGGAGCTTGAGCAGATAACGTGTCCTTGCTCTGTCCCTTCGTGGCTCATGGTTCTTCGGATCGTCACGGATGGTCACTGACATTCAAACAAAAGAGCGTTGCAGTTATACAAATGAATGCAGGCTTTAATGGTTGTTATACTTTCTTGTTGACAGGGATGAAAATGTCTTTAAATCTGATACTACCATTTTTACAACAATTTGTGAGGTATTCATCCTGCAGAAAGAAGTGGGTGAAGGCATCTGGAATAACGAGTGCTATTTGTCTGAAGAATGCATCATCTGTGTGCTTTCCTCCAGCCTGAGTCCCACGAGCCCTTCTGTATAAATTGGAAGGTCGTTTCAGGATACATCTTCTCATAGAAGTGTAGGAGAAGTGAGTGTATTAGCAAGTGCAGGCTGGAGCTCAGTGCTGGTCTCAGTGCTGGTCGGGAGGGCTGCAGTGGCCTCCCTAGCCTCAGCACCATCTTCTTGGGACCCAAGGAGGTGAATTCAATGCCAAAAGGCAGCTCTGCAGAGCACAGTTGGCTTCTCTCCCTGTTGGAGAACTTGATGGAGAAGGAGACACCCCATCCCAACCACCCAGCGGCGTGTCTTTTAAGACCCCTGATGTGACAATACCTGGCCTTTCTGGAGGCCACCCCTTGTCCCCATGAGGCTTGTGGGTGGGGTGGGGGTGATGCATGCGGTGCCAGGACCACCAAGGCTCACCAAGGGGCTTGAGTGTTACAGGTCAGCCTGGCAAGGGGGCGGATGGAAAGGAGGTCGTGCATCACGTGGGAGCAGGGTGGGAGGGACCGAGCCTTGAGACATCACCCAGAGGAGCTCTAGGGGAGGGGGGAAGAAAATCAGGAGGGGGAAAGAACCACCTTTCTGCTCCCACCTGAAAGCCCTCACTGGAGCCTGTGGCTCTCCGGGAGATGCTGGGTAAATGTTAGCATGTGGAAGGTACTGCTTGGGCAGAAGAATGGAGACATGGGTCGTTAGCAGCTTTTAACAATTACCGGTGGCATCAGTGAGGCCAAATGATGCTCTCCTTGGTCAATGACTTATTGACGTGTTTAGAAACGCCCATACGCTGACAAGCATCTTTTCCCTTGCATCCTTGAAGCAAAAGACCCGCTCTCCTCCGCCGCTCAGCTCTCACCCTCTGCTTGTTGGAGGAGGCTTAAGAGCTCTCCTAAGCACACCTATAAACTTACAGTGTACCATCTTAAACCGATTCAATTCCCTTCCCTGCGATAAAGGACGCCAGTTCAGAGAAGATAACATCTCACTGTGATGGCTCCCAAAGCTGCAATTTAACACAAATCTAACCGCTCTATTATGCAGCACAGCCAATTCGTTAAGAAAGGACAAGCGAGCATGCCTATTAGCTCTATCATCATAATCAAATATTGGCACAATGAACTGCTTGGTGGTGCAAAGTCTATCAACACCCCCCAAAACAATTATGTGCCCTTCAGGAAAAAAAAGCACACAGCCAGTTTAGATGAACCATTACACGAGTCTGCCCACTTCTGCCATTGAAGATGTGCAGCTCTTTGTGGAGGGGACAGGACCCCATAAGCTCTATGAGGTGTCCGGCAAAGCCTCAAGGAGACCTCGTCCTTGGGGATCCCACTGCACAGCGTGGGTGGAGGTGTGGGAGAGCTGAGTCCAGGTCTTTGAGACGAGACCTTTTTGGTCTTGTGTTTGGAGTGGCTTTCACACCCTGACACCCTGTCAGCCTCGTTTTTTTCTGGAGCGGCGCTGGTGACTCTGGTCTCATGGTGAGCGTGGTCTCTGCTGCGCAGGCACGGGGCCACATGCATGGAGCCCTGTGCTTGAGACACCTTTGTGCCTTGGGCTTGGAGCTCCAGAAGCATCCGCGCTCAGCTCCTAGGGCTTGGTGCCCAGCAGTCCTCACTCCCAAAGGTGTTTTAGCTCAGACATTTGGGACTGCGTGGCTCTAATCACCCCCTGCCTTGCACTTTTAACTGCAATTAACCCACAAGCTCTGTCCCATGCCCTGCAAAGGGAGAGGGCAGAGCTGGCAGCAGAACCAGCAGCCATGTGTCTGCCCTGCCAGCCCTGGAAACCCACCAGCGTACAGCAGGAGTGGCTACGGCAGCTCCAGGAGGGATGTCCTCTCCTCCACCATCCCCAGGAGCCTGTCCCAAGCTCTGCCACTTGTCCTGCCATAGGAAGGGCTCTCCAGAGTCTGCAGCTTGCAGACACCCAACAGAGAGAAAAAACTTCCAGTGAACACCCATGGCTGTGTATAGGTTTGAGGAAAGGCTTTAAGGAATCTTCTTTCTATCCAAAAAACTGCTCCAACTTTTTCTGGCTCCAGTTCTCACCCTCTGCCTCCATTTTACTCTGCCTTTCGCATTTGTGTTGTTGCAGCGCAGCCACCACCTCTGGCCGTGACCCAGCAGCGCTTGTGCCCCTGCGCGGGGACAGCCGGCAAGGTTCAGCTCAGTTAATGAGAGAAATGAATTTCTCGATGACAGACCTGCCTGAAATTCCCATTTGACGCAACTCACTCCAAATGGCCTTAATGTGATTTACCTTATTTCACCTTGGAAGCTCCAGCTCCAGCAAAGCTAAACTGAATTTCGGTGACTTCAGAAATGCCACCTCCGACGTAGCGCACGGTGATGAATTCGCTTCGTTGCCACAGCTTCAAAACCGAAACCCTTTCTCCAGTGAAGAAGCTCCGCTCTTTGAGGACAACAACCTGTGAACATTGCAGCCAGGCAAATAAAAGTGAGGAAATCTTGTCGAGAAAAACAACCACCTCCCAGCATTTTAAGCCAAACCTGAAGGATCAATTTTGTGGGATTTTATAGTAAATCCAGAGGGCGAAGGCATCCATCCCGCGCCCCATCCGCGGGCAGGCTGCCCGTCCTCCCCCGGCACCTCCTTCACTCACGCAGGGCTGGTGGGAGCGCGGAGCCGTGGACCCGAGGCTGCTGAGTGCTGGGGATGCAGGATGTGACCCCGATGGGGGGGACACGCTGGGGACGCGTCAGGGATGTTGGCAGCAGCTCGAAGAAAGACCATAGGAACTAAAGTCACAAACAGAACTGGGTTTTATTACGAAATAACCCTGCCAGTACATAAGGAAGTTCTGTCTGCAAAATACATTTCCTGAGGAAAGTAGATCACAGTATTCATTTTCACAGAATAACATGTAGCCTGCTATAACTTTCAATGTGACTCTTTATTATTTAAATATTAACAGTATTCCTTCACATAAACAAGTACTCAGTCATCACATAACCGACACACAAACGACAAAATAAATATACAACAAGAGCACAGTTCATTTTTTTGACTTAAATATTAAATAAATAATAAATACAGAATTTTCATTTCCTGTTATCAGTGCCTGAAACAATATGAATGAAAAAGAAAAGAAAAACTGAAAAAGTCTCTCTTCCCCTGGTGCCCCTGCCCCCGCAAAAAAACAAACCAAAAAATTATCAAAATGTCTCAGTTATAAAATATCTTTAAAAAAATTCCCATCGTTAAAAGAATAAATAACAAAATATATAAAAAATAACTTGGTTGCATCAAAATTACAAGTAGGAGTTGTAGATAGGGGTTTTTCTTTTTTTTTCTTTTTTTTGGAATATCATTTTTTATGGTCAAAAGTTTTAATTTTTAACTTTTTTTGCTTCTTTTATCTTCTTTTCTATGGTGTGGTGTCCAGTTTAAAGTAAGTATAAAATTAATAAATAAAAAAGTTAAATAAATAGAAAAAGTTAACATAAGGTGTTGTAAATATAAATTACATACATCTTGCCAAAATTAAATAATTTACAGGATAATTAAACTAACTACTTTTTTTTTTTTCTCCTCTCTTTCTTCCAGGAAGTGCAATTTCTCTACTTTTAAATACTAACTGAATTGCAGTCACAATCAATTTGGACTCTATTTACATGTTAAGAACGTTGTGTTTTTAACACCTCAAATTATTATTTTTTTCCCCTTTCTTTTGTATTTTTGCACTTGGATTGGGTTCTAAAATAAGTGAACTCACGGAGTCTGATCCTGCAAATGCCCCAGCATGGCCGTACGCCCGCTGCCACCCCATTGGGCTCAGCAGGGGAACTGGCCCGGGCCAAGCTGCTCCTGATCCAGCGGCTGCTGCAGTCGATGGGAGCTCCCCACTGACTTCTCCAAATCACGGATTACACCCTAAATATCTGCAGGATTGGGCTGGAAATGATGCCTCAGCCTTGTTTTTAGCATCGCTCCCCAAAATCCTCCCCACCTCTGCTCTGCCCCTCCGCCACCAGGAGCCGTGCGGGGGATGAACGCACCCGTGCTGGGACCCCCAAGGGGTTTCACCCCTTCCACTTCCCAGGTGTTTGCAGCAGGTCGGCAGCGAGCGCTGGGTGGGAGCAGGACTCCTTCCCCTTTTCTCGGAAAATCGCCCGCCGAGCCCCCCCCATGCTCAGCTTGCGGCTGGAGCATCGCAGCCACATTCCTGGAGTTGTTCTTTAAGTGCACAGCGGGCTGCGCGTCCCGAGCTGCCTACAAAATGCTTCTTTGGAAGAATACCCCGTACCTGAATGCTCTTTT
>VXAA01003386.1:273058-330061 GCA_013399115.1 Anseranas semipalmata | reverse complement strand
CAGAATGGCGCTTGTGCTGTCATTTTGCACAAAATGTAGAACACCAAACCAAGAAAAACCCATTGCCCTGTGGATATCTGCAAGAAATAAACTACCGATTCGCGTTAGGTAAGCACTTTGCTGGCCATCAATTAACATTTCTCTTTTTGCTGTTTTTTGTTTGTTTGTTTGTCTTTTGTTCATCACAATCTCAAACGTTCTCTGGCATTGATGTATGATCTCTGGACTGGCAGTACTGCGCCACTGTAAAGATGATCACAATAATGAAAAGAACCAGAACTGTCATCAGACTTCCAAAAAATCATATACACCGGACCATGACACATTAAGAATTCTTCTGTATGAAATATCTGGTATTGGCCTATTCATAATAGCTATTCTCATATTTAAGACAGACAAAGGAATACTGTAGTTGCAAACTCCAAAAGCTTCCCTGAGAACCTTTTTTCCATTGCGCTTTCCACTGGAGATCCAGAACTGCTCTTCAGATTTCTTTCAGAAAATAAAAATAAGCTACTTTATAATACTTAAGAGTTCCCATGCCCAGTGGATATCTGAACACCTGGGGTTGGGAGGCCCAGCACAGGTTCAGATTTACAGGTAGCTTGCAGCTCCAGCACTTATAGCAACATATAACATAATTCATGGGTGAGTAGGTGATCTGGACATACGACCATAGACAACATGAGGGTTTAAGCCAGTCATACGCTAGTCTTGGATCAGACAAAACCCTGTTCTTGTAACGTTTTACCCTTGGATCAACTCTGTGAAAGCATGGCAGCTCATGAAAGACGCCTGCTCTTCACCAGCTACCGAGCCCCACAGCCCACTGGAGAATTTAACCTTCCATCCTGGTGGTCCAGGTAGAAAAATCCCACTTTTCTTAGGAAGGTCCAAAGTTAAGTAAACGAGAACATTGAGTTCGATCAGTTCCACGTCTCAGAAATGGCCTCTTGGTTACGTTTTGGTCCTTGTGTATTTTTGTTTTTTCATTCATTAAACAAGTTTTATAACTTGTAAACCTGAATACTTGGAGGGAAAGTTCCATCTTACTGTCTGTTTGCTTGCCTGTCTCCATCCCACGGCATTAAACCTGGATGCCCTTGACGGCTTGCTTGATGCTCTCCAGCAGGTCCTTGTTCTCCGGGTTCTGGTAGCACTCCTGGTTGGTGTACATATCGGTCAGCGTGTTCACGTACGCATCGAAGTTCTGCTCACTAATGGGCTCCTGCAGCCAAGAAAGACAGATAAAAGTGTAAGCAGTAGAGCAGGAAGACGCTGAGATGTTTCTTTGCAACTAATCGTACCAACAGCCAAAGGTCTCGACATCAGAGACTCTGTGTGCAGTGCTGTACATATGGGAGTCTCATCGTGCAACCTCTGATCCTGCAAAATCTTCACCAGTTGCTCAATTTTATGCATTGGCCATGAGGAACTATTAACAGCATCAGGTTAAGTGTGTGCAGGCAGTTTGAGAGGCCTGAGGCTGAATTAAGCCGTGGAAATGAAAGGCTGGAGGATGAGAGGAGGCAGGGACTGCTGAAGCACCACAGAGGGAACCAAAGGCAAAGTTAGGACAGGAGCCGGTCACCTTGGGCTCATGTCTGCCCACGCCAGCACGCCACTGCTGCCCTACATCTTTTGCTTTTGAGGGGCATCGTGGAAACCTTGCAAACATCTATCCTGGAGTTAACAGGGAGAAAAAGAAGCAAAGAGGAGGAAGAGAAAGAACAGGAATAAAATAAGCATACAAGTCTCATGGGCCTTATTTAATTGGAGTTGCTTGAAACCTTGAAAAAATATTTGCTGAACAGTTTATTTGACCTTTATGTGTCAAATACTTTACAAAAAAGCACTCGGTGAGCGGTTTTCTGCCAGTTAGGCAGCTGGGTGAGTACTGTCCAAAACTGCTCTGCTGGAGGATGGCGTGTCTCCAAGCAGCCTGAATTTAAATACAAACCCCATGAAAAGGATTCCCAAAAAAATGATGGCAGAAGAAATAAATCAAAAGCTCATTCCTCTGATCATCGTGATGGTCGTTATTACTTGCAAGAGGACAGCTTCCCTACCAGCACACAGCCCCCCTGCACACACCTGTTTTTGACAACAGTAATTACATTCCTGGGAATAGAGAGAAGGTAATTAATAGCCTTTTGTGGTTTTACTATTTTAATGCAGTCTTTTCATTTTGCAGTAACTCTATGGTAACATGCTGTGGGCTGTTAGACCTTGTTAAATTAAACAAAATACACTCTCTTTAAGAATGCTATTCTTTGGCTGCCAGCTATTCAAAACTGAATTGAAACTACCTGCATTATAATGGGAGCTGTAAGATCTCTCTGACGTTGAAATCCAATCCCTCCTGATCTCTGCTTGTGCTGTCTTAGCCTAAAAGGCGCTGGGTGCCCTTGATAAAGTTTCCTATTTTGTGATAATACTCCCAGATGTAATGAGACAGAACAATAGATACAAAAGGAGATCAGCAGAAAATGACAACAAAAGGGAGATATAATGCGAGCTTCAGAGATAAGGCAAAAGCACAGATCTTATAAAGGACGGGTAGGTGTATGTAGAGAAATTCTCCCGCTCTTTAATTGTACATAAGCCTTATCGTAAGCCAGATCTCGCACTGCTCCCTCGATCACCCCGATTAGAGCCGAGCGCTGCCAAGGTCTCTTACCATGTGCGGAAGGCGGATATTGGCAAGACTTTGGATTAGAGCTTGGCTCAACCCTGAGAGCTCCAGGAACAGGGCTTCGTTTTGCTCCTCTATGATTTTGTTTTCCTCCTCAATGTTCTTCAGGTTCTTCTCCATGGTGGAGATCTGCAGAGCAAGGAGCGCGCAGGGTTAGCAGCCTTCCCGCAAGGGCAGCCGCCGGCGCACACGGGGAGCCGGGGCGCACGTCCGAGCGCACAAACCTGCGACTGCAGCTTCACCATGGCGGCTTCCATCTCCGAGTTGGACTCGTTCAGCTCGCTGATCTCCTTGTTCAGCTGCTTGATCTCTTCATCGTTCTCCAGAACTACGGGAGGGAAAGCCGCAGGCAGTCAGCCCCTTCTCGTGGGCAAGCAGCGCAACTCACAAAGTCCTTGCCTTCGCTTTCACATCCTCATCACAGGATGCACATCTCTCTTACTCTTTTTTTTTTTTTTAATTTTAAGCGAGGTTTTTAGCAGTACGGTTCAATGATACTTTATAGGTCAATATGTAAATGCAAAAGCAAATGCAAGCATAGCAGTTGGAGCCCAGCGCATCCACACGCCCTGCAAGGTTGACTGCCCTGATAACTCAGCTCGCTCTGTCCAGTCCTAAGTCATGAAGATGTCATTTGAAAAATGAATGCGTGTCCTGATTAGAAATTACAGGGCTAGTAAAATAAGGGAACATTTCTAGAAGAGTGCAGGCACTTATATCTTCCAAACATATAAGTATTCAAGTAAAACATCTGAACCTTGTCAAATACCAAAATCCCTCAGTGATAGCACCAGAAATGCAAAATGCCATCACTAACAAAACTCCAGATCCAGAAATATCTGTGGGATTAAGTCTTGAATAGGTGAAAATAGCAGAATGACTGAAAGGGTCCTGTGAAAATGCCAGAGAATACTTGAAAAAACATCTCAGTTTCAGCACTACATCACTATGGGATCTCCTTTGCCATTTCATCTGTGTCACTCAGCGAGCAGCGTCAGTGCCACACCACCCCCAATACCCAAAAGACCCCTAAAATGGGTGTTCATAGCACAAGATTTGCTAGTAAATCTGAGGCCAGGTTTCGGTCTGCGAAGAACATGCCACACGGGCCCATTACCTGACAAACCTGCCAGATAAAATGAGTGAAAATCCTTACCATCGCTGGTCTTGAACTTTGTGTTGAGAATTTCATCCCCTGAGAGTTTTCCTTTCTTCCCAGCAAAAGTAGCTCTTGGGCACCCTGACAAACTGAAAAGCAAGTAAAAATGGGTTTCATAAACTCTCCGTATTTATAGGTGCTTATGTTCCCAACAAGAGTGTGTACCATTTGGTGGAGTTCATGCTGTGAGACAGTTCTTCTAAAAGCCTTTTACGGTGCAGAGGAAATTGCTTTATGAATAATGCCACAAAGGTCCTCATTTATAAAGCAAGAGCAATTTTCTCTGAGCAAAGATTAAAAAATATGTTGTTTCCTACAAGAGAGGGCATGACAGGCAAGGAAGGTGAAATGAGTTTGGATGGACTGGGCATCAAAACCCCCATTTTGGCTGCCAAAGTCCTGATCTGGCATGCTAATGGAAGGATGCTATAGTACTGCTTTTTTGTTACTTTGGTCAACTCACACCTCACCATTGAAAAGTTAAAACAACTGATCATTTTTATTCCATGCAGAAAACACAACCCTTAGAGCAACCTGACAGAGGCCAGCATCAGAAGCACCAGATACTGAGCCTCAGTAACTACAATGCTCAGGCAGTGTCTGCAGGCAGGCAGGTCAGCCCCAAAGCTGCCCCAGCACTGGTGCCACGCTCGGGGTGACCTCAAGCACAATATTTACCTCCTGTGAGTGAGGAAGCTCCCGTTGGCGTGGCCAGAGCCGTCGCAGCCCGGGGTAGGGCAGGTCGGGCCTTCGTTCTTCAGTGATTTCCAGGAAAACGAGGAGCCATTGAGGGATCCTTCCTTCTGCCTGCGGGCTGCGAGAGGGCACCCTGATGCGCTCCGGTGAGAGGCGTATTTGCCACTGATGTGTCCAAGCCCAACGCAGCCAGGAACCGGACACCTGGGCACAGGGCAAAAATCACAGCACAGGAATGACGAGGGATGGAAGGGAATTAGGGATGAGCAGGAAAGAGGAAATGTGGGAAGACAGTGTTCACACTTGGGGACCTCATCTGGACTTTATGTGGTTGATGCTTTGACGATGGAGGTCACACCACTTTGCATCAGCTGGGATGTCGCTTCCCATGGGTTTTAAGAATCTGTGGGACTCACTGGGCTCTGCATGTTATTCCCGTTGCTAGAGACTACGAATGGCAATGAAACCAGGCAGAGAGCTTTTGCTCTCACTTTCACTGCTTTCACTGCTGGGGCTCACCCCTGAGCTGAGCGACGGGGACAGAGGGCAGCAGGGCAGGACCGTGCCGGAGGGAACCTTCCCCGCCGCCCGCTGATGCTGCGGAGCAGAAGCTGCCTGGTGTGGGAGGAGAGGTGCTTTCTAAATCCAGAACCAGGAGGCAGGGGTAGAAATATTTAGTTATTAGGTGTGGTGGCAGTGCCGACACGGCTGGTGTTAATTGGTGAGGGAAAGGAGCCACTCTGCCCCTGCTCGCCAGCTCCCTGCCTAATGGCACGCTAACCAAATGCAGCCATTCAGCAGAGCCCTGCCTGTCTATTAAGGTTTCTGCTGTGGCTTGCACTTTAAAGATGCTAGTCAATTATAAATACAGTTAAAAGTTTATTACTCAAGGGAGGTTACCCTATAAAAAGGGAGAAAAAAACAGGCAAGAAATGGCGAAAATAACCTCTTGTCCTCAGTTTGAAAGCAATTAGGGACTTCAAGTTTCCCCAGCAAAATATCCATTGAGTTGCTCCTGAAGATCACAAGCTCTGTTTCGCCACAGAAATGATTCCCCTTATTGTTTATGTTTCGTACAAAAGGGAGCTGACAGCAGAAGGGGGAGCCGCACACCCATTATTTTCCCAAGATAATTTGAAAAATGCTGATCTCAATTTTAATCAGCTGCAAATGCAGCACAATTCACTTATAATATCCCTGCCAGCAGGATCCTCAGTAAATTCATAACATCATTGCTTTTATATGATCACGAGCAAATTACTGAATCCTCAGGAGGAAAAGGAGAGGAAAAAGAGAGAGAGAGAGAGAGAGAGAAACAACCCCCAGCATTTAGCATGCAGCTGTTATGGCCCAACCGTTACATATATTACACTGTTAATTTAACTTTCATTACACTTTCATTTTTTAAAAAATAAACCAGAGCCTTATTGTGCAAAAGAGCTGGCTTGGATTTTTTTTTTTTTTTAATTTTCATTATTATTATTTAACGGAAGTAACGGCAGTGCTTGATCAATTAGGCAGGCGTGGATGCTTCTGCTTTGTGCCAGGGCTGGGCTGAAGGTTGAGGTGATCTGTTCTATCACATCTGTAGCAAATTACTTGAAGGATGAGCAGCAAAACAACAGGGACTAAATGACATTCTCCTTGGTGGCGATGTGCAAAACTCGGACAGGTTCCAAGTAGCACTCAGTCCAGGCAGAGGAATGGATTTGAAGGCAAAGCTCCTTAATGCAACCCTGTGGGGATGTGCACTGGGTGCA
The DNA here is from genome assembly GCA_013399115.1 of Anseranas semipalmata. Classification (NCBI taxonomy): domain Eukaryota; kingdom Metazoa; phylum Chordata; class Aves; order Anseriformes; family Anseranatidae; genus Anseranas; species Anseranas semipalmata. Next base: position 323,751 of record VXAA01003386.1, on the reverse strand, counting down.
CCTTGCTGCCGGAGACAAAACAGCAGCTTGCCAAGGACTGAGGGAAGCTGTTGCACTGTGTTGTTTTGCACATCTCAGAGGAGCTGGTGCTCATCCTGGGGATATCAGAGGACCGGGGGTTGCTGCTTGTACTGCAGCACCTCAAAGGATGCTTCCAAGTCCTACTGCACCTCACCATCCCACTGCAAACAGGGGAGCAGAGCCACAGCAGGGCCTCTGAGGCCAGTTTGGGGATGGACAGCAGCAGTTCTCTGTGATCCAGAAAATCCCATCCTTAGTGATGCTCCAGCACATTACTTTTTCCCCGTTAGCTTCCAGTGTTTGTACCCCTAGGGTGTCAAGGACAGCCCCAGCCACCGGGAAGGAGCGTTGGCTCTGTGGAAGATGCACCAACAGCTCCTCCTGCACCCCTGTGCAAGTACCAGCTGCACCATAATAAACTAACCCTATAAGAGCCCCTCTTCTCTTTGCACTGGGGAGTGATCTCTTGCAAAGAAGCCGTGCTGGGGGAGCTGCTTGGTGCATCCTCAACCAGCAGTGCAAAAGCCCAACGGCTGGCAGTCACACGCCTGCACTTGCTGCTTTTCCTGTCCTTTGCTGTGTCACCAGTTAATGGAGCAGCATTGCAAGGCCACCTGTAATTTAGGATATTTGAGTCCAAAAGGTTTTTTTTTTCCTGCAGATTTTCGAGTAGGTTGCTTAATTTTTAATAATCTCCGCTAACTCCTGCTAATTATCACACAGTTCATTTAACTCGGAGGCTTTCCTTCCTGGAGACAGAGGAGTGAGAACAGAGCAGATGGCTCAAATATCATCTGCTTCTTAAAGCTCCCTTCCCCAGCTCGCACACCCCGGTTTCCCGCAGCCCTGGCAGAGCGCAGGGGCCAGGAGCAGCCAGCTCAGCCCGACACAGCCGGGCACCCGGAGGTGGCCCCTCTGCAGTTCTGCGAGGGCCAGAGCTGCCCTGGGAAGGGAAGGGCTAAAATAGGAAAAAAAAAATGTATCTGGGGACAGTCTGCTGAGCCAAAGGGGTTTGGCCAGTGCTCCTGGGCTGCTCCAGCAGCATCCAGAAACTCTTGGAAAGAGTCACTCTGGTTTTCCATGCTTCTTTTTGTCCCCCTCCACCTGCTGGGTGAGTGGATGGGCTCCAGAAAGGCTGGGGATGTTCTGGGTTAACCGAAAGCAGGATCCTGGAGTCAGTGCTGGCCCCATCCTGCCATAAAGGTTTTGACATCCTGGAGCTGTGCAAGGGGTCGAGGTGCAGACCCCGAACACCTGGGCACCCAGCCCGTGGTGCTCCAGCGTGCTAAGAGCCAGGACAAGTGAGTTTGAAGCAGACTAAAGGATTTAAAATCCCTGTTCCCAGTAGGAATATTCCCCCTGGGTTGTTTTGAAGAATTCAGCCCAAGGCACAGGGAAGGGCTTTTTCAGTTCTCTCTGAATATTCAGCAGTAGCAAAGACTCTACAAAACACATCTTATCCAGGCTACCAGGTCCTGACCCCCCCCCAGTGCTGGAGAGCTGAGCAAGCCTGCCAGCACCCCTCGCCTGCAATTACCCCTCTGAAAACCTCCCACTTGACTGCGGGGTTTTGCCCTCATTTCCAACACCGGTGTTTTTCTCTGGAATTACAAAAAGCACAGGAAGGAGGGGAACTGTTGTTGCCCTGCCAGCCTACCTTTCACATCTGCAAAAACCAATGAGAAAAAAAATACACCATTACTTCCCCCACCTCCCGATTTTCCCATCCAATTTCAAAATTTCAACAACATCTGTGTTCACGGGAATAATGTGGAAGAGCTTTGATGGTGCCAGAGCCCCGGCCCCAGGCAGGAGATGCTCAGAGCAGCGTGAGCAGTGGGGATGCAGGGTGGTTTTATCCAGACTTACTTCATCAGCTCCGGGTCTTCTTTATCATCCTTTGTTGGGGTTATCTTGATCCCACTTTTCTTGGCACGAGGGCAGCCTGACAGACTGTGTTTGAAAAGAGAAGAAAGGCCTGTCTGACTGGCAGGGCCCCGCACACGCTATTCCCCCGCTTCAGTCAGCTTCCCCCGGCATTTTGCACACTGTTTTGATCTCTCTTGATTTGCAGCTTTGCATCATGAGAAGTCAGGAGAAAAAAATATATATGTTTGAGGGAGATGGACAGTAATTAATGGTGTCTAGATAAGAAGATATCTGCTAACAGCCTGCGATGTTTAATGGAATTGTTGAAACAGAAGGCTCAGATCTCCACTATTAATGCTCTAAAGTGATAATAGAAGTCATAAATAGGTAGCATTATTAACAGGAACATTGCATCAGCTAAAATCTGACCCTTTGTCTTTTATTCTATTGAAGGGAGCTTCTAATCAGATGCTGGAAACATCAAAAAAAGAAAAAAAGTCAGATTAAAGAGATGAAAATAGGCTTCAGTTGTCAGTAACATTAATGTTTTATTCAGAACTTTACAACTCTGCCCACTGAAGGGGGAAAAAAAAAAAAAAAAAAAAAAAAAAGAAAGAGGCTAAGGAGAAAATAATTTAAGAGGAGATCTTACCTTCTATGCGATGCATAATTTCCTGTTATGTGACCAGAGCCGTCACAGCCAGGAGTAGGGCACCTGCGGAGGAAAGGGAGGCTCTGATTAGCCAGGGGATGCGCACAGGGCTGGAGGCTTTGCACAGCTCATGTCGAAGAGAAATCTGGGCAGCACCGAAGCAGGATTTTCTCCCTGCCCCTTCACCCTCCACAAGAACGGTGTCTGGTCCTTGATGTGCACTGCACCGCAGCCCCCGTGCTGCCAGGTGTGGGCGTCGGAGAGGAAGGTCAGAGGGAAGGGATGGGGACGTCAGGAGGGACACGGGTCCTGGCCTCATCACCACCTTCTCGAAGGGGACAGCTCAGGTGATGATAACAAAGCAGGCAGAAAAAAACCTCCAGGACAATGTCCATCTTCTTGGGGAAGATGTAAGGAGATGGCTGTCACCAACCTGGACCATTGGGCTGGATGTGAGCACAGACAAGAATCCAGAAAAATGCCCTTCAGCCGTGGACAACTCGTCCATCAAGCTTTGTCCTCCTAGGCCACCTTGGCCAATGCCAAGAGGAAGCCCATCAGAAGGTTTTAGCTCAGGTCTGTGTGACATGGGGGGGGGGGATGACTAAGCTCACTGGGGGCAGACACCACACCTGGGAGGGTCCTCAGACTCCAAAACTGACCAATGCCTCCACTGGAAAATAATGGAGAAGGAATGAGAGGAAAACAGTGAGCTTAACCTTGGGTCTCCTCCCTCTGCCACACCATGGGTAGGGGACAGGGGCTCTGCAGGGGACTTCAGGTGGGGTCACCAGCAGCTTCTGGTGCCCCCTCCCCACCTCTGGCTGTTGCAGAGGGCTCTTTGAAGACACATCCATGATCACAGGTTTGAAGGCAAGCATCCAGCGCCTGCATGAATGAAAGCAAAGCCTGGAAGAACGCTTCTGTGATCACACAGACCTGCACAAAAGCTGGCGCGGGCTCCAAGCACTGCCGAGCGGGAGCACAGATAATGGTGCAAGTTGAGCACCGCGTCATTAAGGCCACAGAAGCGAGGAAGGTGAGGGGCTCTGAAGTGCCACAAGCACAAAGACCCGCTCCAAATGCTGTAGGTGAGACATAAAAGTTGTCATGGGGACCAGCGAGAGAGGTGAGGAGTCCTCGCCGAGGATGTGCTTGCCAGCCTGCCAATTAGCCAGCGCTGCTCGAGTCAAGTGAATGGAGCTGGGGGGGCCCACGGGGGGAGTCTGAGCCTCTCGCTGCTGAGCCAGAGCCAGCAGAGCGCATGGCACGGCACGGCCACAAGCTTGCGAAGGGCCCTTGCTCTCGGAGGGGCTGTTTTTGTGCCCCCACTTTCTCAGGCCCCATTTTTAAAGCTGCTGGTGCCTGGTTTGGTACCACCGGCTGGTGCCCCGCAGCAGAGCAGGGACAGATGTGCAGATGCTCGGTGTCCCCAGGACATCGGTGAACTGCAGGGCAGTGGGGTGGCTGCAGGGCAGCCTGTGGGGCCGACACATCTGGGAAAGGTGACGTGCTCGTGCCTGGCCCAGGCTGCGGCACAGCTGGGCGCTCTGGCCCCCGAGAGCCAATGGAGCAGCAATTTCCAACAACGCCTTTAGTTCTGCACCTTGGAAAATGGACTGTTAAAAAGTTCCTTTTTTAAAATCAGAAAATACCAAAACTCTCCTCTCTGCCTCAGCTCTGGGGGAGGGTTAGGGGTTTGCAGGTCACTGAGAGTCTCTGCTGGAGAAAAATACTGGCACCTGACCTGCATGGGAGAGCAGGGACCTGTCCTGGTCCCAGAAGGGTGACACAGGGAGGCTGCGTAGGGGCACGGCTCGGCCTGCTCAGCCGCAGGAAAACAGCACGTCCAGTGCAGAAGGAGCAGGGCTGCGTCCAGCAGGACCTGATGAGGGTGCAAGTCCTCTAACTCCTCTGAAACCCAGAGGCTTGGGAGATGAGTGCATGTCCGTGACATTTCCCTATTAAACTCTGGTAGTGTAGGAAGCAAAACTATTTCTTTGTTGTTCTAGCTTCAGGGTGGGATGAAATTATGAAAACACTAACACCGAACTCCTCTTGCCTTTCAGGACTTTTAAAGAGGTGAAAGAAGTGATTTGATTTTTATTTTTAATTATCTGGAGACAAATCATTCCGACAGAGACCTTTTATTGCATGTTCCAGCCTGGAGCTATTTTTTTTTGTATCAGGGATATTAACCCCCTGAAATAGAATTTATAATAGAAATGCTGACATGGCCTTATCTGAAGTTGTGAAAAAGCTATGACTGCGGTATCTGTGAGATTTCTGAATCCTCTTCCCTTCCTCACACTCTCTGCCTCCATCCTCACCAAGATATAGAAACAGAACAATACTTGGAAAATAACATTGAAAACATAACATTGTTTTGGCCAGGAGTTACCTGTTTGATATAGTATATTGATAAAAAAGCACTAACATCAGGTGCCCGAGGGGTGCAGGGCAACACATCATTCTGGACACTGCGCAGCAGCGCTCGGCACAATGCTCAGTCTTGGGGATGACTCTGGTCCATTTTTCTCCACATCCATACTGAGAATGGGCACTGTTTCTGAGAGCTTTTAATATCTTAACGCTAATTGCCTGATCACCAGGCTATTCCTTAAGGCTACTGGAGAAACACCAGTTCAGCAAAGCTCTCTTAAGAGCTTCTTTCAAAATGTATATCGTCTATAATGCATGATTAAGTGTACTTAGCACTAATCATGAGAGTCCTTTCCATCCACTGGCGTATTCTATTAATGTCAACTAATCCAGCTACTTTTTCCACCTCTCTGCTATGGAGCAGGAGGTTAACGAATGGTTTTCCTGGCACCAGCACCCGCAGTGGGGTGCAGAGCAGTCCCAGACCCACGCTGCCCTCGGGGCCACTGTAAGGGGATTTGGGACTTTGCTGATCTCCTTTACTGAGCAAAGGGGCTCCCACCTGATTGTTATTTGTTCTTAGCATCACCAGTTGCATTCAGGACCCAGGACTTAAGTTTTTCTGTGATGAGCCTGTGCAATACAAAGCCCCCCATGAGGTTTTACTCCCAGCAGAGGCCTCCTCAGTTATGGTTACAAATATCTTGCTGCCAAAATAATCCTAAACTTGGATTCAGCAGAGCAGGAAGCTAAGAGGAGAATCAGCCTGCAAAGATAGGCTGGCTCCATGGCAGAGATGATGGAAAATCATTCACAGTTAATTTTCCCCCAAAGGTGTGTGTTGGGTGGAGAAGTGCTTGGTTCCCCCCGGGGTCTCCGTTGATTTTAAATATCATTTCTAATGAACCTTTCCTTAGGGGAAGCAAACTAAGGGAGCAGTTGGGAAACTCCCCGGTGAAGCAGCAGCTCCTCCTGAAAGTAAGGAGCATTGGGAAGACAGGAACGAAGCTGAAAATGGGATTTGGAGGAACACATTTGGATGGAAACATCGAGGCTGGATTCCTCCCTTTGGGACCAGAACTGGGAGCACAGAAACTCAGGTGCCCGTGAGCCCATTGCCACCGGTTAATAGACGTGCACTCAGAGCTGCCCCTTCACAGCTGCTCAGGATCCGGCCTCACACAGCACTGTTTGCTTGTTCCCACTGTCATTCCCCCGCCAATCAAACACCCATGGAAATGAATAGAAATCTCTGTCACTGCATCCCCAACAGCCCCTAAAATTTAGCATAAAATTAGCATACCGGGTTCTCTGAAAGAGTTGGCTTCTTTTTGCTATGTCCTGGCAGCATTTTCTCAGCTGTGTCTCTACCCACTACTAAAGCGTGTGCTTTTATCCTGGCTTTGGGTTATTTGAGAGCCACAAAAAAAAAAAAAAAAGATGAATAAAAAGGGCGATGGCACAAACTAGGGAACAAGAGCTTGGGAGAAGACGCCAAATGAAAAAGAAATTAGCTTATTTCCGTGGTGTCCAAAGGAAACCTGCCACGGGTCTTGGTTATTTCTGAACAGCTCCGTGATCTCCCTCTCCCCCAAATACCCCTTCCCACGTGCTGCTGTCTTCCCAGTGTGACAGCCAGAGGCTGGGCTCCACCAGAGCTCCTCACAGGCGGACCCTGATTGGCTTTTGGAAGGAGAAGGGAAGGGATAAAAAAAAGCAAAAGCAGAGCACAAAGGGGGGGCAGGGAGGGTAGAGAGAGAAAAAAGGGGGGAAAAAAGAAAAAAAAGGAGATCCAAGTTGAGCGCAAACATACTTGAGGTCAGCAGAGTGGGCAGCCATGAGGTTTCTGAGGCTCTTGTCAGCAAGAGGACAACCAGAAAGGCTGAAAGAGAAGAGATGGAATATCTGGATAAGCAAAAAAAAAAAAAAAAAAAAAAGAAAAAAAGGAAAAAAGGAAAAAGAAAAAGGGCTGGGGTGTGGGGAGGGAGAGGGGCAACAGAAGGTGGGGAGGAAACAGAACCAAATCGTCCACATGGTCAAACAATATACCAAAAAATAAAGTTATATTTAGAGTCTGAACCATGGAAAAAAGGTGAACCCACCTGCGGTGAGAGGCATAGTTTCCCGTGATGTGTCCGCTGCCGTCACAGCCTGGGGTGGGGCAACTGGGCAACAACAACACCACAAGTATAAGTGCTGGAAAGGAATGAATTCACCCGCGACCGCACGTGCACAGCCAGTCGAGCCCTCCTCGGGGTCTGCCTGCGGGGTGTCCCTGCCATCGGCCCTGCTCACATGCAAATACACCAGCTCTTTCCCTTCCACCCTCTTTCCATCCCTTTTTCATTCCCAAAAGATCACAAAGACTCTCCACAATTTTGAAAGAAAAATTGTGGCAAATGTGAAGAAAATGTTTAAAATACTCGGATGCTTGGTTTGCTCGGTGATGCTCAAGCAGCAGCGATGTATTGCTGCTATGTGATACCCACTGGCGTGGCGAGAAGGCAGAGGTGAGCAGCACCTTCATGTCTCCATCGGCACCTGGAGATGGCCTGAGGACTACACCCAGACACGGAGCATCAAATAACTACAGCTAATTCATTACAGCCCTTGGGCCAGAAAGGAGCAAAGATGTTAGATGGGGAGAAATGGCTCAGGGCTGGCCATGACACCATTTATTTATTCCAGAGCTGTTTCCTTTTAGGAAATTTCTCTACCTTCATAATACAACTAAAGCACATGAGGGCTTTAGGGTTCTACCTCAAAAATTGCTATTCACACCACTGCTAGCTTTTAAAAAAGCCTTGAGAGCTTTGCATCAGGCAGTTGGGGTGTGTTTTGCTCATTTAGGGAAGCTGCTGCTGCTGCTCTGCCCCCACGGACCTCTTCCTCGCCTGTCCACACAGCTTCCTCAGCCTCCTGCTTGCGAAGCCAAATAGCGAGCAGTGTTGTGTGAGGTCAGCAAAACGAGGCTCGCCAGCTCTTCCCTGTTTAGCATACAGGAAGGTCCAACGGCTCCAAACAGGTCCCGACCGGCCATTAGATCAGAGCCAGGTCCAAGTTGCAGTGTCTGGGTCCAGCTCTAAACATTAACCATTAGTGTGGGGGATCAGCATGGGTGCAGAGCAATACTTCGTCTAATAGGAAAGATTGAAGTCTATTTTTCACCCCATCCAATGCTGTGAATACACAGATGGGAGCTGGGTTAAGACCTCTCTCCAATGTAAAATGCAGCATGACAGCAATCCTGCTGCAGCCAGAGCTCCCATTTTGCGGTCCTGCAGTTTCACAGTGATGGGACTCGTTGCTCTCCATTAAGCAGCCAACATTTCCTGCCTTCTCAATGAGACATCCCAAAGCTCAGCACCTCTGTGAGAAGGTACTGAGCTCCTTCAGATGCTCTTAGCTTCACAGCATTGCCCAGGGTCCCAAAACAAGGGGGCAGGACATTGGACAGACTCCACCAGTGTGCCACAAACACTCCTGGAGGAAAGGACCAGGGAGAAAGACTCTGCAAGCAGGTTTCCACAGCCACATCCATGAATCCTGAGAGCACAGAGCTCCCTAGAAACTTCCCTTCAACACTGCAGAGTTTCAAGGCCGTATAGGAATGTATTTTGTCTCAATGATCAGAAGTTGTAGGGTTTCTCTGTGAGCTTTCACTGGAAGCGCTAAGCACTAAGATGAAATACAACCAATCACAGTAAGAAAGGGGGCTACACTTCTAATTTTTTAAATGTATTTTCTAACAGGTTTTGTCTCCTACCGGCCTGGCTGTCCTGAGTATGTGTTTTATATGCATTGGAGAAAGAGACAAGAAGGCAGGACTTACGTGAGCAGCTCTTTCTTGATGTCCTTGGAGAGGAATTTAAGCTTGAAGTTAGTTAAAGTAACTTCCCCTGGGTATTTTCGTTCTTCAAAGTTTTCCTCCGACACTTCTTGCTCATCAGCTTCCGAGGAGGCAAAAGAGTGGGCTGCTGGCTCTGACTGCAAGAGAACAGCCAGGAGAAGTGGTTGCAGCGGTGCCCATTGCTGCTGAGCTGCGGTGGGAAAGGATCCCAGTTTCATCCCAGCTCAGAGCTCTTGCAGCACTGGCAGCACTCCTGAGTCCTGTAAGCACCTCGGTCCCCAAACCAAATAGTCTGCAATTTTTTTAGAGGAGAAATATGTAAAACCCATCTGTACAGGGACAGAGGTTTACACTCGGCTTTCCCAAGGTCTCGCAGGGACGCAGATCAGTGCAGACTCATCCCCAGCAGCACCCGCCTCCACACTGCACCCAGCCAAGAGGCGACGCTGGGGTCCCTCACCTTCAGGGATTCACCTTAATGGCACGCAGGGCTGTCTGTGCCAATGGCAGGTATAAATCATCCTGGGGGGTGTCACCAGGAGCACCTCTCGTGCAAATGAAGGCAGGAAGGATTTACAACAAAGACAGCACTGCAGACCCGGAACAACAAAACTGGTGGGGTTTTCCTTCATGAGAGCTCTTCAACAGAGCCAAGAGCACCCGCGTTTGCCCCAGGACAGCTCTGCCTCCTGCCCCATTGTCCGCAGCTGATGCCTGGTAGCACTGACAAAGCTAGTAATACTTCTCTCCTAGGCTCAAAGGGCAAACCAGGAGTGCTGGGGGAAAACAGGACAACTGTGCAAGCAAACATGGCATTCAACCCCCGGTGAGATGTTACTTAACGTCCAGAGCCACCACTCACCTCCTCTGGCTCCTCTTCCCGCTGACGGTTTGGTTTAGTGTAGTCAATGGGCCCATCCCATTCATCCTGGCGGGAGGTCTGGCTGGACTGGGGGGAGGTCATGGTGCTGCTCGTGGCACTGGTGCTGTTTTGGCGCTGGGACACATCTGGGGACTTCACGCTGGGACTACTGCTGCAGCTGCTGCTGCTGGGAAAGGTGCTCTCCCGCTTGCGGTGCTTGTTCATACTCAAGTCCAGAGTCCCATTTTCATCCACCTCAATGTCCATGGACTGAAAAGGTGGAAATATGCCCAACATTAGCAGCTGCCAGAAATTCCCGAAGAGGATCTTGCTGCCATTTGTCACGCCTGAACACAAACATCTAGTGCCATTTAAGATATCCCGTAGCATCCAAGACATCTGCCCAAGGCTGGGCATGCAGCACAGGACCTCTGGAAAACCCCTGCTCCTCTGAAAAGCAGCTGAAGGTCAGCCTGGACACAACTGGGAAATCTCAAATGGCATCAGATACTGAGCAGTGAGCAACTAAAGCCAGCCCTGGGTGTCTGCTTGGGAGGTTCTCACCTCCGATGGATAATTTGAACTATGATGCATCTCCAGAACACACTAAGAGCCAAGATTACCTTCTCTAAATGGTACATCACCCAAAGCACGTCAGAAGGGAAAGGGTGATATGCAATAAGTCTCTGCCATTCCTCTCTATTCAAAGGTCAAAATGAAAGGGAGGGAACAAAAAAAGGTCTTTCTGCCATCCAGCGCTTCCAGTTTAAACCCACGCTCACCTTGCCGGGGGCCTCTTGCTGCTTGGTGCTGAGATTCTCCGGCATTTCCCAGCAGCGGGTGGAGAGGTTGAGGATGGCGGTGGCAGCCATGTGCGCAGCCTCGGCGTCGTGGGAGTAGTCGAAGCCTGTGGAGGAAGATGAAGTGCTCTTCACGTAACTGCCGGAGGGGCTGTGGCTGGGGGAAGAGGCCTTTGGAAAAGGTTTGGCTGGAATAAAAAGAGAAGGAACAACACAAGGCTAATGTATGACTGGCATGGGCAGCGTGAGGCGTTCAGTCAGTCTGATGCAGCGAACACATCAGCAGTGCCAGCGGCAACCTGCATTTATTACCGATCCATGGGCTATTTGATTGCCAGGGAGGTGCAATAGGAGCAGTGCTGGCTGCTGCCGGGGTCTTGTGTGAAGGTTTCTCGGTGGGAAAAGTCAATTCATTAACTGGCTCTGCCATCAAGCCTCCCAGACCCCAGCACTTTTCTTCATTAAAGCTACCCCACAGTGGAAGGTGTTAAAGGAGAAAGCCCAGAGAAGCTTCCTGGGTCTTTTATTTTTTTGCTCTCCATATGTTCATAACTTATCCACAGAGCTGACTTGCAGGGAGATTTCTCATAGCACATTTGAACACTTTTAAGCTAAAAAATTACATTTATAGCAAACCCATGGCCATGAAATATGAGCTTCTGATGAAGACACCAGTGAAATATGGATTTTCCAATAGCTGATATATTTAAATACGTCTGAATAAGAGGAATCATTGCACAGCCACACATGATCACTACACCGCACTGGTACTGTGTATTACAGCACACAGCAACATGAGCCTGGAGGGGCTGTGCTCTCTTCCCACCCCATGAAATCAAAGTCAGCAGTTCCCAAAGTTAACCCACAATAAAACTTGGCCCGGTCTTGAAACTGGACCCATTTAGGAGGGCTCTGAGCCAGCCAGCGTCCCTCTGAAGTCAGCAGCTTCAGTGGGTGCAAACGGGACCGTCTGATTTTGAACCACCACAGGGCTGTATTCTGAATCAATTAGCAAAATTTTCCAATTCTTAATTCATTTCACTATGCACGTTTTGAGGGAAAACAACCACCCCTCCTTCAGCAGGCACCTCACCCAGGGAAGACTGGTAAGGTTTGCCCAGTGGTGGTGAAGCAGCAAGACAACCTGGGCTGCTGTGGCTGCAGAGCAGAGTGACTTCGTGATTGTCATCACAAACTCAAAATATAAGGCACTATAAAATGCTAATGCTCCCGAGGACTGCTTTCTTCCTGGTTGTGTGCGTATATAATGCGTATTGACATTAATGGGAGTGATGCACACACATGCAGGGGAGTATAAATCCCTCTGGATGAAGATCTCTTTAAAATAAGTTCTTAGTGAAAGGAACAGATTTCCTTGCTATGATTGGCAATCATATTCATCTTGTCTCTTTGATTAACTCATTGGAAGCTTGCCCAAATTATTATTCTTGTGTATGGCTGCTTATTTTTGAGTCCGGTTTAATCCATGTCTTTGCGGCAGAGTGCGGGTGTTTGCCAGCCCAACCTGACAATATCCAGGATCGCGAGATGCCAATTTCAATTTCACACCATAGACTCAGCGATGCTTTTCCATTTCATAAGTATTTCTACCACTAATAGACTCGCAATCAGCAAATTAGTAAAATAAGTGATGAGAAAAAATAGAAAGGATTATCCTAGTGGGTCTGCTGGAATTATTTTTGTCAGTACAATTACCCTGAAAATTCTTTGCTAATATTGCAAATAACACAATCTATTCAGCAAGAGAATCACTTGTGCTGGGAAACAAATTACTTTTCCATCAGCCCTAACCCAGGATGACAGTGGCAGTTGTGCTCTCTGGCCTCCATCCAATTTCATTGTCTGATCCTTTACAGATTTAGTACTGTAATAAAGGCAGCTTCCATTGTAGTGCAACAACCGGGATGCTTTCAAGTACGAGCACTTTTTAGAGAGCAGCTGCATCAGGATTAAACAGGATTGTGGAAGTGGGATTAGCCAGACAGAAAGCCCTCTTGAGGCTGCTGACTTCTGCAAACTGGTCTCCTAAATCTTTATTTTTTTTTCAGGAAGATGCTTTCAGGAGCAGGTTTGGTGTCAAAGGGAGGGGGGACGTTAAACCCCTTGACACAGGGCTGGGGCAGGCTGGCTCCCCGTGCGGCTCCCTCTCCTGCTCCCGCCACCCCAGCCCGGAGGGTTTATTCAGCCATTTCATTTGCACCCGCACTGTCATTGCACAGCGTTGTCGACAGCGCAAGGGGCTCGGTGCGGAGCAGAGCTGGGTGGCTACAGCAGGGAACGGTGGATGGGAGGTGGGCGATCGATAGGCAGCAGAGCTGGGGAGCTGAACACGGCCGAGAAGACAAATGGGTGGAGTGGGTCATACATAAGATGGAAGAGAGGAAAACTATAATCCATTTAGCGAGATGAGAAAAGACAGATCAATAGATATGAACTGCAAAGCAGTGGGGACCAACTGAGGACAACTGCGTAACTTATCCCACCTAGAGACATGGCTCAGATTAATGTTCCCACCACTCAATGCAATTCTTCCCAAAGCCAGAACCCAAGGGCCGCTCCCCCAGGCACAGCTCTCCCAGCAGCCCCAGGCCATGTGTCCCTCTCCCCACCGAAGGGACGTGTTGCAGGGCCCAGCTCAGCCTCCCTGGCCCCACTTCTCCTCCCATTCCACAGGCTCAGCCCCAGGACTCTCCCTGCACCCCAAAGCGATGCTCCCGAGAGCCTCATGGCACGCGATGTGCTGAGAAAGGCAGAGAATGCAAAACCCAGCCCTCCCCTGCGCCCAACTTACATTTAAAGGCTTTAGGTGAGGTTTCGCTAGTCTGAATCTTTGGGGCAAGCATGCGTTTGCCAAAAACCTGAGCATCAAAACTTGCATAATCGAAGGTGACCTTGGAGTACTTCTCCAGCTCCTTGGCCAGGTTGGCCCGGGGGGTGGCTGGGACCATGTTGGGCCGGTAGCTTCCGTACTGAGGGATCTCCAGCTGCTTCACAAAGCACATAGGCCTGAGGAGGAAACAATGAGCACCAGTGATTTCTCTTTTCCTCTGCGTGACCGAGGCGGCAGCCCACAGCTGGGACTGGTGGGAGGGGACCGAAGTGATGGGGACATGTGGCTGCACCTTGTCCCCAAGGGCTGCTGGGGAAGAGGTGGCAGTGACAGCCCTTTTGCTGTCCCTCAGCAAGTCTGCACCTGGTTTGGGTCCATTAGATTCATTTTTCATTTTTTTTCTGCTTTTTTTTCCCCCTTTCTAATTTCTTTTTAAACCAGAAGCTGAGGTGTCCTTCTCATGCAAAATATTCTTGCAGGCTGCTGTGACATAGTAGCGCTTTTCCAATAGCAATAAACACTTAGGTGCCACTTGCCTACGGGAGCTGTGACAAAGGACAGCACATGAAGGCGTGAGGCCCCCAGTTCGGCTCTGATCCTCCCTGCAGGTTTGCTGCAAAGGCGAGCTGGACGCACGGTCGAGCTGAGCGAGCCTCTCCCCTGCCTGCAGAGTCCCTCTTAAAGGCCTGCTTCTGCCGGGCTGCCTATCATGAATCAATTTGTCTTGCATATAAATTGTATATAAATGGCCCATTGTTATTCTCCTTCCCGTGACCTCCTTCCACCAGTGAGTCCTCGGAGCGGGAGCTCCTTGGAGCATGGCGCGTCCTCGTGATGTGCTCAGAGCACACTGCGCCCATCGCAGGCTCCGCTGCAAATAAATAAGTAATCGCCCTAAATGGCCTTCCTTTGCAAAGCACCGAGCTCTCAGCTCAGGGTGCTCAGCAGTCCTGGGGAGCAAATAAATAAATTAATCCGACCTCGATGCCTTGGTGGGAGTGCTGCTCAGTGCAGGCTTGAAATGCTCGTGCTGTGGTTCCTATCCTCCTGCTCTCCTTGCAAAATAACTAACCATATTACAATCCATCTGTAGCCTCATGAATCACATCGGCTACGGAAGCCAGCATTTATCAGAGACATCCTTACTGTGAGGCAGCCCTTTCTCCCAGGAAGATAGAGATGGGTGAAATAACAAAATAAATGCAAGCAGTTTGGCAATGAGTGGCAGGTTCCTCTCCTCTGACCCGTGCAGGCTAAGGAAGAAAAGTGGGTGGACTTGTGTGAAACTGTGATTGAGTGATTTATATGTAGCCTAAATCTCCTCCTCCCCCTCCCCAAGCCCACCCTACTTATAATGCTAATATAATAGCCATAATTCTCTGGCAGTTTGCATTGCAGTGCTATCGGCACAAATGCCTTCTGCTGCACTGCTAAAACCCTTTGGCCTGTAGCCTCAGCATTAATTGATGCTACAGAAGCAATTCATTGTCCTCAATGCCCTCCCTGGGATCATCAATTAAATATCTCCCCACCTTGGCAAGACCTATGATCATAATAACAGGACTCAGCAGTATCAGGATACAGCCGGAGCGAGCCAGCTCTTGCTGTGGGCTCGGGTCCGCAGTGCTGGCTTCCTACCCCATGTACCTGAGTATCCGGTCGGAGTTGGAGCTGGTCTTCGAAGGATCACCAGACTGGGTTTGTTGCTTTTCATGTGATTTGGCTAATTTTTCAGCAGCAGCAATGGGGCACCCAGATAAACTATGTGGGTTAAAATGAAAAAGAAAAAATAAAATAAAGGAGAGAGAGAGAGAGAGAGAAGGAAACAGTATGAGGGATGCGCATGGAAATCTTCACTCATTACTGAGCCCATGAGAAAAATGTTTGTATTTAAGGTTTTTCTGATTAACATTATCCTAGTTTACTGTTAGCCTTGCCAAGCAGCAGAGCAGCCAAATCTCTCCAGGATGAGCCCCGGAGCATGACCAGCACTGGGGATGGAGGAGGGAGGCAGCTCCCCCAGGCTGAGCACAGCAGAGGCTGGGCTGGTTTCTTTGGGTAGTTTTAGCAGTTAAATGGCATTTTTTGATTTGTGTTTATTTGGGTCTTCTGTGGCTGTTTGAAGGGAGCCTTCTGAGGGGCACTGGCAGGGAAACATTTGCACTTCTGATGTGCACGGCTGCCAGCACACGGTGCCTGGGGGGCAGGCGGGGACTGTGATGGCTTTTGCTCGCACTCACCCTTTGCACGAGCTCGGCTGTGCCTCTTCAGGACCAGCTGGGCTCTTGCAGCAACTGCTCAGGGAAGGTAGAAACACCTCACAAGCAGAGCCTGCATGCTCCAGCCCAGCCCCAAGCCATCTCGGGTGCCTCCATCCCTGGAGCATCCAGCACCAAGGGACCCCAGCCAGGTTCAGGGCAGGGGCCCCCACACCAAAGCGCTCTGCTCAAAGCTCTCTCCATGACTAAAAGCAGCCCATTGCCTCAATCTCTCTGCGATCACTCACTGCTTGCAGCAGACAGAGTTTCTCAATTAACCCAGCAGATTTCCCTAATTTTCCTCTGGCAATTACGGCTACAAGGAAGCATCACCAGGGTGGCTGCCTCCGTGGTCCCTTGCAACGGTCTGGATGAGTAATGATGCACACTCACCTCGCACCTGCAGGCACATTAACACTTGCAGAGCTGGCACTCTGTGCCAATTGAGCGTGGGTGCGATGAATGGTAAATCACAAACTGGTGAGCATATCCCTGTAGCACAAGCTAGTCTGGCTTTTTGGACAGTTTCTACCTTGAAGAGCACCATCCCCTCTGCTTGCAGCCTTCCCGTTTTAAAAGTTCTGGGGTTTGACTGAAGCCAGAACACGGGGTATAATTACTGATCCCAAAGCACCAACCTGTCCGCTAGCGACCATATCAGGGCTGAGGTCCTACAGCAGCAGGACCTAAACTCCCAGCTCATCTGTACTGCAGACTAATTTCAGCCTAAATATTGTGGAAATTCCTAGAAATCCTGCAAAGTGCCACACTACCAAGCAAACATCACCAGGCACCCTCTGCTCCCCTGGCTCCAATCGTCTCCTCCTTGAGCCCCCACCTGCACCCACCCCTCTGTAGTCCACCTTTGAGCCTGGAAGCATTGCTCTGCCTTATTGGCCAGCCAGAAACCCCTGCCCCATCCTGCTTTCCCAGATTATTCTTTGTCTTAGGATCACCCCTTCCTCACCCATCCTGCTTAGACTATCTCCAAATGCAGGGGCTGTAACGCAAGAATAAACCCCGTGTGCTGGCAGCCCAGCCCTGGCCGCTATGGAGAAGTGGAAGCTGGTACCTCCTGTGCGTGTTGCGGTTGCTGTTGACGTGACCCTGTCCTGTGCAGCCTGGCGTGGGGCATTTCAACACATTCTCGTGCATCGCCAAGACTTCGGAGCGAGAAGGGGAAGGGGAGAAGGGAAGGGAGGCAAAAACAACTCGATAAAAATCAGAGCAAAAAGAAAAAAAAAGGCAAAATCATCAAGTCTTGTACACTGGCTTCCTAGAAATCAAGGAATGTGAAACACCATAATTAGAATTTGTCTGCGTAGAGAGAAAAGGATTTACAAAGCAGCACTGTTCAGGTCAGAGCTAGATTAGCATCCCCGCACACAGCCTGGGCTGTCTCCCTGTTTGCTGATTGCAATCCAGTTTCCCCCAGGCAGCCCCTCCCGCCTGCCATCATTTTGGAGCTACATCTCCCAGTTTCAGGTAGTTTTAAGTGATTGAAGTTGTATCTCTGCTTTTATCCTGAGGACTAGTCTCTGTTTGATTTTTTAAAATTTTAATCTTCAGGATTATTGCTTCCTGCAGTGCTGACCTTAAAAGTAAAGAAAATAATTTGATTTGCAAACCCTTCTGAAGCACACAACTTGTGTTATTTATTTATTAATATTTTTTCTTGCATTCGAACTTGTGTGAAGACAGCTGTACTTTCTCCTTGTTTCCTGCAATTCTGCAACCTTTGAAAATACTGATAAGGAAGGTGGTTTTTTTGTTTGTTTGGTTGGTTGGGTTCTTTTGGTGTATTATGCCATTATCATAAACATACAACATTGATTTTTATGTATATGCACAAGGAAAACTATTTAGGATGCTGGTAGAGAGGTAGAAATAAACTCCCTCTACGTATATGTCTATAAAAATCTGTTATGATGATGACAAATATTTTCTGGAGAAGAGGTGAATCTCAGTACAGCGCTTCGTGAATTTTACAGCGATGAGAGCATAGGAGGAGACTCAGCTATCTTACGTGTCCTGAGCATCTCCTCTCCTTTGCTGGACGGCAACACCCCTGTCACGTTTGGACATCAGGAAAGAGCACTTTCTCCTTCTTCTAAATATGATATCCCAAATAGATAAAAATATAAGAAATCCAGTGTAAAGACGGGAACTGCTCAACACACCTCTGGAGGTGGGCAGTCATTTTTAAAGCACCTTTGATTTTCAGAGAAGGGACCTCATTCTCCACAGGATGGTGCTAAAATCTTTAAGAAGGGTCTGACTTTCTCCTAACCTCCGTAGTGTTTCCCATGAAGAGCATTACCACCTTGGTGGACGGAACATCCTGGAACAAGTTGGGAAAGCACCATACCATGCCAGAGACTCTGTTATACCCCAAGGATTAATGTCAGACTTCTGCTAGGGACTTAGCTGCAATATTCACACCGTTTGGGACTGCTTGGAACGCCCATTGCCCTTGAGTTGGCTCTACCCATCAGATGTGAAAGCCCCTCTGGGAAATAACGCTCCAGACTAATTTAAGCAACCTGTGTCATCCTGCTGGGCACCCACCCATGTACTCACTCTCAGGGGGGATCCTGTCTTTGTGCGGACAACCAGAGAGGCTGCGATGGTGAGGGTAGAGTCCCGTGACGTGGCCAGTCCCATCACAGCCAGGCGTTGGACATTTGATTTCTCGCTTCTCGGGTCTCGAGGGATCTAGGGGTAGTGGAAAAAGTGCCATGGGAAGCAGGTTAGTGGATTTTGAGGGGAAGAAGTGGAAAAGTTTGGAACATTTCATTGAAAAATTGCCCAGGATGCTTTCCACCACTCTTCCAATTAATGAGGGAGAAACCTTTGGGCTTGCAGTTTTTTTCTGAAAGTGGAACTGTAACACCGGAACCAAATTGGCAAAGCAATTGGAGCAACTGCCCGGTCTGGGAACGTGGAGCTGCTCCCCCAACCAAGCAGGCAGCCCAGCAGCCACGCTCGCACCCAGCCGGGCACCGAATGCAGCGCACACCAAGCCCCTCACCTGGCCGTGCCCAGACTCCTGCCCCCGCTCCGAAACCCCTCTGGGTTTTAAACCAGCCCTACAGCTCAGGCTGAGATCTTCAAGGCCAACAGGCACTTTAACCAGGTAATTCCCCTGCTGAGAACTGCAGGCCACCATCATTTTGTGCATTCCCTGTTGACATCTAGGATGTCCCCGTTTCTGTGGGCATTGAGGATTTGTGGCTAAATTCCCCCAGTAGGCTGTGAACCCCCCAGCAGCCTACTTTTCCTGGAGCTGAGTGGCTCTGTCCCTGGGGATGGGAAGGAAGGAGGCACACGGAGGCTCATCCCCATACCCCACCTTTGCCATAGTAGCTCTTTCGGATGCTGTCCAGTGGTTTGCTCTGCTTCTCATCCACCTGGAAGTGCTTTACGTGCTCTCCTGGCAGCCGGCTGGGTTCCCTCACAATTTTCACCTGCTCGGCCTTCAGCGCGATGGCTTGTTCCAGCAGCCCCAGGTTCCCCCTCGTCATCATGTCGTACATTTCTGACTCGTCAGTCACTGCTGATTTCTGGGAGCGGGCATCATCGTCTTTGTCGTCATCCGACCGGACCTCCACGATGACCGAGTATTCGGGCTTTGGGCTGAACTGCCCTTCACAGTGGCCTTTCTGGGTGTCCTGAGAAGTGTGAGGAGCTTCCTCACAGATCACTTCGGGAGCCATTTCTTCCTCCTCTTCCTCCTCCTCTTCCTCTTCTTCTTCCTCTTCCTCCTCTTCTTCCTCCTCCTCCTCCTCGTCTTCCTCCTCATCCTCATCCTCCTCATCCTCTTCCTCTACTTCAGCTTGCATGGTCTTCTGCAGTTTGCAGGACTCCTCGCAGTTCGTGTCGTCCCGGTGCTCTGGACACAACTCGCTGCTGCGTTCGCTGGTGACCTCAATGACTTCCTCTGCGTCCTCCGTCTGGATGATGATCTCCTTGTCGCACTCCTCCACTATCTCCTCTCCCGCATCCTCATGGACCAGGTGCACAACGTTGGATGGCGGCTTGGAGACCTGCAGCTCAGCTTCAGGCAGCTGCCCTTCGATGGCAAGGGTTTCCTCCGCTATTTGGCCTAGGTTTAGGAGAGAGTTGGCGATTATTTCTTGATAGCTGCTATAGTTGGCCTTGCTGGGCCCAGATGTACTTGTTGCTGGTTTTTGTCCGTAATGGGTTGATTTTGCTGGGCTTCTCTCTGAGAAGGGGGGTGGGGAGTGGGAAGAGGAAAAGGAACAAAAAAGGAAAGCAAAAAAAAAAAGAAAGGAAAAAAAGGAAAATAAAAAAAGGAAGAGAAAAAAAGGAAAAGAAAGGAAAAAAAGGAGAGGGGAAAAAAAGGAGAGGGAAAAAAAAAGGAAAATAAAGTAATGATATAAACTTGTAAACATCTCTTTGTCTTCCTTAAGCTTAATTGAAACCAGAGCCTTGCTGTTATACCCCTGGAGCAGCCTAATTTATTGCATTTGGGAATGGCAGACAGAAAGAGGATTTCCTCGCAAAAGCTTTCATGGTGCTCAGACGCGTGCTGCTTCCCAGCCCCCGACCACCAGCAGCCATCTGTCCCCTTGCTCCCAGTGCTCCCAAAACCAGGGGCTCTGCACCAGGGAGCGATGCGGTGCCCAGGACCCTGGCCGGACACCCGGCCCCTCCGCCTGCTGCGGCTCCTGCACCAGGGAGGCCGAGTCTCACAGGGCACCGAGGGGGGACCCCAGGCTGCCATCCTCGCCACGACACAGAGCTCCTTTGTGCTTCCCAGGGGTCTTTCCCCAGGGAGCATCCCTGATGGAAAAGCTCTCACTTTGAAGACTCCAGAGACAGTCTGTGTGTAACCCATCACAGCTTAACCAGAGCTGTGCTGCTGTGCTTCCACCAAACATAATAACTGTAGAGCCCATCCTGTCCATGATTCAGAGGAGCTATAACTCCTGGTTATTAACACTCACTGCCCTTTATTCATCTACGCAACACAGCTCTGCAATCAATAATGACAAAGCACCTCCTGCCGGCTCGGGGCTGCGGGTCTCCTCCTGCTCCACCGCCTCCGCCTCGTCCTCCTCCAGCGTCCCCTCCGACTCGTCAGAGCCAGACTCCTTCGCCTCGGCCTCCTCGCTGCCATCGCTGTCAACGTTGTAGCCTTCATCCAAGGCCAGCTTGAGCGGGTGGGATTTTCGCTTCGACACCAGATGTTCGGCCTCCGCATCTTGAAGTTTCCTCTTCTTTGCTAGAGGGCAGCTTTGTAGACTGCAGGTGGGATCAAGCAGCAGAGAGGAGGCATTGCCCAGTGAGAAAGGCATGTCTGCGGCATCTCAGCCAGGCAGGCAAAGGCAAGTGGGATAAATACATAAATACTAAAAAAAACATATAGCAGATGCCAGATTTTTAGCATTTTTGATCTTTTGTGGCCAGAAGATCTGCTCTCAGATCTTGACTTTGTGCATCTCCTGATGTTGGCTTTACACAGAAGTCAGCACAAGCCTGCCAGCCTCATGCTAACAGCCTGGCCCATGGACAGTTGTTGTCCAGGGAGCAGCAGCAGCAATGGCTCCCAGCACCACTGTTGGTGATGGCCACCAGTGCCACCATGAAACCAGGCAGGGCTTGCAGAACCAGCCTCCGGGGCTTGTCCACCAACTGCTAGAACTATATATGAAAACCACTAGTTAATGCTGGCATGGCCTCCAAGGCAGCCAGTGTGCTCTCATTCCTCTCCACGTCCATAAAGGCACCAAGCAGCCCAGAATCTCTGCTTGCTGACAGCTCCCATTGACACCAGGCACCCAAGCCAGGTACTGCTGTCTTGGTTTGGGGTCTGTGTGAAGGCTGTTGTTAGCCTGGTGAAGCAGATGCCCAAGGACCCCCCACAGACTGATGGAGAGACAGCAAGAGATGGATTTGGAGTGGGTGAGTTTGGTTTCTGCTCTGAGCCATCCTCCAAGGAAACAGCCTCTCCAGGGAACTTCGGTCTTTGGGTTTGTTGCTTGCATTTTTCCATCCCCATTACCTCTGACCCAGCCTTACCTTCTGTGCCTTGCATACTTTCCACGGATGTGTCCTGAGCCGTTACAGCCTGGGGTTGGACAGCTTGAGAAGGAAACAAGCAACCATCAAGAACAGCAGTAGGACTCGGAGAATTCATTTTTAATTAGAAGTGTATAAACTATGGTCAGTTAAACAGGTTCTGTGCACAAGGAACAAAATAACCACAAAAGGGAAGATAATTTCCCTCAAATGTTTCAACTTGGCCCTTTGAATTCCAAGTGAGGAGGGCAGAACAGCTTTGCAGTTTGCTAAAAATTAATGAAATGACTCACCCCATTTAATTAGATGAACGGTTCATTATAGTTTTATGAGTATGTTTAATTAAAGATTTGCATGTGTAAAAGCAAGCTTTTAAAAACCAGACAACTACTGCACTCTGCCTTCCCAACACCACTCTTCAGTTTTCTTTTTTGCTGGTGCTGGAGGAAAACACAGGCTTTTCACTTGCTTGATGGCTTATTGGGGACCTGGGGCTGCTGGCACTCAGAAATGGGTAGCCTGTTGAAAAGAGCAAGCTGGGAACAGGTCAGGCATGTTCAACTTTTAGCCAGAGCACACTGAGTGAAGGTCTCCGGGAGGCAAATCCTCCAGAGCACCTCAGAGCTTCACTTTTGGGGGAACACATGAGATTTAGGTGACCAGATCTCCCAAATCCCTGTGCTTGCTCCTGCTGCTCTGCAGAAGAGGACTCAGTAAAGACTTCCTGGGAGCTCTGGGCAGTGCTCACAGCTGCTGCTGCCCTTGCCATAGGCTGCCTGTTTGCTGCATCCCTCGGAGCAAGGCCGCATGCTTCCCCTGCAGGGGTAATTAATCCCAGCTCCAAGAGCAAGAAGGGCTCCAGATAAGAAGCATTAAAGCAAACATTTTCTGGCAAAACCAGATTACGGCATTGATTATAGGATGCCCAAGTGACTTGCCTGACGTCTGAGGGATTCTGGAGTCGTGTAGGATTAATAACCTCATTTAGCACCGTATCACCCTCAGCCCGGGAAGTTGGAAGTGCTAATGAAATCTCTTGATGACAGTGCAAAGGGAGAAGGCATCGCCAGCCCAGAGGGGATCCGGCCAGCCTGTTAGTCTTGGAGTAAAAACATGGGACAATATTAAATAGCAGCAAGTGCCATGCCAGGCTCTTAGGGATGCAGAATTTCTGCTCTCAGCAGAGCACCCAGCCCTTGCAAAAAGCTCAGGAGGAGGCGGATGGGAGCGCGCTGATGGCACCAGCAGCTCTAGGTACAGCAGTGGGCTGCTAACGGCTTGGCTCCCCACGCCACCATGCACAAGCCAGATCGCTGCATTCAAAGAAGAGAATTCAACCCAAAACCAGGACAGGAACAGGCCGCTGAATTGTCAGGGCACTAGGAATCCATCCTTTGGGTAGGAATCCTTTTTGGAGGATTCAAAAGCTGAGCCCTACTGCCCCAGGAGTCCTGCCAACAACGCAGCCCTTCCCAAGCAAAACGCTCAGCATCACACATAAAGGCATCTCATCCCGCTAACGTGCATGATCAGGGGCTCCCCCATTGCTGCTCCCTCTGCTGATGATCTTCAAGTCTATTTAATTTTAATTGCCCTCAGTCATGACTGAGGCTGCTCTGCGCCAAGCAGCCCCAGACACACGTTAAGTGACTGCAGGCAGAAGACAGAGCGGTGTTTATGGTACCAGTAACTCGCCTGAAAAAGGCTTCATTCAGCGGGAAACAAAAGCAGCTCTGATGAAGATGTTACAGGCTTTCATAAGCTTTCCTGAATCAATTAAAGCTGATTCCCCCCCCACCTCATTTTTAATGTGGTGAAATGAAGCCTGCAGTAAATAATGGAAAAGAACAAGCCAAGCGGCTCAGCATCGGGGTTTTCCAAAGCAGGTGGCGATTTGGGATGTCTCCAGCTCCGGTGTGTTGATTTAATCCCTTAGAAAGCCCCAGTGCAGAGGTGATGCTTGCAGTGCTCCGGGCCAGGCTTTCCCACCCCCGTACCTCTGTCCCCGCTCTCCTCCAGGGGGTTTCGCACATTTTGGCAGGAATCCCAGAAGCAGAAAGGAGCGTCGGGGTCTGTTAGAGCCGCTCTCCTTCCCTGCCACAGCCACTACCGGACCTGCTCTCCCTCTCTACGAAGCCTTCACATGCTTGACAAAAGGGCCGCTTATTGTTATGCAGACGTTGCCCTGCTTCCAATTAGTCGATTAATCGTCCAGTTAATCAGGCAATTAGGTGACAGCTGCAGAGATGGCTTTGTGGAGCACTCTGTCCTGCCCCTTATATATGTCACCTGCTCCAATTACCACCTCCACTCAAGTGTTCAGCAATAAAAGTTGGAGAAGTGGCATGCCTGCCGCTCGCTCCTCCGTCTCTCCAGAGTAATCGGAGAGCGGAGGAGCAGAAATGCTCTGAAATTGGGTTGGTTAAGGTCCAATTACTCTTTGACACACACAGCTTTCTAACGGAGGCTGCTAGGCAAGGCAGCCCCTGCTATTAGTGCCTGTCCAGGTTAAAGACTCCTGCCTCTTGCATAAGCCCTTGTGCAAGGTTTAAAGGCGGCTTAGAGATGGGGGAGGCTGTTATTTATAATGAGAAGCTCTGTAGGGCTGCAAAGGCTCACTCCAGCTCTTTTGGCTGCTGCTGTTCACATGCCAGTGCTGCTAAATGAGTGACAACGAGACCTCGGTGGCTTGACAGGGGACACAGGGCTAAAGGAGGAGCATCTGGCACAAGAAGTGATGTGACATGGCTTTGTTTGGGGGCAAAGAGAAGATGTGAAATACATGGAAAAGAAATTCTGCTCTGCTGCAAGACCATTAGGAACAACATCCTACATAAATTGGGGGCATCAGGCTTTGCTGGGGTTTAGACCTGGGACAGGACAGAGGGTGGATGGACACTCTTTGGTCTCATGTGATCCACCCAGAGCTTGTGTTTTCATCCCTTTAACTCCCATTGTTCCCCTGGTGTGTGTTACTCAAGTGGTGCCCCAAGGACTCGGACACAATGAAGTGCCCACCAATATAAGCCACCCAGCAAGATCTCCACCCCATTAGTCCCACAGGTTTGCTCCCCGCACCCAGGTCCCCAGGCTGGCCAGCAGCAGCGGGGTTTCACCTGAGCCGGTCCCAGCCCAGGGTCTCCATCCCTCCCTGCACCACCGAGGAGGAGCAGCAGGGTCCTTACCTCACCTCCTGGCCGATGAGCTCCGTGGGCACTGGCCGAAGGGGCAGGAGGCAGCAATGGAAACAAAGACAGGGTCATAAACACAGCACGGGGCCCGAGCCCCCGCAGGGCATCTCCCCTCTCTGGGGGTAGCTCTCCTACCGCTGCTTCATTTCTGTAGGCATCCCACTTGGGAAAGAAAGGACAAACCACTCTGCCATCATTTGCTGCATGCCAGCCTGCAGTAAATCATAAACTCACCTTGGAAATCCTCATGCATGTTCTTAACTTAAGCACACGAGTGCATGCTTGCAGCCTCAGGGACTACTGCTCTCTCTAAATGACAACTTTAAAGTCAGTAGAGCTATACTGATTTACATGCATAGGACTCAAACGCTTATAAGTAAGGACTGAGTTTTCTTACACCTTCTTCTCTGTGTTTGCCTTTAAAACATGCTCCTTAATTACTTTTTGCATAGTTCACTACTGATTTGCTGCAATGGCCACATTTACTTCTCTAACATCAGCAGGCACATTTTTCTCCTTCCTTTGTCACACTGGACTGAAGTAGGAGCCCTGCCTATGCTCAGACACTTGGCTTTTAGGGTGAACAATAGTTTGTAGGGGGGCTAGGGATTATTCCCCACTTGTGAATAAGAGGACATCACACTGCTTACAGTAACAACATACAACAACATTGCATCGTTGCTGAAAACCTTCCATTCAGCCAGGAATCCAAATAATCGGGAGGAAAAAAACCCACATTATAAGCTAAATTTGCCCAGGCTAAAAACCATAACACGTTTGCTCAATTTGTTTGAGCTAATTGGGTTTCCTGGGATCCAGCTCCTGGTGGGATGACTCACAAGCTTCAACAAACTGGAGGCAGTGGCAAGTCCCATGGTGTATTCGATAAATTACCTTTTCACATCTAGAAACCCAGATTCAAGTGTGGTGAAGGCAGGGTGCAAGAAAATAAATAGAATCAGGCCGCTCTCATTAGCAACCTGAACGAGCACTTTTATGTGCGTGCAACAAGACAATAAAACCCACATAATCCAGCTTGATTCAGCACAATTAGCAGCATCTGGTTTTTCCTTTGGTTCTAAGAAGATGCTGAAAAGTGCAAGGGGAAAGGCGAGCCAGCACAAAGTGCGGTGGCCCAGCACAGCTGTGTGCACGAAGCTGCAATCCCTGCAGCCCTCGCGCTCCATGTCAGCCAGCCCCATTCACCCCTCACTTCCAACCACCTTTGCAATTAATCAAATCCACGTGCACAAGAAGGAACAAAAACTGCGAGGATGCTCTGCACCCACCACACGAGGTGATGCGCTGTGCTCTGCATCAGGCTGCCTTGCCTCCTCCCTGAGAGAAAGCACGTGAAGAGTGAACTGCACATTTTTTAAAGTCGGAAAATAAATATCAATCAAGCTTTGCATTAACAAGTCACTTGTCCTCATGTCCCTGCCGGGAGGCAGCCCCGTTTGCTTCTGCAGCATGCACTGCTTCTGCCAGGCGTTCTCAGATGTACAACTTCAAAGCTGCTGGCAGAGTGTGCATGATGAAAGCCCCAGGAGCTGATCTGAAGCTACAGCGATCGCGATCCCCATCAAGCAAAGCATGCAAAGGGCTTTTGCTTTTTGCCTTTTTTTTTTTTTTTCCTTGGTCATAGGGAAGCAGGAAAAGAGGGTTAAATATTATGAGAAGCTGTAAAGGTTTGTGGCTGGGAGTTTTCCAGGCTCTTGGACAAATCTCGGTGGGGTTGGAGGGGAGGCAGTGGGTGTAATTTAAAGAGCCACCAGCCTGGACCTAACAAATCAAAGCCCTTTTGGAACAAGCAAAGTGCAGGGAGCTGGGATATGCACATCCCCGCGCAGCGGGATGATCAGCTGCTCACCTCTGATAGACTTCGATCGCGTGCGTGCTCTCTTATCGTCATTTTCTAAACTCATCTGGGATAGAAAGAGAAGGTAATTGTTAAAAGACAACATGAAAATTATCATTAAAGGCAATTCTCACACGTGATCTTTGCTCTGTGTAAATACCCGAGACAGACAATTCTTGCATTGCTTTTATTGCTCAGCCTGAAGTTATTCATTTGAAAGGTAGAAGGCACAATCTCATTTTGAATTCCCAGCTTTAGCAACCTCACACTAATTTCCACGTCCCAGGCCACAGCAAGGACTCCCTGCCGGGGGTGCCGCAGAGGGACGAACACCCAGGTGGAACAGCCCCGATGGAGGCAGCCGGCCGGGCCCGAGGCAGCTCTTGTTAAGGCCAGAACAGATTTCTCTGCATTTACACCAAAACAGGGGACCCAAAACTACTGTGAGCCACTCAGTGAGCAGCCAGCACATTTCAACCTTCAGAAATCTCTGAATGTTCGGTCGAGCTGATCTTGTGCCCAGGAAGGGCAACTTCTCATGTAGTGCTGTAAAGAGCAACCTCTCCTCTGTGCTCAGATTTGACGGAGGGTGCATCTAAATAACCTCTGCAACATGGACATCAAACAGGAGGGTCTGCGGGGAATATGGGCATGAATAAGTAACATCAGGGACTTCAAAGCACTTGATATTAATTAAACATCACAGTGTGCCACAAGGTAGCAGAAGGCTGAAATGCAGCCAGTGCTGGGCTGCAGCGCAGTTTCCGTGCCTGCACCGTCGTGTAGGTGGGAGCTTTGAGATCAGCCATGCCTGGGGGTGGCAGTGAAGGCAGGGGATGTCCAGGTGAGGGGAGAATTTGTCACTGCACCAAGCCTGTCTGAATTTAAGAGGCGTTTGGACTGTGCACTTAGTCACATGGTCTAAAATTTTGGGTAGACCTGTGCAGTGCCAGGAGTTGGACTCGATGATCCTTATGGGTCCCTTCCAACTCGGATATTCTGTGAAGTTACGGCAGGATAACAGAAATGGCATTGCATTAAACTTGTCAGTGAAGCTGCTGAAGGGGTCACAGAGCCGAGTTAATGTCTTGCCCTCGTCCTGCCCCAAGGCAATTGCGGCCACTCAGATGCAGGCAGCCCAAATCTCATTTTGCATCCATGTGGCAGGAATGGAAATCCCAGCATCACAAAATCTGAGTCATCAGGTGCATCTGGCAGCAAATGCCAATGGGGTATGGAGGATTCCGGTGTGAGCAGGGAGGTGAGTGGGGTCCTGGTAGACTGGGGAGAAGATGATTTAGGTTTTATTGCAGAGCATTACACTCTGGGACATTTCCTCCTGGGAAAAAGAGAGAGAAGGGAGAAAAAGGACTTCTTCCAAGTGCATTTTGATGCAATAAAAACAAGTTCTCTTTGGCACATGCTCTTTGGAGCATCCTCTACAGGTCCCAGATGGATGAGACCAGCTCCCGTGCCATCCCCAAATGAGGAGACTCAAAAGCAAACACTCGGGTACCCCAGTGGAGGGAGGGTGTGAAGGGAAGGGACGTGCATGGGGACAATGCACACACGGTGGGTGCCACAAAGCCCCCACGTGCACCTCAGAACTCCTTGTGGATGGATGCTAGGCAGGAAGGGAGCGGTGATGGAGGTCCCAGCCGATGGGGCACGGCGACTGGAAACCCCTCAAAGCGAGGGCTGAAGCTTCCCCAGCGCCTTGCCCCCTCCCACGGCCGCCCTCCAGCAGCATAGAGCTAGCACACCGTCATTTATGTGATTTGCTAGATTGGGAGACCGGAGAAAAGGAAAAAAAAATCAAAACCTGGAGCAATTTATGCATCCTGTCAGCATTCAGCTCATGGCACCGTGGTGTTGTGCTCCACGTTTATTACAATCTTCCCAATAACACAGCAGACAATTACTATAATTTCTATTTTTAAAGCCCCAGTTCCCCGCGGACCAATGGCTTACATTTAAAGTGTGGAGAGGAGCAGGTGTCAAAGGGACTTCATTACATTTATGAGCCTTTCAAAGCCGGCGTGCGCTGAGTGAGCTAGCTAATGCCGCGCGCCGACAATGTGCCTGATACGTTTGATTGCTGGGAGCCTGCATTCTACCAAAATGAATTTCAGAGAGGGCTTTTTTTTTTTTTTTTTTTTTTTTTTTTNTTTTTTTTTTTTTTGACAGCTTTCCCAGGGAACTGGCATGCTTTTGGCTGGTGCCTTGGCAATACGGGTTTCCTGCAGATAAATTATTCAAAGCAAGAGCAGGGTGGGCTGCGGGCAGCGCCTGCGACGTGCTGGCTCCGGCCAGTGGAGCTGATGGCTGTGGCTCTGGTTTCACAGAATGACTTCAAAA
Source organism: Anseranas semipalmata (assembly GCA_013399115.1). Classification (NCBI taxonomy): domain Eukaryota; kingdom Metazoa; phylum Chordata; class Aves; order Anseriformes; family Anseranatidae; genus Anseranas; species Anseranas semipalmata. Next base: position 294,754 of record VXAA01003386.1, on the reverse strand, counting down.
CAGCCCAGAGGAAGGGCTGGGACTGAGGGAAAAGCAGAGCAAAACCTCACAGGCTGCAGATGCTTGCTTATAAACAGGAGAGATCCCATTTCATGCAACATTTGCCTTCAAAAAATTAGATATCACACCTGAGCTAACACCCAAGCTCCTCTCTACACTGTGGCACCTCAACAGAGCAATTCCTCCCATTGCCTTCAACACCTTTTTCAAGCCGGAATTATCTCCCCTCGGAGGACGGAGCACAGGGTCCTTGGTGACCGCATGGGCTGCAGCAAAGAGGCAGGAGACCCCTGGGCTGGACACCAGCCTGGCCCCTCTAGGGCTGGAAAAGCCAGCGGGCTGCCTGGCCTGCACTGCTGCACAGCACAGCCTGCTAAATATATATATGTATGGTTCCCCCCCCCGGAACTTGACACTGCCCCAGCATTTTGTCTTTAAAATATTTCACTTCAAGCACCAGAGAGATGGGGTGAGCTCCCCCACCAGACTGTTTTCTACCTTTGGGCACCTTTTCTTAGCTTAAATCAACAGCAGCAGCAGCAGCAAATTTCCTCCTCACTGTATGAACTTCCTTAAGTCCAGCTCATGACAGAAGCCCTGCACGCACAAACGCCCACTTTCTAGCACATAGAAATGCAGCTATTCCTAAGTGCAGCATTTCCCAAGGTGTGGAATCACAAGAGAAAAAACAACAACCACCACCAAACATTTCCAAGCTCAGCCCCTGCTCTTCCCAGGCCACTTAAATTCAGCAACGTGGGCACCGCTGTGCTCCTGGAGCCTCCGTGACTCTCAGGCTCGGGTGCACGAGGTTGGATGAAACCACTGCCCTTCAACGTCTGCCTCCTCGGCAAGAAGCCCCCTAGACAGATCACTGCCACGCGAAATTTCAGGTCACATAGTGCATGTTTGCAGCCTTGGAGGCTGACGGGCTATTTTCGTTTGTTCCCCCTTTTGGTCATGTAACAGCCAGGCTGAGAAGCTGTCCAGATTCCATTATTATTTTAACTCTGAATTGAAAACAAAGCAATCAGAAAGGAAATCTGCAAATAAATTATTGCTACCAGATGCTAGCCCCAGTGCACGTTAGTCCTGCTAGAACAAGACAGGGGTTTATACAGCTCCTCCTCACCTTGTGGCTGGATTCTCTCTCACATAAGCACCTGGCAGATTTGCCAACCCAGCACCACAGAACCAGGCAGACTCCAGACCGCTGCACTGGGTCAGGATGCTTGCATCAGGACTCGGCTTCGTGATCTGCCACTGACAGCCAGTGTAACCTTGAGAGCATCCATCCCTTCATCTCTGGTGCTTCTTGTTCCTCCTGCCCTTTTCTCTTTTCTCTCTGAAGGTGCTGTGGTACAGGGACTATTTCTTACCACGTTTGCCCTGCACTAAGGAACTTCTTGACATAATACCAGCAGTACTGATGGTGTCCTGGTGCTGCAAATCTAAATCAATGAAGTTCAGAGAGAGAAACTTGAAAGACAGTTTAACCTCAGTACTATGTGAATTTTAAAAGCCTACTCATGCAGTAACTGTCTTGCTCTGCTGCCAAGACTACAGCGATATGGTGCAGGAACAGTAGAACAGATCTGAAGTTTAATTTTATGGAGTACCTACACAGTTGATATTTTCATCTTCTTTCTTATCTTAATACACATCTCTTTTCTGAAGGAAGACTGAGGCGTTAATATAAAACCACTGGAGCCTCCCATGCTCAGACACCCAGGTGCGCCTGGGCTTTGACAGCTCTATGCAAATACACCATTAAGGGCCATGCTGAAATTCCCCACGGTCAGCAGTAATACTTTATATGTATTCAAGAGCAGCACGGAGCTCAGGGAAAATAAACACGCTGAAAAAGCCTTCAGCTGGACGAAGAGAGGTGAGGATTCAGCAGGAATATTTATTTTACTCTGAAAGCAGAACTTCCACCAGTGCTTATCTGCAGATATTGCAAAATGCCATTTGCAAGAGGCTGTGTCTGAGGGACAGACAGACAGCTTCCACCAAGTTAAAAAAAACAAAACCTAAATTTGCTCAGCGGCAGGTAGAGAAGGAGGAGGAAAATGCCAGAAGAAATGATGTTTTTCCTACAGAAGGGTTGAACAGTGGTTTTGTACTTGGTCTTTCCTCTCCTCCAGGTCCAAAGAGCCCCTTCATTAGTCCGCAAGGGAACAGGCGGCAGTGGCCGCCTAGCCAAGGTGGGACCTCACCACCACAGGTCCCACCACCATGCATGGTGGGAGGACAGCCCTGTTCTCACACCCCCAGTTCAGGGCTGGGCTCAAAGCCGGGATGAGTTAAGGGAAGGGAGAAGGATGGCACGTGGGAAACTCCACCATCACCAACCTTGTCCCAGCAAACTCCTTCAGGCTCTCACTAAGGAAGATTCATTTTCTGATTAATTTGCACTGTTGTCCCCCAGCTCCCTTTCTATCCAAGGATTGTCTTGTCAGCCTGAGCCAGCCCCGAGGTTCAGCCGGATGCCTGTGTGCAGGACTGGGGGGCAAAACTGCCCCTTAGCACCACCAAACAGCAAGGCTGGGTTCGAATGGCCTGGCCCGATTTCTCTTCCCTCTTTTTTTTTTTTTTTTTTTAAAAAAGTTTTCTTTCTCACCCCACAAGGAATCCCCCTGGGCTGCTGCAGGCTGCACGTGGGTGGAGAGACCTGGATCTGGGTCTCCAAATCCGCCCCCGCTCTCTGCAAAGTGCCACGGCATCACCACTCACTGCGGGAAATGGGGAGGGCTCCATCCCCCTGCACCTCCTCTAGCTGTTAATTTTTAAAGACTAAATAAGGAGGGGATGGAGGATGAAATACTCCTTGCTCAAGAGTCTCCCTCTACTTTCAGAAAGGGCTGAATGTGGCTGAAAGCCTCCGCACCAGCCCAGTACCTCCCAGCTGCTATTTTATAACCACACTCTGAGGCTGTTTATTTCCCCCCCCTCCTCCTTTAGGGTCTTCCCTGCTGCTTGATTTAAATCCTCCTGACATTCCACCTATTGCGAGCCCCGTCCTCAGCTCAACAAACTGCTGTCTGCCTTTTGCTCTTTCACTGCTCCCGAGAAAGGACACCCTGCGCTCAGAGTCAGGGAAGGATTTTGTCTTGACATCCTTAATTGCAAAACCACAGCTTGTACACCCCCCCAAAAATTAAAAATTGCAGCTTTGTCACAAACATCCTCCTTAAGCCGTGGTGTCAGTTTTCGTTTGCTAAAGGGGTCCAACCCCCACCCAAAAAGCAACACTGCAAATTAAACATTTACAGAGCCCTAATGCTCTGTAGCAGTAGCAGAGGCATCCCCTGCACGAGTGAAGCAGACCAGAAAAGATGTTCTGAGCATCACGTTTGACACAGCCACAGCTGCACCGTGTGCCTCCGCAGCACTGCCATTCACGCGTTAGGCTGGGGTGATTTCATATGCAGCAGTTTAAGTTGACATATACTTTCCTCTCGACTGTTTGAAAGTGCTACAACATGCAATCCAAACGCCATTTCACGCGCAGAGAGACCTAAGTGGCTCAGTACGTGCGAACAGCTCTTATGCCAAAAGAGGAGGGGTGGGGGAGGAAAAAAAATTGCAGTTCCTCAACCCCATTGTTTTCAGGCTCGGTAATAAGCTGCCATTTTCATAAGATTATCCTCAAGTGGCACAAGCCGAGGCAGTTGCTGACGCGGAGATGAGAGCACATCTCCAAAGGGGACTGTGGTTCTGGTGGCCCCATCACCACCAGCACTACCTGTCCTAGCAGCCGCCAGCCTTAGCTGTGCCCGTGAGCTTGCCAAGGCACAGGAGAATCAAGATCTGGGAGAAAAAGACTCATTTCTCCGCCAGCTGCTGGGGCCAGCACAAGCGTTAGCAGGAGCGTCCCGGTGGCCAGATGCAGCTGGATGCGTGCAGGGAGCACTGCTCCCTGTCGCTCTTCAGAGATCTCATTTCAGACCTGTCAAGGGAAATTTTATCCTGCACCTGGACTCCTTTAGAGGCAAAAATAAATAAGTAAATGTGCCCCACATCCCATCGTCCTTTCAAGCTGCGCATCCTGTAGGTTACGAGCCATAACTAGCATGGAAAGCTACATATAAATGTAATCTATATTTATTTGGTGGTCTCAGCACGACCTGGTTTTGCAAGATCAGCATGTCCAGGCACATGATCCCCAGGCTCCCCAAATCCCGCTCCCACTTTGGGTGTCCCCTTCCAGCTACTCCTGTCCCCACCCAGGTTCCCTATGTTAAAGCACAGCCGAGCAGAGGGTTGAGAGAAATGGTTAATATTAGCGACAAGCTTGGCAAAGGCAGAGCGCTAGATGAGCACCGGGTACTAGGCATATTACCTTTTGTAATCATTGCTTTATTAACATACAACAATCTTATTAAATCTAATCTAAGTGCTTATTTGGCAGGTTCAATAGAAAAGCCTTAATTGAGCTGGTTTTAAATATAGCAACAACTGCTTACTCTGCTTTCTAAGAAGGTGTGAGCTTTCCTAGCGACACCTGCATACAGCTGACAGCTTGTTAGCCAAGACGGATGCTTTTAAGGGTGGATTTTTGCTGGTTTGGAGCTTTCCTGGGGCTCGGTTTATTTGGGGACCCAGGAAGAGCGAGTAACATCAGTCAACCAAGGAGGGGTCCCTCCAGCGCCCAGGCGGGTCTGTCTGTCCGTCCGTCCCAGCAGTGCCTCGTTACCAAGAGGCCAAAACCGGGCAGGAAGCGCCACTTGCGTAATGAGCAGCCCCGTTCTGTGCTTAATTAAAGCTTCCTCATCTGCTGGCAGTGGCTGTGCTGCGAGGTTTGACAGTGCTGGCTGGACCTCTTTCATCAGCCACAGCTGCAGCAGTAAATGAGCAGCTCTGTAGAGCCCGCAGGAGCGGTGGGGATGAATGCCTTGCTTGTCCTCTCCGCAGGCACCACGGCTTCACCTGGCCTACAAGGGGCTTCTTCCGACCAGCCGGCGCCTCGCAGAAAGAGCCTATTTTAAACGGCCTGGGACCGACCTAAATAGATGGGACAGCTCTGAGCTGTCCTTGAAGGATGGGACCAGAGAGGAAGGGAAGGATTTCAATATCTGGACCCGAAGCCAAATCTTCGCAGCTGGAGGCCCCTTTGCCTGCATACACCATGCAGGAGGTTCGGCTATAACAAGAAGACAGAGACTTCCAGTTCCTGCCCATGATTTTGGTACCGGAAAGGCTCCATCCCCCAGGCCCAGCTGGTCCACGAGGGCTGCAGCAGCACGGGCCCCTGTCCTGTCGTCACCGTGCCGAAGAGGATGCTCGCTGAGGACGGAGGGCTTTCCACTCACCTTGATGCGTGTGCCGTGCAGGCTGGCGGCTCCCTCGCAGCTGCTGATCTTCTCTCCACAAGTCCACCTCTGGTTCAGCAGCTCGCCCCGAAACTCATTTTCTGGGGAGGGGAAGAGGAACAGGGGGTCAGGAGGCAAAGTCAGCCCAGCACCCCTTCGGCAGCATCAGCCAGAGGTGAAAATACTATTTTTATTCCCTGCTTGCTTTATTTAAATGGCCACTTAAACCCTGCTGAGGGTCTCCATGCCCTGAGCAGGATCCCTTGGTGTCACCCCAGGGCCATGAGTCCTGGCCATGAAGACCTTGCAGTTGGGGTAAGTGAAGGCTCAGAGACCCGCTGGGCTCCTGTGCAGCAGCCACGCTGCAGGAGCACCCGTGGGCACCCTCAGCCTGCTGCAGGCACTGTGCAATGCTGCTCAGCCTGGTCCTTAGACAGAAAACACAGTACTAGTGGTGACTGCAGCTCCCAGGCTGGGCACGGTGGCCACCAGCACCAGCCCAGGAGCCTCATGGTGCCTGTGGTGGCTGGCAAAGCCTCTCCACATGCTCCACCCTCACACGCTCTTTTCTTCTCTTTCCAGGGATAAAGTTAATTTCTATTCTTTCACAGAAATTTGCACATTTAAGGGAGTGAATGGGACCCATCGTCTGGGCATCACTGAGAGCCAAACAGGGTCCCTGCTCCCAGTGCAGGTTTCCATGATAGCTCTGGGTGCCACCAGCTTTTTGGGAGCGGGTCACTGCAGCGATCCGCAGTGAAGATGCAGAATGAGGGTATCCGAGCTACAGCTCCTGGAGGCAGAGAAGGGGAAAACCACGGGAAGCACACACTGTACAAGCTGACGCTTGGCACTCCCCCGTCCTCTAACACAGCTCCAAACACATCCAAGGGGCCGGCGCCAGCCCTGCTGCACACAGGTGGCTCTGCAGCAGCAAAAAGCTGCTGTGGGTCCTCCCTCCTGTTTGCAGTAATGAGAAGAAAATTGTCTGCCCCCAGACTCCAAGTCCCTAGCGTCACAGCTCACCCTGGCAAGCCAGGGTTGCTTTGGGTGCCACCGCCACCAGCCTTCTCTTTCAATCTTTAATTGCAGCTCCCTGTGGCATTGAGCAGTGAATAATTTACTGCCTGTTCTCCAGGCCTCGCTCCATTCATCTTCTACCAGCAATGCAAAGGAGAGGAGCGCATCCCCCAGAAGGAGTCGCGGGAGGGAGCTGCAGACACTCATCCATTGCAGGCTGCTAACAGCCTGCAGAAGAACCCAGGGCAGCTCAGGGCTTCATGAACACTGCCAGAACAGGCTCCCATGCTTCCTCGGTACTTCTGTTATTTGGGCGATCTCAAAGTGAAAGCAGGGAGAAGGCTAACATGCACTAAAGGAAACCTGAGAAAGGCTTCCAGAAATGGATGAGGATCACGGATAATTTGCTGAGTGTGCAGGACACCAGCTGAGTACCTTCAGAGCTGCTCTGCCACCGAGCACCTTTTAAGAGAACATACAACAAACACCAAGGGAAATACCTAACCCTGCCTGTGTCTGTTCTTCATCTACAAGATATTAAGAAACAACCATATCCCACAGTGCTCTCGCAAGGATGAGCACATTGAAAGACTGGGATAATTCGATCCTGCAGTGACATACAGCCCAAGGTAGCGCCTGACATAGATGACCGTGAAAGTCACCTTCATGCATTTGTTCTAAAATTGTTCTGAAGCCAGGAGAGAAGTTTAGGGGACTTCTCTAGGTTTCATGGGAGAAACAGCTGTGTTGGAGACTCCACTCCAAATCCTGTCTGAAGCACTGTGTCCCAGCCTGGATCCCCAAGAAAGGCACAGGGCTTGGAAAGGAAATCCAAGAGCTGCTGAAACAGTATTTTGCTTTAGAGCAGCTCCAAGGAAAGGAAGTAGGGAGGCACAGATGGCCGGGCAGATGATGAAAAATGAAGCGTAATGTGGGAAAGAAGATAAAAAGAGACAGAGGAAAGGAGAACTGGGGTGGGGGCATCAAATAAATAAATAATAATAATAATAATAATGTTTCTATAGCACATACATGGGGACATTATGGCCTGACTGCTTATCTGAAGGGAGATGTTTCCGTAAGTTGTAGGCTAAGGAGGAGCCCTGGAGCTGTCAGGGTACACCCAGCCCGAGGTGCCAGCCCATGCCCAGCTCCTGCACCTTTGGTCCTGGGGTGCAGAGGAGGGGAAGGGGCCAGACTGACAGCACGCTGGCTCTCACCGCCAGCTCAGCATCCTCCAGCCACTGCTCCCAGCCTTCTGCCTGGCCCGGAGCTGCCGTGGCCATCTGAGCCATCAACACACGAATCAGATTTCCTCTGCTCTGTGCTGCTTAAATGCATCTATCTGGTCTCCAGAGGGGATCAGCTTGCACATGCCGGCTGTGCCCTTTCCCCTCACCCACGGACCTGGATTCAACAGAAACGCAGCACACTTATGTGAAGGACACTTCTGTTAACCCCTGCCTGGACCACCCAAGAGGAGATGCAGGATATCACCTTAAATGCCAGTTTTTGTCCATGGGAAGCAGATCCCTGAGGGAAGCAGGCATTCTGAGGTCCCCTCCTGGCATTGAGCTGGGACAGCCAGAGCTCGCAGCCAGGAGCACTGCAACCACTTCCCCTTGAAAAATAAGCCTGGATGCTCGGCTGGTCTGATAGATCACTGCCCAATATTCACATGACATGGAAAGCACCAGCCTTCCCCCCTGTGTCCATCCTCTACACCCGCTGTCTATTCAGAACCTCACTGGGTCCCTCATTAAAAAGGTTGTGTTTCCCCATCAACATTTATGTCAGTCCATGACCAAAACATCACCAGGTCCTCTTCTGAAACAGATTTTTCCCAAGCCTGGAATCTATTTGTTCCCTCCTCTCCTCCAGAGATAAGCACCGAGGAAGACCAGTTGTGAACCAAAGCATCGCAAGTGGTGCAAAACCCTGGCACAAAAGAGCAAGTTCTGCAAAACCATCGGGTCACTCCCATCAACTCCAAACAAGAAAATCTGCAACTTTGGAGGGTGACCATATGAAATTCAGAGGGTTCATCAGACCTGGGTGTATTTCACTTTCCAAGGAGAGTAAGCACTGAATTTCCAGGGGAAAAAAAAAAAAAACTAAAGCCCTCCAAAGAACTACAGAAATTTCCCTCAAAAACAAGCCCATATGAAACTCCGGAGTGCAGAAGGTGAACAGAAAAGAGGGCAGCAGCCAGCACAGCAGCAGGAGGCTGCCTGGGAGGCAGCCAGCTCCAGCACGTGTCCCCGCTCACCGCCGTGGCGTGGGGAAGCCCCACTCGCAGGCAGCACAGCACCGCCCTGCCTGCGGAGCTTCGCGGGGTTACGTCTGCTACAGCAAAGTGACGGGGTGAGAGACGGGGTTCTTGATGAACAGATGGGGGAAAGGCTTCACTTCCTCATAGATGCATCGCCGCATATTTTAACTGAAAGACCAGAAGAAAAACATATCAATCTTCATTTGCTCCCCCAAGTGTGAGAAAAGAAAAAGGACAGTAAGATTTTTCTTCATCTTTGTTCAGGCACATTTTCCATGGGAAAGGTGAGCCCTGTGTTAACCAGGCAGCAGCGTGCTGGGTGCCTCAGCTCAGGTGCTCAGCATCGTGCCAGATGATGCGCTTGCTCCTCAGGGCAAATACAAGAGCAGTGCCAGGGGCCCAAGGGTACGTTTTGGACCCCTTCTTTCACATGAAAGAAAAAATCCCAAGTCCAAATTTTGCTTCGCCTCTGTACGTCCACACCTCTGCACTGCCTGCTGGCTCACATGCGTGCACTTTGCAGCACGTTGCCGGCACTCACCGCTCTCTGCACCCAAATTCCACAAGGCAACGGGTGCCTCTCCCTGCACCCAACCAAAGGAGAGCAAAGCCCTGCACTGAGGCTGCAGAAGGGAAAGGCATGGTCTCAGCCAGATGCTGAAAGACATTGGCTCTTTTGCCAGGTTTACAAAGAAATACAGGAGTTTTCTGTTCAATCATTAGGTGCTGGAACATCTCTGCAGGTTCCTCTGCAGCTGCGCTGAGGAACAGTGGCGGCATGGGGTGAAATAACCCCCGCGTCCCTCTGTGGAGGAGGATGAACACACACTTCTGCTTTTGCTGCCATTCCACACCCGCACACCGACGGTCGCACCTCGCAGTGCAATATGAAGGCAAGGGGTTCCCAGGAGCAACTCTGACAGCTCTCGGGGCAAACGGCCCGGTGCTGGGCTGCATTTTCCTCGTGAAAACCCTCAAGTTGCTAATTGTGCTTCCCAGTATTTCTAACAGAAGTGTTGAATGCCCTCTCACAGCACAGAAATACTATCTACTCAGTGCAATTATCACTGTTTACCACAGCATGGCTATGTTCAGTGCTTCAAATTTAGCTTCCCAAACATGCATTTAATTTAAGATTTAATATCGGATGTTAATTGTATATTGCAGAGTAAATGACTGATCATTAAAACATATTAATCGAGGTTTAACAGCTGTATAATAGATATTACATCTCACACTTATCAGCAAATATGATTTAATAATCAATTAGACTGAACGTATGGATGAGAGACGTAGCAGGGCCAGATTGCAGGTTGTTCTTTGTTGTTCAGTGGTTGACCTAGAGATGCTTTTCCTTAGCAGGGTGGGAAAGGAGCTTGGCAATTGCCGAGCAGGCGTTGAGCTTGGATGCTCTCACCTGGGGAGCTTCCCTGGACAAACCCTGAAGATTTTGTTACCTCTGTAAAAGGGCAGAGGTAGGAGCCACAGGCAGTTCCTTCTTCTAAAGCCGGGACCAAGCTGCAGGGAACTGGCCCCACGACTGTTTGTACCAGCAGTAAAGCAGGGAACTGGTGAACAGGGAGCAAGTGCCGAGGGATGTGTGTCCTCCCCCAGCACCTGGAGGATGCTGCGTGCAAGAACCGCAGCAACCCCACGCTTTCTGATTGTGACTCCTATTTAAAGCAAGTTGGCAAACATTATTGCCTTTGATGAGGGATATGACTGGCTCCTACACCCTGGGCTGCTCTCCAGGACAGCTCACCCACACACTTGGTCTCCTGTTGCTGCTGTCCCTGGCTCCATCATCACATTGACCCGGCACATCTCGCTCGTGCAGCCCAGGGCTCGCTGCTCCTTGCCACCACGTCCCCCAGCCATGCCGGGCTGGGTGATGCCTCTCTGCACACCGCAGCTATGCAGAGACCCAACAGCTCACTGGTCCTATGAATTTTTGATTCCACTGCCCCAGCAAACATGCAGCATTGCCTTAATGCACTGTGCTACCGAACCACATGCTGCAACATCAAAGGTTACAAAATCTGTGATGCACACTGATCTGTTACTCTCCCTTTACACAAAGCAAAGGTTTTGATTTTGGTAGGATCAAGTCTTTCTGATGCTTTCACTGCTGAATGGATGCCTGCAGCACGGCATGTGCGAACGACCAGCTCAGCACCAGCGTGGCTCGGAGGAGGCCGATGCTGGTAGCCGAGGACAAGCTGCCTCCCTCCTTCCAACTGCGCCTCTGCGGCTACCCAGCAGCACCCTGCCTGGGCTCCCTCCTCCAGCGCCACACGAAGCCCAGGGGACTCCTGCCCCCCCCCATTGCCCCCTGCCACCTCACCGCCCCCAGACCCCTGTGCCCGCCGCGCTGCCGCCCAGCAGCTCTGCACACCGAGTGCAGGGACCCACGCTTTGCCCTGTTTCCTTGCATCACCCTGAGCTGCAGGGACTGAAGCCCTCAGCACACCTACAAAGCAAAGAAAGCAAATGAGGCTACAGCCTCTCCTCATTAAGAGCAATATTCATGCTCCAGTGTTCATGGCCAGTTAATAAGGCTTTTTGTTAGAATCTTTTTCTGCCGACTGGCAGAAACACAGTACACAGTGCTGCAGAAGACGTGGAAGGAGTTTTTTGCCTTCTGTCCTTGTATCACTTGTGTACTCTTCAAGAGAAGGAACACCGCATGCCCACAGTAACACTGTGGTTTGTGCATTGTTCCTTAAACATATTGATCAAAAAGAATAGAAAGAGTGAATGTTCTTCAACATCCCATCTTTCCCTACCTCAGCTGATGCTGACCTCTCCTGCCCTCACCCTGCCAGCCCCTACAAGTTGCCCAAAGTGCTTCTTTTCCCACTGCTATCTCAGGAACTGCATATTCCTCTCTGGACATACCTGAGCCTGAACAAAAACCAAGCAAGCCCTGGCTTACCCTTTCCAAACAGGGAGTGCCAGCATCCCCTCCCCTTCCACAGCAGGACCGCTCCTGCTACAGGCAGCATCTCCAGCATCCTTTTGTGTGCACAGAGGCAGCCCTGCTCAGACACACCCGTGCACTTGTGCCCAATGCCTGTGCAAACAGGCGTGTAACACGTCAGGCATGCAGAGTGCATCTCTGAGAAGCAAGGAACAGGATGCTGCTTCTTTCTTCTTGCGCGTTTTCCTCATTATTTTGTTCTAATTTGGCTTTCCTGGTACCTTCTCTATTCAATAAAAGCCAAATGCAAACTGCGTCCCTTAATCGCCGAAACAGCAGCTCACTGCTGAGAAAATAATATAGATGTAACTTCCAGCACCACACACTTTCTTTTCCATTTATATGCAAATGTCGACCTTTCACCCAAGCTGTCTCAAAGAAGTATTTCCTTAAAAATGCAAATAGCATGTTGCAGACAGTTACTCTGGCTGAGTCTTTCTTATATTATTATTATTATTTCTTTTAACCTTACCAGCACTGTGAAAAATAACTGCTAAACTGCACCCCGGTAATAATTACTTTTCATACCAAATCGAAAGCTTCCATGGAGCCAATGTGTCGCAACACCAGCAGGAGAATTCATCACAGATGGATTTTTAGAGATGATTTTGAATAACCATGTCTTGGGCCAGGGGAAAGGAAGAAGCTCCAAGTCGAGCTGCTGCTGAAGCAAATGACCTGATGGTTCAGGGTGAAGTCACAAAAGCGTTTTCTGCCTCGTACAACCTTTTGCATGTGCAAAAGAGGTGCGGCGTTAGGACTTCTGGGGATGAAGAGCAGTGAGAAGGGTGGCGGGCAAGCAGCCCCAGCTAGAAGATGGATGGAGAGGAGCAAACCAGATGCGGGGATTTCAGCTCCAGGACCCCCCAGTTCACTTCTCAAGGGGTGAAAGGAGGCATCAGTGACTGCTGCAGCCGGATCCTCCCTTCTCCAATGGCAGCCCTATGCCTGTGCAGGGAGGTCCTCCCACTGGGGATGGATGGCAAACAGACCGAGTTGGGTGCATTGAGACAGCTCACATGTTCAACACCTTCTGGCCAAGCCGGTCTATCATCAGTTTGGATATCTAGAGGGAAGAGGAGGACCGAGCCTGAGCACTGTGCTCACATGCTGAGGGAAGCCAAATGTTTAAAGCAAAGGTAACGAAGGAGGTTCTTCGCCTGCAGAAATAGCAAGTGAGAAAAAAGTAGCTACAGCCAGCCTTCCTGAGACAGGTCAAAGCCTCACTTAGATCTGTACCTTTTTCTTTGTAGCAAATATAGATTTCCCCAACATGTAGGGAAAGAGCTGAAGAAACTGGTGGGGCATGAACTGATCTTTCCTCCATCATCTTTCTGCCAGCCATAGATTTATCTGTCAATGACTCTTGTTCCTTCTGGGCTCCAAACTTCCAGAAATACCCCAGTGAATTTGTCACAACCTGTGTGAATTTCAATCTGCCTGGGGACCTTACCCTTGGGCCCCCCGCGTTCTGAGCAAACGCACAAAACTGGAAGAAAAAGGAAAACACAATTTTGTTGCTGCTTGAATTTGTCTCATTGCTGATGGCCCAAGCTGGACACAGAGGTGTCTGCGGGACACGAACCCTCCTGTCCCCAGCACAGGACTGGGGCCCACCACCAGCATTTGCTGGAGCAGACGGTTTTCTGCACAGGGATGTCTGCATCAGGCAACACGGGGCCAGGTACCGGAGGGAGAAGCTGCCTCGAGGACCCAGGGAAGAGCCTGGCGGTGCCTCTGACGCATGGCTAGATGACTAAGTGGGCTGCTTCCCAGCTGCCAGCTTGTCTTTACGATATTAAGCCTTTCCTCTCTGCTGTCTTATAAGAAGTGAAAACTTGACACGTAAGTGCGTGTCACGCGGAGCCCAATAGACAGAAGCAATACGGCAGGAGCGGAGGTGAGCTCATCGCGCGCTCACAGCTCTCCTGGGGAAGCGGCAGCGCCGCGCAGCCCCGCAGCACGCTCAGACCGGAGCTGTTCCCACCACGAACCGGCAGCATCCAAGCGGCTTTGTCAAACCAGGAGCCTCTGCCGGAGTAACGCCGTGGCCTGCCAGGACGATCGCATGCTGAATGGGCGTCTGCTGCGTGCCGCTTGCTCAAGAAGGCGAACCGTCAAATATGTTAAGTTTATAGCCCTGCTGGCACCGCTCTTAGCGCTCCTGCAGACCCCGTGTAATTGAAATTAAATGGAGGCGAGTGGTACCTCTCTGTCTTTCCTACGGGAGCCAGAGCTTGCTTGTGAATAGGAAGTAGGGACAATGGCACGCTTAGGGATGAGGATGGGGCAGTGGCTGGGTGCCCATGGGGAGTGCTCCCCACGCATCTTCCATCCCTGCATCCAGCTGATGCTCCCGCGCTGCATCAGATGGCCCCGATGCCGAGCCCCAGCCCAGCTGGGAGCAGGGAAACCCCCGGCCCTAGCTCCATACTCGCTCCCCAGCCAAGGCTCCGGCACAAGAGATGAGCCCACCGCAGGGGAAACACCGCAGGAGGGGTGTGCAGAGCCACTGCCCAAGCCCCAGACACAGCCAGNTCTCCTCGCTCCCGCTGTCAGCACGCCCAGCCCGCAGCAGCCACCCCGATGGTGCAGCAGCGACCTGCCTGCACGGCCAGGGACGCCTCTGCTCCGCAGAAGGAAGCCACGAGTTTCCAGGGGATGTGCGAGAGGAGCTGACAACTCCATGCTCTGCTGAGATGCTGCAGGCAAAGTTAACTGTTTTGACTGTCTTTTTCTTTTCTGAAGTAACAACATGNTAAAAAAAAAAAAAACAGAGCTCCCTCTAGAAGGCCATTCATCCTCTCCTGTCATTTCTGTACTTGGAGAGAGCATTTCTCTGGGCAAAAGCAACTACTTGCTTGCTGACTAATTACATCAAAATATTGAGGGCAGCAAACAAACCTTTAACTCCACTTGCCAGAAGCTTGCTAGATGCAAAGCTTCAAAATAAGGGAGAACTGTGTGCATCAGCACGAGAAGTTGGGGCTCGTGGCCACGTCAGCTTGCAGAGGCACAAAACTTCCCTTCCTTGCTGCTTGAGCTGAGCTAACTTTGCACAAGATCAGAGCTCTACTGGAGCTCAGAGTTTCAGATATCTGTTAGTGACAGCCCCAGCCACAGAGAAACGTTGGCCCCAGACACTTCTTTGAAACCATCCTCTGGTGTGCAAGGCCTGGATTTTCATTTCAATTCCCTCCCTTTGTGACACAAAGGGGAGGTCTGCCCGTGCCCACGCTGCAGGGGCTGCTCACACTCTTCTCTTCCCCACCAGCCCATTTCTCCTCCTCTGTGGCTGGCACCAGTCTGCATCTCACCGGGACAGCCCATCTCCCATTTACCCCAAGGAACTAAATCAGTAGGAGCCGGTGGAAAAGCCGAATTCTGCATTTAGCTGTTGAATCTGACATTCTTCCAAGGGGATTTGGAAGCCCAAGTGCTGAAACAAGCGACTCGGATGCCAGGTTTGGCCCCAAACACCTGACTGCCAAACAGACATCACCCTCCACCCCCAATGCTGCCTGCCCCTGCCTGGAGAGAGCCCAAGGCAGGGAAAGGTTTCAGCCCCAGAACCGCGCGGGTTAACCACAGCGCGCTGCTGGGGAGGTTCCCCCGCGCTACGCAGGCGTTTCCACGTGCAGGTAATTCAGTGCTCGTCACCAAACTTAACCAGCCATACTCGGGGATCCCGGGGACAAGCACAAGGCAGAGTTGTTCAGCACCAAATTGTCAGGTTTGAGGGATTGTTTAAAAAAAGAAATTCAAAAGTGTTCAGAGTGTCACCTACAGGTTTTGCCTCAGTTTTTAAATACTGTGTGCATGAAAGCTCCCCCAGAGACATCTCTTGTACCTTATAATAATATTCACCAGGGGATCCTCCTAATGCAGGGTTTAATTCATTGCTGTTGAATACACCCGACTCCTGCGCTTGCAGAGAGCATTCAGGTAAACATTCCTGCAAGTTGCGGCTCAGAGAGCCAATTACACCCTCATTGCTGTTCTCCACGTTGACCAGAAAGGTCTAAGTGTGCCACCAATGAGGGAAAGGCTGCCTCAGAACAGGCTTGACTCACAGATGTTGGCCTAGGGAAAGCCACACGCTTGCCAAATGGTTTCAAGTGAAGGAACGAAACAGAAGAAACCTGAGCTCTACTGCAGTTTATATTTAATTAGTGCAAAGGCAGCTTATGCAGCAGTTTCGGAAACATATTGTCTTACAGCATATTGGATATTTGTATCTTAACAGCTCGACATCGATTTTTTTTATGTGAAGGAAGAGAGGAAAGAACTGTGTGTCCTAAGTTGTGTTAGCTCCAAAGAGACTCCCGTACCACTTGGACTAATGTTTAGAGTAATCAAAGGCGTGAACTCATGTATTATGTATGGGAACGAGAGTTTTCAGTCTTCTGCAAAAAGGAATCTCCAACGTTTGGTATTTTGTTAGCATGCTGGCACCATATGGCTCTCCCCTGCTGATATTCTTTCACACCAGAACTTTATGTTCAGATGCTTTAGTTAATATTTTACCCAGCAAGCATAAACAAGATGCAAAGATTGCAGTCGACAGCAACCTTCTCTTAAACTGTATACCCACGGCAATGGTGAAGGATTCTTACAGCAAGTAGTTCGCCGCACACACGCCTGGCTCCCCCCCACCTCCCCAGGGGTCCAAGCTGGGCCATTTACTTTAACTGCATTAGCATCAAACAAAACACAAGCAGCAAACCCAAGGAGGACGTTTTCATTCCCTTCCTACTCAGTTTTCTGGCTGGTCAAAGGCAGCACTGGATGCGTGCAGGTGCTGCGCACGAGTGGTATACAAGTACAACTTGTAAGGCTGCAGCTCTGTTTGCTTTTCGTTCCCAGCAGGATTTTATCTCGGGACAGCAGAGTTTTCCCTTCTCCACCACTGCAGCCGAGGCAGCGTTTCACCAGGAGCACGCAGACCCCTTCGTGGGCCAGCCCGGCCGCGGGGCCCCATGCCAACACCACCCCTCCACCAAACGCTCCCGCACGCAGGGTGCGTGGAGATGGCTGCTGGTGGGAGGGTTGGCTGGGGTCTCTGCCCTGTCCGCCCCCCGTGAACACAGCACGGAGATGCTGAAGCTAAGCAGGCTGGAGCAGCAGGCACGTGTCCGTCAGCCGGGCAAAGCCCCCAGCCCACAGAGACAGCTGACCTGAGTGCCAGCAGCCTGAACCATCAAGCAAGAGCAGCCCTACAGCTTGCCCAACCTGACAGACTTCACCAAGAGTTGAGTTTCCCCCCACCCTGCCCCAAGTTAGGCACAGAATCACTTTGGAAGGCTACAGCTTAGAGATTTGGCTCTAAATACTGCATTTAGATCCCCTCCACTCCATATTCTTATTATTCTTTAATATTCTTAAAACAAATAGGACCTAACAGATGTCTTTCAGCCTGCACTCTTATTAATGAGAATATTGTAAGAATGGAAATCAGGTCACAAATGTTTAATACTTCGTTTAAAAAGTCTTCAGCTTCTTTAAAGAGTTCCACTAATCCCAACATGACAGATGTACAAGGCAGTTTTGCTTGGGGCAGATTAAAGTTCTCGCTCTGATTTGCTTTCATTTGGTCTGATTAAAATAACATTCAATTTTGTTTAATGTCCTGACTTCAAAAAAAAAAAAAAAAAAAAAGAAAAAAGAAAAAAGAAAGAATAAGAAGAATAAAAAGTGACCAGTACAGGCCAGCATGATCACAATAAAAGCAAGTTTATTGTTGTTGAGATAAAAAAAAGCAAGACAAAAGGAACTCAGGGGCAGACAGCCCATGCCCAGGTTAGCATTAAAGCTCTGTGTGAAAGATAAAAGGGCAACCTTTCCAAACTATGTTTTTCCATTTGAAAGTGTTTATTAATCTATTCTTTCTGAAGCAAAAAGTTCAATGAAAGACAGATCAAAAGTATTTTAAATCAGGTGAAAATTGTATTTTTTTTTTTTTAACTAAGCCAAAATGAAAAGCAGATGTTGCAGAGCGTGTCACTACGTTATTCTGTTTTCAGACCTGGACGCTTGCTGGGAACAGCCCGGCCGGTCAGACAACGATCTCTGCCACCTTTTCCTCAACAGAACTGTGCCTGGAAATTCCCTGTGTCCTTTCCTGACATCCTTTCTTGTCAGACCATCTTCCAGGCTCTTTCACAGATAACTTTATTCCCTCGCTGCTATAAAACACACTGGGCACCCACACCACATACAAGTGCACGCACTGCGGTCCTTGGAGACGGGCATTTCTACAAAAAGCAGCCAGTGGTATCTGAAATAGAGACCCACAAGGGGCAAACTGCAGGTCGTCTGGCTTAAAGGGTCCAAGATTTCACACCCAGGTCCTGGGCTGTTGGTCTGGACCTTCCTGGCCCAGAATCCTTCTCTGCCTCAACATCCCCACCTGCAAAACCACAGCACAACCTCACAGAAGCGTTGCAGGGATGAAAAACCTCCACACTAGGTTTGTGCCGTGTATTTAGGCATTTTTCCTTAAAACTCCAGCTTGTGACATCTGTAAGTGTCCACAAAAAACAAACAAACAAACAAACAAACAAACAACAAAAAAAACACAAACTGTTTCAAGTTTCTAAGGAGTGGCCCCATTCAGGTGATTTTTGATGGTTATATTCTTTGCACATGAGTGTTTAACATGTTCATGCCACCAAGGTGCCCTCCCCTCAGCACCCGTCTGCAGCTCCTCGCGGGGCTGGAACAAGCTCCCTCCACCACAAGACACCACGTCAAAGCAGCTCTGGGGAGTTCAGGGATCCCCTCTTGCGGGACACCGGGCACTGCTGCTCTCACGCAGGGAAAGCCTGGCAGAGCTGCGTGGGGAGGACGCCCCTGGAACCCGCCCTTGACTGTCGGTGTCTGTCCTGTTCCAGAGGGCCAAGCACCATGTGGCTGCTCACAGCAAGCAGCTCGTGAGCTCTGCAGGGGCAAACACTGCACTGCCAGAAATTCTTAACAGACAAGCCTACCAAGAGGGTCAGCTTGCTTCCTCCAAACACATGTACACGCACAGACTCACACACACACAAAGCTTTTTTCTCCTTGGCAAAAATAACCAGGGGGACTCAGAGGTGACGGATTTCCGTTCCATCTCTGAAGGAAGCAGAAGGGGTGTCACAGCCCTGCTCTTTGGCATTACAACCTAGCTCCCACATCAGAAAGCTCATGTAAATTCATTTCACTAGAAGCAAGGTGGTTCGGGGATCTCACCTACCCCCAAAACTTTTCACAGCACATGCTTATCGCCACACTTCTTTATTCACACCACTATCTCCTAAGGACTAGGTGCTGGATCAAGTTTCTGTTTTGTGAAGGTAAACAGCCTGAGAAGCAGTACAGAGTATTTTAGGCTGGGGGGGGGTGTCACACAAGACAGCCCTAAGGCTGCCAGCGATGCCAGCCAGCGTGCGCGAGGGGACCCTACAGCACATGCCCAAGGGAGACCAGTACTGGTATGCAGGTGGTGGAGTTCTTCGCAGAAACCAGCAAAACCCAAGAGAAAGATGGAAAGAAAAGTGCAAAGAGTGGGGCTTCCTGACAGCAACTTCCACACCGTCAAAATTCTAGAAATACCTGGGAACTGAACGGATGGACAGGAGTTAATCCCTGCTAGCCTCTGAAAGAGGCTAAAA
Organism: Anseranas semipalmata; assembly: GCA_013399115.1. Classification (NCBI taxonomy): domain Eukaryota; kingdom Metazoa; phylum Chordata; class Aves; order Anseriformes; family Anseranatidae; genus Anseranas; species Anseranas semipalmata. The sequence continues at coordinate 275,515 of VXAA01003386.1, read as the reverse complement.
CTACCAAACTGCAGCTGTAGGGCTGCTTCCCAAAATAACAAATAAACCTGGGGTCCGGGGCCACCTTCCCCTCCCTCCTGGGTGTCAGCATCCCTGTCTGCACAGCTGAGGGTAAAACAGCATCTGCACGACAGGTAACCGAGAGGGGGAAGGCGAGTAAAGACGGTGGGGTATTCCCAGCTCCATAAGTTTGCAGTGTGGATCCTCCACCCTCAGCTCCCATGTACGAGAAAGGGCAACAGCTCTAAAGTGACAGGAGATGTCCTTTGTCATTAAGGAAAGAGCTCTAGCAACTAAGCCGTACAGCTTACAGCTGTAAAAATAAGCCCTTGCCATTCACAAACTGCCACACGCACACAAAGCCAAGGGGAGACCAGGTCTCGCCCCCCGCTTTGCCATTAAACTCTCACATCTGACTTCCCAGCGGTAACGCGATGCCTCCCCCGGTCTCCCCCCCCGCCCCTTCCCATGGCTGGTCTCACATCTTCTGGGAAGCCCAGCCCAGCCGGGGCGATTTCCCCCGCCCGCTCCGGCCGTTACTGTAAGCCTGCCGCTTCCCCCTCGGCGCTCAGCTCGCGGGGGCAGAGGGTCCCCCCAGGCTTCTGAGAGGGGCAGAGGCAAGAACCCCTTGCAAAATTAGCACCCCCAGGATGCAAAAGGAGACCGTCCCTCGTCAGATAGGGAGCTCGGGACCGTTTTGCATCTTGCTGACTGGCTTTTGGGGCTCAGGAATGTAAACACACCTGCCTCCCCCAAGCCCCAGTGCAGAAGCAAGTTGGGGCTTGGGGGAGCGAGAAGAATTTATATTCCTGAGCCCCTAAAGCTGCGTAATTCAGCTTGTTCAGGGCGCACTGCTGACTCAGGGTGCGCTGCTCCCCGCCAAACACCCGAAAGAGGAGCACGCCCCACCCCCGGCAAGGAGCTGAGTTTGGAGACGGCACCCCAAAGCCAAGTTGTGTGTGTGGGGGGAGTTAACGATGTCTGCTAAAATGGCAGCTGCTCTGACGCCGGGCTACGTCTTGCAAAGTCAGCCCTGCCCTCGTCATCTGACTGCCAGGAACCGGGGCCGGCCCGTTCCCGGCGCCGCCCCCCCGGGCGCTCCGCGGGCCGGGGCGCAGAACCGGAGCTTCGCCTGCCCCGGCCCCCCCGGCCCGCAGTTTGCGGCTTCAGTTCCTTGCAAAAGTCCCGGCCCAGCTGGGTTATTCGCCGGCCTAATGACTTCCCCCGGCCGGAAGGTATCTGGGCTCCTTGTGCCCTCCCAAATCCAGCCCGGGGCGATCAACCAGCACAGCCCGCCTCTAGAAAACAGAAGCCGGGGGAGGCGAGGGGGGCGCCGCCCCAATCCCCGGGCCGGTCCCACCTCCCCGGCTCCGTGGGAAGCTTTGGGGACAAGGATGAGCCCAGGGTGGCAAAGAGAGAGTGGCACCGCGGCCCACTCCCCCGCTACCCAACTATAGGGACAGGGGAGGGGAGGGGGACACCTCTACCCCTCCCCTCCAGCCCAGGGCTTGGACAAAGGGTAGGGGTCACCCCCACCCCAAAGCTACCAACGAGACACTTCGCACGGACCTTGAGGACCGCCTGGTCCCCCCCGCGGCGGGACGCCCCTGCAGCCGGGCTGGGGGCCCCGGGCTGCTCAGGGGACAGACGGCTCTGCCCGGACAGACCCTTCCTCGACGGGACCCCTGGACGGCGGCTGGCCCCGAGCTGCCGCCCACTCCCGGTGGGACGGAGCCTCCTGCCGTAACGCCAACCCGGGACGGAGCCGGCCCCGCCGCTCCAGGGTATCCGGACCCCAGCTCCGCCGGGACACAAAGGGCGACTCCCGCCTGCTTTCGGGGAAGGAATAAACGCAACTTTGGGGAGTTTTCCTACTCTTCCCGCCTCTGTGCGGTGGGGATCCCACAGATCACTAAAGCACTTAAAAAAAAGGAGGGGAAGGGGGGATATCTTTGGCCTTTCCGAGGCAGCAGAAAGAGAGGAAGGACGGGGAGAGGGCAGACAGCTTTGAGAGAGAAGGAGCTGAAGGGAACAAGTTGTGCGCTGCGAGCCCGGGTGGCTCGGGCCGCAGCAGCAGGCGCTGGTTTGTGCTTTGCAACACGCGCCTGCTCCAATCTGCGCCGCTCGGGAACAATAAACAGGATCATACAAAGAAGTGGAAAGGCGGCATCTTTGCTTCTGGTTTCTATGACAGCATCAGAGACAAACCAACTATAAACTCTAATTCCTGGATTCCTCCCCCCGCAACCCCCTTTTGTCTGCCATTAATTAAAGTGGCCATATGGAAAAGGCTGATAATAACAGCAGATGAGCCAACGAGAGAGAGGGAAAGGGAAAGAAAAAAAAAAAAAAAGAAATAACTAAAAGTAGCGGCAGCGCGATGGATTTACCCGGGGCTTTTTTGCACTTGTTTTCAGAGGCTGCTCGGAGCAAGGGGGTTCAACAATAGCGGGGGGA
>VXAA01003386.1:244640-266980 GCA_013399115.1 Anseranas semipalmata | reverse complement strand
GCCCACCGAGCCCCTTTGCCGAGGCGTGGCTTCGGCAGAGCTAAGCTGCTCGAGTGCTTCAGAGCAAGAAACGAGGAGAGGAGGGGGACCCAGCAAGCACCCCTCCTACTCTCACACCCCCCATCCGCCGGCGAACGGCTACGAACCGAGGAAAGTCCCGCAGAGCTTCATCCTTGCCGGCGAGCGGTGGCTGCCTTCGCCGGGGGAGCGAGCGAGGGGAGCCGGGGCCGCGGGAGGGAGCGGAGGCGCCGCGGGGTTACTCCATCCCTGGGNGCAGGGGGCAAAGAGGGAGAAGGTGGGGAAGGGGAGCAGGCCTCGCCAGCAGATGGGTGCTTGTCGCCCCACTCGTGCCTTTAATTACGAGAGAGTCGAAGTGATAACATGCATGTCCCAGTGGGGGGGTATAACCCCATAATCCCCCCTCCAGGACAAGCAACCTCAGGAAGACCCGTGTGTCAGGGATACCCCAAGAGACACCATCTCTGATCACAGCAGGTCCCTGGGCAGCTCAGTGGTTGGGTCACCAGACCTCTTGCGTGTCTGAGTTCATTTGGGAGTGCATGGGACCCATGATGGCCACATGCAGCTCACTGGATGCTTTGGTCGAGTCCAGGGGGTGTGGGGGAAGGGGAATTGCTTCTGGGAGAGATCCGAAATGGAAAAGGACGTCCCTCTGTCTCAAAGGACAGATGGCAACATTGGACTGAACTGATCCCAGCTGGAGAAAACTGGCTATGGGCCAGTGAGGAACACTCTCACTGGCCTCCCAGATGGAAAAGCAAGGAAATAGTTACCAGGAAATAATAATAATAATCATAATAATAAAAGGAAAATTAACCAGGTTTGTGATTATAATGTATGATAGCACTGAACTTTGCTATCCTGTTGGCTCAAAGGGCAAATTCCCTGCTGCAGGTTGTATGGCCCATCTGCATCACCCTTGATAAAAACATGGCCAGCTCCTTCTGTGGGTCAGCCCTGGCCTGCAGAGAAGGGAAAGTGCCATTTCAGAAAGTGAGAGAGGGGAGGGATTGCCTGGCAAAAAGCCTGGTTGTCAGTACGAAAACTCAGCACTCTGACCTGTGTGGGTAAATAAGTGCATTCGCAGAGAGAGGGCAAGCCCACTCAAGCCTCAGCTTGGGTAATTTGGGAAAGGGGAAAAGCCTGGGCTTGGAGGGACAGGTGGCACCAGTAATAAGGAGCCCTGGACAAAGCTGATATCAGCTGAAGGAGAGTTGAATGCAATTTATCTCAGCAGGATATGCCTGTATATTTGGGTAATTTTTTATTTTATAAACATAGGGGGGTGCAGTTGGAATAGAGGTCAGCAAAGAACGTAGAACAAGAGGCTAATTCACTCTTTGGTGCAAGATCCTGGGCTGAACTCTTTGTTGTGTGCATCTAACTCCTTAATTCAGATTTCTTTGAAGGCAGAAAGCTGGAAGGGGGAGCAGCGAGGAACAGCTTTGCTAGATTGGGGCATGGAGGTGAATATCTATGTGCACCTTTTCTCCTGCGCATCCATCATGGTCTTCTGCTAATCTCAGGGAGGGCTAAGAAATTAATAATAGTAATAATCATTATCATAATCACTGGATTGAATTGGAATTCAGGAGTTTGATTCAAATTAAAAGTGTAACTGTTGAATAGCTGAGCTTTTTTGAGATTTTTTCTCTTAGAAGGACTGGAAAAAGCCATGCTCAGCACAGCCAGATCACTTGCCCAGCTTGGGAAATGAGCTGGAAATGGTCCCCCAGTGCAGGTACATCTGAGCTTCACAGATCTCCCAGAAGAAGGGGGTGCGAGACAGCCTGTTTGGGGACTGGCACCTCTTCTGTCTTTGTATTAGCAGCTCTGTCTTTTCAGAATATTCTGTGCTTTCTTGTTCCTTCAGTCCGCACCTTGGAAGATGAGAGGTGACATTGTGGAGAGCTCTGTGCTTGGAAAATGACTTTCAGAATTATGTTCTGGCAATTTGAAACTTTCACTCTCTCATCTTCAGCCTCTTGGGGCTTTAATGGGAGACAGCAAAGTGCCTCTTCCTCCTCCCCTCTTTTCTTTTCCTTCCCTGTTTGCCTGCAGCTGCAGCGGCCGGGATTCAGCAAGGTCACTTAACTTCATTGCTTCCTGCATGCAGGAGATCTCAAATTAAGGTGTGCTGGGAGAAGCCTGTTGAGATGAAACAGCCCTTACTCAGCTCTGGCAAGCAAGGAAACGAAACCAATTCACAGTGGCTCCAGAATGGCCCACCTTCCCCACGCATTAGCTGGGGAAAAAGGTGAAGACTCAGAAGAGACAAAAGCAGAGTAAAATTAGTTCATCCGTGAGCTGGAAGATGCTGTCCTTTGTCTGTCAGAGGGAGCCCAACAATGTTATAAGCAGGTCTTGGGACATCTGCCCTTTGCACTCCTTTTTGGTGTTTTCCTCAGGCATCTCATCCTCATCCTTGTTTTCCCTGCTGCTGCCTCCCCTTTACCAGCGCGGCAGGGCTGGCCCTGGCTCCCTCCATCCTCTGGCCTCAGAGCGCAGTGCAAAGCTATGGGAGCTGATTTGTTCAGGCCCCGGGCCCCCAGTGGTGAGCTCCTCCTCCTGGCTGCAGCCTTAATGGGGCAGAATCCAACCCTGGAGCTAAAGAGAGCACAAATAGGAATAGAGAAAAATCAGAGAAACTCCACTGATATCTGAATGATTCCCTGCTGTGTGTCCGGGGAAGCCACGTGGCTCCCATGGAAAAAAAAATGAAGGAAATTCTGTGCTTTTGTGGTCTGATTTCTGCTGATGCACTGCTGGGCCGGGGGGAGTTCATTGTTCCATGTGTGCAGTTTTGCATCTGAAAAAAAAAAAAAATCACCAGGACATTTCACTACACACCCCATCACTTTGTTACAACAGCCTGTGTTGTACCTTCCTCATTGGGCACGGTTGCCCTGGTCCACAACAGCCCTGGCTTTGTGACAAAGACGGGGATAGCTCCAGTTATCTGTTGACTGTTTGCTTCTGCCTTAAATCACTTCCTCCACCACCTCGCTGATCACAGTGCGAGGGAGAGACGGAGAAGCAGTATGCAGATATTGTCAAGCTCAACTTGATAGGTACTGTCAAAACTGCCAGAGTGTGGTGACAATAAACATTTTAGCTGGCTAACAATTTGCTGCAAAAAGGGTTGACCCTGAAATCAAGTTCTGCTGTAATGAACACTTTGTCTCCAAATATTTGCATTTTTGCTGACAAGGTTCACTCTCCAGGAGATTTCCTGTGCCCGTGAGCAATCTGCCTCCAGACGAGATGGAGGATGGATGTGGTTTCCTGAGCCAGTTCGTTACCCAAGTGCAGCACGCGTGAGGGATGTGCATGTGTCTGAAACAAGCAGAGGCCGTGGATGGGGGTGCCTGGCCAGGGGAGCTGCCCAGCTCCGGGGTGTCGTTCACCCGCACAGAGAAGCCCCTGTCTGCCAGGTCCTGCATGGCAGTGCAGTGCTGACAACACAAAACTGAAAGCGATGATTGGCCTCATTTAACAGATGGGGAAACTGAGGCACATGGTGGTTTGCGACTGTACCATTACCCAGGGCTGCCCCAGAGCAGCAGCGGGAGGAGGCTGAAGCCGTCCTAGTGCTACCAGCTGCTCGTTTTGGTGCGTGGCTGCTCTGCTCCTGTGAGCGCGCAGCAAGCTGGAGCTGCCCATGCTCAGGAGCTGCTGGGCTGGGTCTTTGTCCACCCTCTTCGGCATGCCAGGTGATTTGACCACCGTTACACAGAGCCGCCAGCAGAGCTGAGAGTTGTGTCGTGTTGCTTAGTCCAGAGACCCAAACACCCGGGTGGCTCCACTGTAGCAGGGAAAATGCTCGAAGTCCCCTTGCTGCAAAGGCAGAGATGCAATGCTTGTATGTGAGGATTATTTTCCTCAGGACAGGGATGGTCGCCACCTTGGTGGGCATATTTTGTTCTGTTCCCACCAGTGATGGCAAATGAGCTCTGCTTAATTCCCAGGGGCAGGGTTTCCAGCCTGGGCTGGGGGCATCCACTTGCACAGCGCATCCTGGGCAGTAAGTGCCCTCCGCCCGCGTGGCCTCAGTTCCCTCACATGCCATCTGTCACAGCTCCGGGCACAGGAAGGGCAGGGGCTGGCTTCTGGCTTAGGACTTCAGCATCACAGCTACATCGCTACATTGACTCCTCGATACTGGAAAACATCCCCAGGTGGACGGTTGTACAGGGGCCTAGGAGGCAGAGATCTGGATTTCATTTCCACTTTTGCCACTGAATTTTGGGGGTAGCCATGGGCAAGTCTCCTCATCCATTTTTCCCTCTGACATTTGGCTTCTCTATTTAGAGTAAAATGTGCTCAGAGCATTCCCTGCCTCTTACTCCGTCTATCAGCAGTGCTTGCCAGACTGGGCTGTGATTTGATTGAGATCCCTAAATTCCTGGTCAAATACCCAATAAATTGTAATAAGACTTCTCATTGCTGGAGGAAACTGGGGGAAGAAAAGACAGAGAAAATACTTACAGGTTTGCAAAAAGGACATAAAGGGAAGAAAAGCACAGCTTATTTCATTTTTATCTCCGTTTCTCCTCCCTGCTGTAATGAAAGGCAATTTTCACTAGCAGAGTGTTGTCATTTTGCCAAAGAAAAATTCACAGTTTTGGCCAGAGAGCGGAGTGGGTTTTTTACCCTATTCATGACAAAAAGCTGTCGGGTATCTGGCAGCGGTGGCAGTGCCGCACCTTGGCTCTGCCGTCCCGCGGTGTCTCTGCCCTGGGCTTGCCCCAGCGAACACTGCCCGTGCCAGGTCACGTCAGCCGGGCAGCACTGGTGGGACGAGTGTCCCTGCGAAGCAGCCCTGGCTACCCGTTCACCGTGCACTTCTGGCACAGAAGCAGAGCAAGGTTTTAGTACAACACTGGAAGGAGTTTGGGACCAGCAAATCTCCGTGAGATAAGTGAATGAGTGCTGCTGCTGCCAGCCGTGCCTGGCCAGCCCACACAAGCCCTGCAAGGAAATGTTTGTCACCCCCTTACAAAAGCAAAGCCTGCTGCAGTTGCCCCGTACAAACACACGGAGGAACACGCAGGTGCACCCATGGCCTTGAAATCTTCCCCCTACAGCCCCTCTCTAGTGGGATTTTTCTCATGCATCTTGCTACAGAGGAGTTTCTTAACACTGGCAAATATCATCATCACCCTCTCAGCCCTCCTGGACTTCCCCACCTCCTGGTGGATGTCCTAAGGTTGCTTCCATTTCTCTTCTCCTTTATAACCTGTGGGAGCCACTGGGAAGAAAACACCTTGGTTAAAGGCTACAAGCCACATTCTCCAAGGCCTCATCTACTCCAAAGAGACAATTTTCTCCTTTCCCTTCTTCCTCCCCTCTCTCTGGCACAGGACAATTACCACCACAGCCCCAGAAACCCACCACAAGCCCTTGCCAGCTGAGCAACTTCACCCTGTCCTTGCTGCGAACCGTGCTGGGAAGCCCAGAAAGCACCAGGGAGGGATAATTACTAGTCCCAGCACTGCGATGATAATTAATACTCTGCTAAAAGGAGCGCTTGTCAGGTCAGGGAGCAGAAGGAGGGAGGGGAAAGCAGATAGGCAAAAATTCAACCTGAAGAAGGATTTGCCAGGAAAACCCTGCAGGCAGCCACAGCCAAAGGCAGGCTGGGCAGGGGCGTGCTTGCCCTGCTGGGGAGGTGAGAGGGGCAGGGCGAAGGTGCCCCCAGGTTCTCCAGCTCCCGCTGGCACTTTTTGCGCCAGGGCCCTGGGCTGGCCGGTGTCTGCTGGGCAGGCTCCTGCCTCAAGTGGGGATATTGCAGGAAAGCTCTTTGTGCTTCCCTCCGCAGTGCACCAATGCCCACAGCTCCCCTCCAGTAAGTTAGGCTCTGCTGGTGCAGGTTTTGCCCAGGAATGCACATCTTGCTGTGTGCTTGTCGCGGGAACAGGGAATGATGATTTCTGCTCTCCTATTGCTCACTTGTAGCATGAGAATCTCTTCCTTGGAAAACAAGCTCTGTTTTACCTTCCTTTTCAAAAACATCTGTTATTTAGCAAACAACGTTGATTTCCAGGCCAAACTAGCTCAGTCTCTGAGCGAGCATCCCGCAGACCTCACATCGGACAAGCAGTACGGTCAAACAAGCAGGAACACCTGCTCCCCTCCCTTGTGCGCACAGAGGCTCCTCATCCCCATGTCACAGCTCTCCACTCTTGGCAAGCTTTCTGAATTTAAGACTGGCTTCACCATTCGGGAGACATCAGAATCCACCTTTTAAACGAGCTTGTAAAAGAAAATGTAGAAGAAATATAAATAATTCCATGGTAGCAATGTGGATCTTTAAACCTTGAGTTCATAAATCTAAACTCCATAAATCTGAGCAAGGCCAAGCAGAAGAGAAAGGAGGAAGTTAGCCAGGGACAAGTGGGCTTGGGGCTTTCTCCCAGCAGAGACTTCTGGTCAGTCTTGGGCAAATGGGTTTGTGCCCCTCTGCCTTGGTCTCATCGCCTGCGTGACCAGCAAAAGGCCTCCACATATGCTGCTTATCAGCCCCTTGCAGCTACGGAGATGAAACAAAAAAGACAACAACCCAGCACCCATGGTAAGGGGTGAGAGAAACAGAGGAGTGCTGGCAAGGGAGAACAATATGTTTTCAGACAAGATTTAGAAGGAAATGTTATGTTAATACTAGTTTGGCGTCATACTGTCATAACACCATCAAAATGACATGCTGTCACCACTAATATGACTGTTTAGGGAATAAGCAACATGAACAAAAAAGCAATTCGCTCAGAAACAAACTGGGATGAGGCTATATTGTAAGAAAACAGAAATATGCTGCTCTCTGAGGCAAACGCTGGGTGGTTTCTGAGGGCAGCAGCACAGACAGGCACCAGGAGCTTGGAACAGAACTTGCTTCTTGCTTTACACGGCCTCTTAGCCTTCATTGGGATAATCTGCTCGTAAGAGAGAAACAGTTTAAGGACAGCTGTTCTGGCATTAAATAAAAAGCCCTACACTTCTTTCCTAATAAAACCACTTTTCTAAGATCTTCTTCCTCGATTTGTTTTAATACCTGTCCCTAATTAAATCCAGCGAGAGGAATTCACTAGTTCAAATAAGTTAAAAACAGCTGTTCTCAAGGCACCTGCATCTGAAGGAACTTATTTTTGAAGTCCCTGAATTAAATTAAGAGAGGACATTTTCAAGCTGATCGCTCCTTTTTGATTAGCTCAAGCGAGCTGCTCCACTGGCGCTGCGTTAAAAATCATAGTGCTTGCTTTTCCAGCTAATTTGGAGAGAGTTCAGCTGTTCGGGTGGTAAATAGTCACATTAAAGACTACAGACCTGAGCGTGTGTTTAGGCTGAGTCCTTTAGAAGGAGGCTCAGCATCATCCCACCCGAAGCCGCCTGTCTCTGCAGATAGCCGTGGGGTCGGCTGCCCGCCCGCACTGCCAGTGCCGCGCTGCCCAGCACGCTCCTGGCACCAGCCCCATGCACACCCCCGGGCACCCAGGTGCAGCAGCTGCCATACATGGAACATGCAGAAAAGTGCACGTAAAAGCATCGCTGCAGAAAGCCATTAAGGAAAATAAACATTGAAAACACGCAAGGAAACGAGGCTGCATGTGATAGATACCAAGAGGGATGTTAGGTCCGTTTATAACTATAGTCTGCCCCAAACATCCCTGGACATTTAAGTTGGCACTTCCCCACCACAAGCAGTCCACATATTTTGTGTTGTTTTTACGTGCGTGTGTCAGAAAAACATCAAATTTCTGACATTCTTTAATGTCTTAATTCTCACTCGTGAACAAAATGGAGAGCTGAGCTGACTCCTGGTATCCGCCGATCTCCCAGGGTTTGTCCGTGCCTCGCTCACACAGCGGGTTCTCCTCCCTGCTGCCCCTCAGCCCAGCCAGCTCCATCAGCTGCAGCATTGGACAAGCAGATGCGGAGGGAGATGCTTGTTGCCCCACTCCTCCCAGTACGGTGTAAATCTGACCAGAAAGTGGCTCAGAGCCTTTCTGAGGGGCTTCTTTAATGGTAATTTCATACCTCTTGTCAGAGCCTGCAGAAAAGGCGATCAATCAATGCTGGGCGATGCGCCGGGACAGAGAGGAAGCTCCTCGAAAGCCACCCCATCTCCAGCTGCGCCTCGGGTGAGCTAAATTCATTCCCGGTGGCAGGCCAGTGAAGCACACAATTATGCAGGAAAGATTTCGGTCTGTGCTGTCTATTTACGTTAGGCCACCGCATCAGGAGCTGGAGAGATTGCGGCCAAGAATTTGCTTATGGAAGAATGAAAAACTGCCCTGTTCAATCTCTTCCTTCCCACCTGCTGGGCTTTCTCTCCTAAAACCTGAAAAATAAGGCAGAATGATTTGCTCCGAGAGCTTTGACCCATGAGTTGGTTTTCTCATGTTGCTAACAGCTGAGCATTTCGAAAACAACCCCAGCCATCGCCATCAGGGCTGAATTACCATGTAACAACGTATCTGCACGGTGGTAGGCTCGTTTCTGCCGGAGCTGGGCATTTGCCATGCTTTCCTAGAAAAGCTCTCCGCCACTCTCCTTGCAACATTAATTCTGAACAACAGAGATGGAATGAAATGCACGTTTGAAAGCAAGCCACGAGGCAGAGAGCAATATTTAGCTTTCCTATCCCTGAGGTCTCACCTGTGTTGGCTCTGGTTTAAAGATGTTAGAATGGGATTAAGGGGCTGAATCAGATATTTTATTAGTTACAGGAGCCCATTTTCCTTGCTAAATAATTGAATGCAGGTGCTTAAGGCAAGAGTCTAGGCTGGCTGGTGAAAGGAGGTCCCTGAAACTCCAGGCTGAGGTTTCACGGAGGATCAGATTTAGCGTGTGGCACCAGCCTGTCCGGCAGGACATCCGGCTTCCCTCCCGTCTGGAGTGGGCACCGCACATTAATACGCATCTCAGTTCCTGAGACATTTCTGACAAGGATTTACATGAGGAGACAAAAAGAGCCAAAATTTCTTTAGAGAAAATCATTTTTCCTTCCAAGGAGACAACAGGAGCTGAACTCATGTCTTCAGAAGGGGATTTTTTGCTCGTTTGTTGGCCAAATCTCTGACAGGGACAAGAACTCAGAGTCCTCTTTAGGTTCAGGTCTCTGCGTGGTGTTAGCCAGAAAGAGAAAAAGCTGAGAAACATGCATCAAAAGCAGTTCTTATGAAATGCTCCTCTTCTGTAGATTTAATAGATTTAAATCCTTCTACAAATACCTCAAAACTTATCCATCTCTGGCAAAACTTGGTGCCTTATTTCAAAGCACCAGAGGCTTCTCTGTAAGTTAGTGTCATATGCTGCTTATTACCTGGGCTTTGCTGAGTCTGCGTTCCTGACCAATGACTTGACAACTTGGGTTAGTGAGCACTTACAGATTACAACCACGCAAAGCAAGGCGTGTGACCAACGCAGCTTCAGCCTCCAGGAGAGGACACTGGGCACCTCCATCACCCCGCACATCTCACGTATGTGTGGTTGCCCTGCCCAGGGGCCTGCACCAGAGGTAGCCACAGATTCCTCACCCCAGCAAGCACTACTCTTGCAAAAAGCCACAGAAGCAGCTGCTGAAATACCCCAACACTCAGCCAATGGTGGAAAACCTCCAGTTTCCAGGATATATAATTCCATTCTGCCTCCTTCCGATCTCCCCAGGGCTATGAGAGACGTGCGTCCTGCGCCGGCATTCATCACGTCCCCACCTTGGCGGGGCTGCACCTGGGTTCTGGCCATCTGCCACGCTGTCCCCAGAGGTGGCTGCCTCCACTGCAGGTGAATGATGATGGCACATCCAGAGTGTTACGGGTACTGGGAGGCTTAACATCTCTAAATAAATGTAATGAATATATACGATTTCATTTTCCCCCCAGCCGCATCTCTACGCTTCCATTTGATCTCATCGATGTACCGCAGCCTCACTGCCTGTAACCGCACGGACGCCCCACGTCACAGAGTGGAGCCGGGGAGCTGGCAGGCAGGAGCGAAAGAGACCCTGGCGCTGCAAACACCTGAGTGGGGAGCTGGCCACGTCGCACGTCATGCTGCACACCTGCCCCGACAGCTAACAGAGCTGCTCCTTCCCACCCCAACCCATCCCATCCGCAGCCTTGGCACCCTGTGTGTGTGCACACATGCTCACGCTGGGCGACAGCTGCATGCTCCGTGGATGCAGGGATGCGAACAGCCAGGGCAGGTGTTTGCAGGGACATCTCTGACTCTCGGGAGGGACAGGGATGCTCGGGAGGGACAGGGATGCTCAGCGGATGGGTGCTGACTCCACCTCAGCAGAGGAAACTCATTGGTCACCCCATGATGGATCTAGTCCCATGACCCAGCGAGCGGAGGTCAGAAGACCCTGACAGAAAACCGGTGAGAAATGGCATCTTTCAGAAATTCCTGCAGAAACGTCCCCCCCCCACAGCAGCTGCAGCACCTCTCCCCCCGCAGCGGCAGGGCCGGGCACAGAAACGGCCCCGCAGCCTGGGTGCTCCCTGGGGGTCCCTATCTCCTCCCAGCTACAGCCTAGGTGCTCCTCAGGCTTTACATGCTGTGGGACAATGGCTCGTAAAGCCACCCCTCAGAGCCCCCATTGCCTCTGCGTGGCTCACACTGCTCCTAGCAGCTCCCAGCAAGCAGTGACTTATGGCTGAAATAAAACAAATGCTTTAAAAATGGCTTTGACCAGAAGCGGCGGCACAGCACAACTTTGCACATTCTTGTTTATGGCCCGCTGTCAAAGCCCGTGTCCTCTCCTGTCCCTTTTGGGGATGCACTTGAAGCCACTCATCTCACAGAGAGCTGTTACGGGTCCTCATCCCACACCAGTGTGCATGGGTGCAAATCATCAGAGCCCCAGAGGGCAGGCACTGAACCCCCTTCCTCCTCCTAACCCCTCCTGCCTCCTTCCGACACGTCCCCCGTTATGGGGGCGAGCACACGTGGGGACACGGCGATTTATTGTTTCCATTTGTGACGAGGACGGCGCACCGTCAGTCAGAACGCAGGGAGAGAAATGAATTAGCTGGGTTAGTTTTCTTCACCGCTTAATTGTTCCAGCGAGGCTGAGTTCTGGGGTGGGTGATGAATCATTGTTTATGGAATATTTCTTCCAAGAAGATGATCTGAAAAATACATTTATAATTTATTGCAACCTCTTGCTTTCTCTGGGAACGGCAGCCAAAGGAGGAAAGTTCCTCCCTCCCCCGGCCGCCTTCCCTCAGTTCATTATCGCTATAATCTTATCTCCCGTACCCTCTCCTCACCCTTTGAATATTACATCTCCTGCTTGCGCGTGGAGGTGTAGCCGTGCGGGGAGGGGGAGACTGGGAAAAATCGTCACATATTTCAGGCTGGCTCTATTTAAATGAGTTCGGGATTGTGCTTCTCTGGAGCAGATGGCCCTGGAGATAATGATGCCTGAGCAGCGGAGGCTGGAGCCCCTCTCTCCTGTTGCCATGGCAGGCCACGGGGCTGAAATGGATTCTGCTTATTAAATTTGCGAGCTCTTGTGTACTCAGGATGAATGGCGTTCAGTCATAAAGAGGCCCAACCTCCTAACGTCGCTGGATAGTTTTATCTTAGAAAGCCAGGCACTCGAGCTCCGCCAGACGAGGGGCTCATTAACCTATTAACAGCAGCCGTGGAGGAGTCCCTCCCGCGGGGGCTCTGGGCACGGGGAGCGGGATGCTCCCAGCAGCGTGCCCAGCGCCGGCGCCGCTTGTGCTGTAGAAGCCCAGCGAGGCAGCCGATGTGCCAGGCTGGTGGGCGGCCGCACGTCCCGCGTGTTTGTGTAGGACCTAACGCAACGAAGCCTGGCCGCCGATGGGCACCCCCAGCCCTGCTACAGGTATTGAGAAGAGTTCGGGATTGAAAGAGGCTGGTGAGGTGTGCACGGGGTGACAGCCCTGTGTCCGACTGACAGTGTGACCTCTGTGTTTTACAGCAAGATTACACTGAAATATGTACAATACCGTACTGGAGCCATACAGAGACTCAGCAGGCCAGAGATTATGGCTCTTGATAGAAACTGCAGGAGGATAAAATGGGAATATTTGAGATTTAGGGGACAAAGAGCCAAAAAAAAAAAAAATCAAAGGAAAGATTGGTGCTCCTTTCGTTTCTGATTTTCCTGCAGGACCAGCTAATGCTCACACAGTGATAACACTCCGCTCACAGACTCAAAACATTGCTGATTAAATAGAGCTGGTTGAAAGGCTTTACCTGAAAACTTTCTCTCTACAGACATTGGGTCTTTGATTCGAGTAAATATTGATATATCTCTTCCAGACAAGACAGACAAATCTGGCTTTTTCCAGAGCACTGGAAAACGTGTTTCCTGATGTTACCCCTTCCACCCAGCTCTCCCACCCAGGTTTGCTTTAAAAGATGCGGTGAAATTTCAAGTAAAGAATCAGAACTTTTTTTATCAGTATAAAAGCAAGTTCACTGACGATTCGAAATGTAGCATGGTTGAGATTTTGTTTTCTGCTGTGCTTCCTTGTAGAGCCATGTTTCACAAACACAGCAATGGTTTGGAAGAATGGAAATTTGATATGCAGTGAGACAACGCATGTTACATTATAATGCAGTTAACTTTGATTAACCAGAGGTTGGTAAAATAGCACTGCACTATATTTAGTTTCACATCACATTTTTTTACATGTTATTATGCAAATTTTTGCACGAACCTTATTTCAAATGCAACCCAACTCTATTTGCTTCCCCACTTGGGGGGAGTCTGGGCTCCTGCACGGCCACTAGCAGCCCACCTGGCCATGCCATGCCGTGCTGTGCCATGCCAGGTGGTGTCCCTGCCCTGGCAGAGCAGGCAGCATCTCCCTGCCCAGCCACCCCGGGATTTGCAATAGGCATGCCAAAGGCTGCCAGCACCGGACAGTTTTTCCTGGGACCAATGCAGAGGTGAGGACCGATTGCTTTGGTGCAAGTCTTCCATGCCCAGAGAAGTCAGAGACCAAGTGCCTGCAAGTACCTCCAGGGACCCACTGATGGACTCGGTGGGGTCAACAGCTACAAAGTTGGTGAGATGTTTTCCAAGGGAAATATTTTTCCCTCATCATTGGAAAATGTTGATTTTTTTGGAAAGGGAAGCATTTGTGGGCCAGAACCGGGGCTGGAAATGATCCAAAACCTCCTCCTTGGGGTTTTCCAAGCCCCTCATAACTGCCTAAAAGCTAGTCATTGCATGGGGTTGGTGCACATAATCACCCGTAGTGTGGAAAGACCAGCCTTGCCTCTGCAAATGAAGCACAGAAGTCAAACCCAGCCAAATTTCTTGGCATTTGAGTCTCCCAACTGCAGGCCAGATCTGGAGGTTAATACACCTAATGGCAAAGGGATGTTCACAAGAATTTTGTTCAGTTGGCAAAGCTGGATGGATATTTAGCTTTAACACTCCTATTCATTTTGGTGAGTGCTGAGAATCTACATTTTGCAGTTGGCTTTGAAAATCATGGCCTTATCCAGGGACTCCGAACATCTCCCCTGTCAGCTGCTGGATGCACAGCAACTTGTGCAGTTTGCGCAGCTTTAAGCCGAGATGAAATGAAATCTAACCCTCGCTCAATATCAGCTATTTAGAGGGCTCTGCAGACCAGAGGAGCAGAAACACATGCCCAGATTTTCACAGAGCTCTCAAAATACAGCCCCAGCAATATTAAGCAGCGGCAATCCCAATGCCAACAAGTTGGTTGGGAGCCCCAGGAAGGTGTTCAGGCAGGGGCTCGTGTCCGGCCGTGTCCCCCAGCAGCTCTCCTGCCCCAGGCTGGAGGCTGCTAAGTCTGCTCCAGCGCCCACGTGGATGTCACCTGTGAGCCTTAGCCAGGGTCACCTGTGGGGGCTCTGTGAGAGCAGAGTGCTGCAGCCAGGTCTCCTGCACGCCAGGTTGGTGCCCCCCCCACCCCACTGCCCCCTTTGTTGTGAGACCCCCATCAGTAGGGAGGGTGGAGGAGAGGGCAGGCAAAATGCTCCTGGGGCAGCTGCCTACGNCTGCAAAATGCAAATCCCCTTGACACACGCCAAGCTCGCAGGCGCTCCTGGAGCAGTTTGCCCAGTCCCGACTTACAGCCTGTACACAGGCGCAAGCTTGCCAACCTAACGTCGGAGGTACGAACACTGGAGAATCAAAACAGAGCCTACAAATGGAAAGCCGATTAGCAGGTATTAGAAGGACGTTGAGACGAAGAGGCCACAGCGATGCAGAAAGACTCCTGGCCCCCACCTTGGTGCACACTGTGAGAAGAGCAGCTTCTTCCCCGGTCCTGCGGCTCCTTCACCAAGTCCTAATCCCCTTGCACAGAGCCTGACCCCAGGGGGACGAGGGGCTCCTGCTGATTTCTCCCCGTCAAAACCCAGCCCCCAAATTACACAGAACCACAAGAGGAAAAGGGGGCATAGCGGGTCCTCGCTTTCCAGAGCGGCCCTATGCCAGGTGACTGTGTGCAACAGGATGGTTCTCTATGTCCATCAGGGACAATTTTTGAGGATTTATAGAGAACTGTGCCTGAGAGGCTCTCACATATGCTGGACACGCAGGAGCTGTCAAGCTGTACCTGGAAAGGAGGCTCAAGCAGTGGGTAAAGCTACATGACCCATTACAACTGCTGTAACATTAGCATCGCTCGTGCAGCCCAGGCCTTCACATTCCGACCCTGCAGTCAGCATTTATGCACATTTCCCTAAAGTGGAGACTCATTAAACAGGGAGAGTTGGATTTCCAAGTCATCATTTGTCTCTCAAGAGCTGACGCCCCATCAGGTAGCTAAGCTGCTGCAGAGCTGGCGGCCTTGGCCAAAGCTGGCAGGAGCTGGGATGGTCAGGAGGGAGCTGCACCAAAGCTGCCACAGTCCCAGTGGTTCAAACAAAGCCAGATGAGAGCAGAAAATCTCCTTCCCTGATCCCCGGAATGTGCTGAATGTCAAATGGGCCAAAAGGGCAGTCATGGCTTACGGAAGCGGAAGGCCATAGTGACTTCTCATCACCATGGTTTATTCTGTTTCTTTCTTCCCCATCCCTCATCCTCTGCACAAGCAGAGCAGAGCTCAGGAGATGCAGACACGCCGGCGTGTGCTGGAGACCTCGCCCTCGTGGGTCAGTGTCAGCACCAGGCCCGCAGGAGCAAGCAGCAGCTCCTGAGACTGGTGACCAAAGACCTCTGTGTCTTTCCTGAGACAGTCACTTCTGTGCCTTGGGATTTATGAAGCAGGCAGGGTAAAGGCACTTTAGACACACTGGCAAAGGCAAGTATAAACACGGTATAAAGACTGGTCTTTTCCCTCCCTTTGTTACTAAACAACCCATTTGGAACCTGAGATTTTCCTGTTTGTGAATGCTTCTTGTGTCTTCCCAAAGCGGGACATACCCACAAGCAATTTTATAAATTGAAGACAAACACTTCAGTCACGAAGCCAGCTTAACTTCACAGAGAAAACAAGAACAACATTAACCCGGCGTTCTTGAAGTAACGTTCTAGTCTTTCTGTTAAAAAATAAATTACTGACTATGGAAGGAAGAAAGGAATCATTTTGCTGTGATAATTGCAAAGCACACACAAAAAAAGGCAATTTTTTGCCTGACTTACATTTAGAAAATGTCTCAGCTTTTACCAAACAGCCTTGGTTACCAACAGAAAGCAAGCACTGAAATATGCAAATATTTAAAAACTAGCGAGCAAATCCCTGGAGAAGAAGGAACAAAAAGAAGCGGGGGAAGGGGTGCCAGGAGATAAAGAGATGCTGCAGGCTGGGAGCTGCCTTCCTGAAGCCTCTTGGAAGTTTTAGCCAGGGACAACCCAGGAAAGCGATGGCACGAGGTCCAGCTCTCAAGTCAGCCTCTGCCACTCGAACCACAACAGCAAATTGCTGCTGCGCAGGCTGGGATGTTTGCAGCAACCTCAGCCTGCCCCCGCGCGCTCTCGAAGCAGCACGTTTCAATGCTCCTTCGGCTTCGGCAGCAACACGGCAAAGAAGGGACAGCGCGCACCTCCCGGCTCTTTCCCAGCCTGGATGAAGGCTGGGCAGAAGGTTATGTTACAAATCACTAGACCTGGAGGTTTCATCTTCTCATTTAAATAATGAGTTATATTTGAAAGCTTGCATCCTGGTTGCTTTGTTCGCCCTTGGTGACAGGTCCATGCCAAGTGGCTGGCCACCCTGAGCCCCCAGAGGGACGGTCTGCGAGCCCTGGGCTGTGCCTGGGGAAAGCAGGTGCGGTTTTATCTTTTTTCCTTGTTCTTTGCTCTCATACTGCTAATAGACTCAGTGAACAAGTGTTTCCATTTGTAAAATGCTTTATGGGCACTTCTGGTGTTATTCTGTTGGGAGGTGAGCCCTGTTGTAAATGGGCATAAAATGGGACGTGCTGGGGCTTTACAGAGCATCAAACCCAGGCGGGCTGCAAGTTCGAAAGAGGCAGAAGGAGATATTCCTTTGCCAGATGATTTGTAGGAAGGAATCTCCTTGCGCAAGAAAAAAATTGAAGTAAATTCAAAAAACAACTAGAGAATTTCATGGAAGAAAAAAAAAATCCATCAAAACAGACTTTGTGGTTCATGCAGGAGTTTCTGCAGCCCCAGATCCTTGTGGTCAGGTAACGGATGCAGGGGGAAGCATCCCGCTCTTCTTCCCACTGCTGTTCTGACCCCGTGCAGATGTTGATGCAGCACGTTCCTATAGGAGCGGTTCCTGTGGATCCTCTCCCGTCCTGCAGCCTGCGCCTGTGCGCGGGGGGGCCCGGCCGAGGTCTGTGGGCGGGCGCGCGTGTGCGTGCATGCGTGCGAGCCCCAGGCGCTGGGTGCATTTTCTTCCTCGCACGCTGACACGGCCTCGCTTTTGTTTGCTGAGTAAATAGAAAAGCCACGGTGGCAGGAAGGAGAAAGGCACGGCAGCGCCCAGCGAGCAGCCCCTGCTTACAATGACAAAGGGCTCTGCCACACTTCTGGGAGGAAATTTTCCTTCCAGACTTCAGGGCTCATTAAGTGAGTGGGCACAGCTAATAGGCTTTGTGTGCGAACGGCCCCAGCCTTGCAAGGTCCAGCTGTCACCGGGGCGAATGTCAAAAATAACAGCGGGCCCAGCCATTCTCCACCCCGCTCCGGCTTTAAAATTTATCTTTAAAAGGGGGAGGAGCAGGCAGGGAAAAGTAGCAAGCAATTAATGGGAGACAAAAGCAAATGGACCCGCCGGGCTGATTGCGGGGCGTGAAAGACCCAGAGCTGGGCTGGAGGGTTGGTGGGGAAGAGAAAGAAAAGCTGACGAGCCCCCCTGTCAAGCAGAAACTCGTTGTGGTGCTAAGTGCAGGGGCAGGGCTGGAAGGATGCTCAGGAATTGAGGGTCCGAGCGGTCCTGCTCGGGGCTGCAAGGATGCAGCCGCCTCCCTGCCAAGCGCCTTCGCTCCCCGAAATCTCGCTCACAGATGGTGACTCCGAGAAGGCGAGCACGTGTCTTCCCACGGATAATCCGGAGGTCAGGCTCCTCCGAAGTTTAGTCTCTCACTGCCAGCAGAAAGCTGACAAAAATATGCAGAAATAAATATGCTGCTATGTTTAACTTTTCTCTGTCACCCCATCCAATCTCAGCCTGCCCTGAAATAATATTTGCATGCGTTTGCTTTATCCCCCTGTCAGCTCCGTCTGGAAGGAGACGCACAAATGGCTCGTTTGAGGGTATTTGTGATTCATGTGATACATCAATGGAAAAAAGGATTTTAAATCTCCAGAACTTTTAATAGCTTACTGGGTCTTGGCACCCACAGTCCCCCAGAATGTGCCTGCTTTATATTTAGCCAACCTCAAGCTGACTTTGATTTCAGGCAGCAGCATCACGCGCTCCAGAGCTTGCCAATGTTTCTTTGTTTTGCAGGATGTGCCCCTACTCCACACCCGATTTCCCATGTTCTTAAAATACCTGGGGACATCCTTTCACTTTTCCTGCTGAAGACTGTTTGTCCATGCATCTTTGAGCCAGTCGGTCTCTGCATCAAGGAGAGGTTGTGCCTGATCAGCCTGAATTCATGACATTTACACAGCGCTTTGCTACTTCTGGGCAGAGGACATGAGGTGCAAGCAGTGCGAGCTGTATATCAGACAATTTACAAGCCAAACTATCTCTGGTTCTCAAATGGAAAAGTGCTATCTTTGTGCAAATCCTCCAGATCTGTGTCTGAAAAAATGGGGTTCCTGAAACAAAGGTGCTTGCAAGGGTCTGCCCTTGCATAATGGTTTAAATGGGGTCTAACTGTATTGATGTAATGCCCTGATACAATTCCGGCCTCAGACAGTGGTTGCACACCTTTCCGGTGCCCTGGTGCATCCACTGTCTTCTCAGGTGCAGATATGCTGTGATGAAACAGAAAGAGACCTCTTGGGGAAGTCTGGGGTGAGTTTGAGGCTCAGAATACAGCCACGGAAGAGGTAAAGCACGCCTGGAAGCCCTTGAGGGTCCCTGAAAACGGCATGGAAATTTTGCCTGAGTGAGTCACGCTGGTGAGAGCTGGAGCTCTCAAAAGACGCAACAATACACCTTGATGGGAAGGAATTGAGGAGAGAGAGCCTACTCCAAACACATCTGCTCAGATCCAGGGTTCAGCTTGTTGCACTTGTACGGGGAAATCTGTGCAAACAAACAGATATTGAACGGGTCAACTGAGCAGAGCGGCTGAAGGAGCCGAACAATACCGCGGTTTATTCACTTAATGTATGCCAAGGCCATTCACCAGGCAAGCACCTCTTAAGGAGCCACGTGATAAACAGACACAATTTGCCGTTTGCTGAGGTCACGCATTTGGGATGCCGTGCGCGATATTTGCTAACGGGAGCGACAAGGACGGTCGGGGAGCCGTGTTACTTCCAGCACCTCTGCGCCGTTGGGTTTTTGTTCTCATTAATTCCGCATGGGTAGGAGAGCTCCCAGCCAAGACACGATGCTTGTGGCCCTATGCTTTACCTCCCCGAGTGCGTCCCAGAACCTGGGGTCGATGTGTCCCCATGGGTCCTGTGCCGAATGGTGCGATGGATTTGGCATTTCCTTCCTGTGCACCCCCAGCTTGCTAGGTGCTGCAAAATGCGCACAACCAGCGGGTTTGGCAAATTTATCCTCCCCTCTGCCCAAGGGACCTCCAGGGCCACTCACAGCTTCCCCGTGTTTATTTGCTCTTCAAACGTGTTTGATGGATAACTTTGCTCTAAAATAAAGCAAACGGACTACTTATGGGCCACACCAGGCTGCCGTTGGAGTTCCTTTGCTGAACGGGGGCGAGCGCATCACAGGTTGCTGCTTTTCCCTGCTTGCTGATGGTTTGCTCAGCCCTCCTTAGCCTGCAAAATCTGCTGCTTTCTGAGCACTCGAGGTGTGAGGGTTTTATGCCATCAGCGTGGCTGGATGGGTTGTGCTCCAGGCAAGACACTAGGGAGCACCCAAAACTGCAGGGCAGCAAGTGAACAAGATCGAAATATCATTTTAAGGCATTACCCAGGATCTTCAACGAACACCTGCAGGAAGGGAAGAGCAGGAGAACGGGCTGATGAAGAGGGCAAGAGAAGCATCAGGAAGGAGAGAAAAGGCAGACAGACAGACAGGGCAGGACAGTGCTGCATGGCGGGGAACATCCCGCACCCCCAGAGCACACTGCAGGGGCTGTGGGGACAGCCTGGCTGATGGCTTTTGTCTGGCCACCTGGGCCCCCCCAGCATGGAGATTTTGGGGGCCGCATGCTGGCCGGCCTCGGCTCTTGTCCCGTGCCATTGCCCCCTTCCTCCTCGCCGCCAGGGCCCACCAGGATTTCCTACGCATCTGTATGCAAATCGTGGGCTGTCGGCACCGGGGGGGGACACGCACTTTGTTTGGAGCAGCCCCGGCACAGCTGCGACGCTTCCCGGGGCCAGCGGGCTGGAAGCAGCCCCTCCATCACCCACACCGCAGGGCTTGGGCATGGGGGAATGCCAGTGAAAGCACCACACGATTTTAGGGAAAGAGCCCGAGATTGCCCATCCCGCAGCCGCAGACTGCCCTGAGCCACGGATGTGTCCCTGTACGCTGAGGGGTCTTGGTTAGGGGCAGGAAAAACAATGCAACCTGCTTTTATAAGGCATCAGGGAAGGTCTCTGGGGAACAGGAGAAGGCAAAGGACAGAGCTGAGTTTGGGAAACGGGGCTCGAGCGCTTTCTGGACTGATGTGGCTCCTCGTGTCCAGCAGGCAGTGCTGGCCGGGAGATCTGCCTGGGCGAGCAGGCAAATTCCTGCTGCAGAGACTTGGTTGCAGTGCTGCGCTTCCCCTCCAGCCAAGGAGCACAGCCCCTGCTCCCAAATGAGATAGCTTTGGTTTTTGTCAGTATCTCAGCCTTCTTCTCGAACTTTTTCTCCTACTAGAAACACATCATATTCCGAAAANTTCCCAGCCCCCCCCGCAAACAGAGGACCCAGAAGCACGCTAGGAGGTGACTTTTCAATCTACCAAGTCCTGAGCACTAGAAATCCCTGCTGATGCTAACGTGAGCCGTTGCTCCCCAAAACAGAGAACGGCATTGGAGGCGCTGGCCCCAAGGAGCCATCAGACGGGGGCTGCCAAACTGACCCCCCCTCCTCGCTGCTGGTATCGGGGTGCGACGGGACCCCCCCCAGCACGGTGTGCGGGTCTGATGGGACGTGCAGAAAACAGCGTGAGGCAGCTTCGCAGCAGCGGGCTCCCGGCACAGGCTGCCCTGTGCACAGACCGCTCTCGGGGAGCGGGGGGGTCCCGTTTTCCAACAGAGCTGTCATTTGCAACTCAAACGGCCGCTGCCTCAGGGGATCTGTTTATGTTCTTCTTTCTGCTGGATGAGATTCTCTGGCTCAACGTTTTATAAAAGCAGATTTTATTTTTCCCTTCATCCCATGTGACACAGATGCAAATGGGGAACAGTAGGATGCCAGCTTATCTTTTATTTGTGCTTTTAGGTTATAATTGCAGTCTGAATCACTGACTTTTAAGTTACGCTACGTTCTGCCTCAGCAGAGAAAGGGAGAGGAGCGGAAACAGGGAACGATCCCTTGAAGTTCAGTAACACCAAGCAGCTTTGCCTTCAGACAAAAAGGCATTTGCAAATGTTCCTCCCGTTCGTTAAAGGCACAAACAATTTCCGTGATGAAATAATAAAGAGAGTTAATTGAGATGGAGGAAAAAAAAAAATCAAACAAGAAAGGCTGCTTTGGTTTCTGTGACCATTGTGCTCACGACTGCGGTGCCCATTATCTAGCTCTGATTTGGGGAGGTCACAGTGTTTCACACCCCCAAACCCAGCATTTCGGTGGCTCAGAAAGCACAGCTCTCCTACTGCATCACCCCCACGGCCACAGGCAGCCCTGCCAGATGCTGTCAGTCTGTCTGTCTGCTGTCACCGCATCCTTCCCGCTCCTGCCAGGGCTGGCGAGCCCAGCCACATCATGGCCTGCATTAGCGCACCCCGCAGGAGCTGCAGGCACTGGAGCACCAGAGCAAGCTCAGCCCTGCTGGCTGCTCCAGCAGTATGCGGGACACCTGGCCAGCCTGGCCCCTCGGCCCCGTCCCGTCAGCAGCGCAATGCTACCGTAAATCCCCAAACAGCATGGTCCTGTCCATGGAAAGGGTTTTTCACTCAATACAGAGCCCAACTTCCCTTTGAAGGCTGCACATGTTTAATTAGCCAACCTCAGCACCCCCATAGCACCAGGTCAGGGTAATCAGAGACCTTGCGTTAACGAGTAAACCATGGCTCAAGAGCCTAATCGACACTTCCAAACCCATGCGTATAGCCAATTGCCAGAGCTGGACCCACAGCCCAGGGCTCCTGAGTGAACACATTAAATCTTTCCCATGAACAAAAGTCATCCCCTCTGCTTCCAACATGGAGAGATCTCCAGCACTGGGACAGGAGGAGACATGCATGTGGCTGGGCTGGGTGCTGCGAGATCCAAGGGGTGGGGATGGGTGCAGTGACATGCAAGGGACGCAGACGGGTGCTGAGAGATGCAGGGGTCAGCAGCGGATGCTGCCTGCCTTTCTCCCCAGCTAAAAGCCCGTCCGGAGGCTCCTGAGCAGACAATAACATCACACGCTGCCCCGCGTGCCCCCAGCAATGACCCTGGAGGACCACCCTCCTCGGAGGTGAAGGGCAAGGCGGCCACCCCGCTAAATCAGCCCTCTCAATCTTCCCCGGACAAAGGCTGTCTGGGGGGAGCGGGCCCTGGGGCAGGGCTGGCTGGTGGGAAGCGGCATGGCCGGGCCAGGCGTGCTGTCCCGGCCCCACTGGGTCACGGCAGACAGGTTTGGAGGAGAAGCAGGGG
>VXAA01003386.1:228060-240825 GCA_013399115.1 Anseranas semipalmata | reverse complement strand
CCCCCCAAAAAAAATGAAGAGAACCAGCCCAAAGACCCCCAGAGACTATTAAAATTTTTTTAAAAAGATGCAGAAGAAGGGACGACGGTGGCGAAGAATGGAAGAAAGGAGGGATGAACAGCACGACCCCCCCGACCCCGAGCGTGCAGCCCCGCAGCCCCGGCTTTGTGCGCACCCCTTCCCCCCGCGCTGAATGTACNACACTCTGCCAGGCGGGAGGAGGAGGAGGGTGGGGGGAGACGGTCCTAAATGGATTAGAAATTTACCCTGCAAATGTGGGCCTTTAATTGATACACGGGGAGGGGGGGAGCGGTAAAATTTCCCTCTAATTGTATTAAAGATACACTAATTAGGTTGATTAAAAACAGAGAGGCTGTTTCTTTCTTTCCCCAGAAGGCCTAGGGGATGGCAGCGGGGAGGGGGGAGAAGTGCAAACAGATTGGAGTTAAAAAAAAAAAAAAAAAAGAAGGAAAAAGAAAAGAAGANAAGGAGTGAAAAGAGAAGAGCTGAGCCCTGTGAGAGGGGCAGGCATGGGGCTTCACTGCTGGCCAGGCTGCAGGGCCATGGGCAGCGCGGGAGCCACATCCTATGTGTGTTAGGGTGCGCAAGGCTTTGATTTCCCCCAGGAGCGAGCGCCCTCGGCAGCCCCAGCACCCCGAAGTGCCGGGCTCTGCCTAGCCACAATGGGCTGAAATCGGATTTTGCGGTTATTTTGTCCCTGGTTTGTGAATTTTTGCTCAGCCTTATCTACACAACTGTCTGTAAACCCTCATGCATCTGCATATACAGATGTGCACGTGTATTATAAAACTTGGAAATAAAGACCTCACTTTTGCCCCAGACAGAATAAACATAAAACAGTTCTTTCAGGTGTTCAGTCCTCTCTTGAGCAATCCCAACTCTTAAAGAATGAGGATGGTGAACAGGAGAGGATGGACAAGATCGTCCCAATCCCAAAATCTTCTTCTGTAAGAGGTGCTTTCCTTTTCTCAGTGGCTTCTGATGGCAGTGAGTTCAGTACAGCCCCAGCCCAACAGCCTGCTGGATTTTCCCGTTAAAACCCTCATTTCTTGCTCATTGATGCAGAGCCTCAGCGCCACACCACTGTTGTGCTCACTGGGCCGGGGGGACAGCCGGGGCAGGCACGAGCCACAGCCAGGGCACAGACACAGCCCCCGGCACAAGTACATGCCTGCCCAGAAAACGTCTCCTTCCAACATTTATCAACTTGTTACCCGGGAATTCCTGCTTTGAGGAACAACCTGGCCTTTCCTCTTTCTGTAAGAAGGACAGAAAAGTACTTTTCAGCCTGGGGAAAAGTTTCTCTGTAAAAGGTTTTCTTCTTCGTGTATAAGGCAGCTGCTAATTGATCTTTGAAAGGGTCAGGCTGTAAAATGGGAATGGCAAATAAAGAGCTGTGACTTTAAGGGAGATGAGCAAGACTGTGTTTTTTCCCCCTTCCTCTTCCAAATGACCATTTTCTCCTTAGCCTGAAACCACGGGATGAAGGGCAAACTCAAATTGAGGAAGGAAGCTCAATGATTTCTGATGCTTCCATTACTGCATAATCGGGGACTGAGACTGCAATCAACAGAACCTCCTTTGCAACCCAGCAGCTTTCAAAAAAACTCAAGTGAAAGGAAGATAATTTTCTTTGTGGGACTTTATGTTCCTGAACCACCACCTCCCTTCCGCCCTTTTTTCTTAATGTTTGTTTAGAAAGGAGAAGCGGAGGGCCCCGAGGAGCAATGGGTGAGCTGGCTGTGCCACAGAGGTCAGAGTAGAGCGATGCAGGTCGGGGGCATCACAGCCCTGAGAACAAAAGCAGGCACCAAAGAGGCTGCAAGAGTGATCGTAGTTCTTCAAAAAGTGCATCCACCCAAAGGATGAGGAGACCAGAGGCAGTTTTCCCCCTTTTCCTTTGAATGAGCCCATCTTTCAGGTTGTTCATGCCTGGATCCATCCCCACTCCTGAGCTTGCCCCTGTAAAACCCACCAGCGTGTCATCTCTGGGAGGGTTTCAGCTGGAGACTACTGCTGCCAACTGGTTATCGCGGTGCAAATATAAGCTCATGATTGCTGGGAGAATTCAGCACTGGACATGTCAATGTCACCCAAAGCAGCAACGCAGGGCATTTTGAGAGCTCTACATTCCTGAGACCCAGGTCCACTCCCACCATGGGGGAATTAAACATGCAGCTGCAGAAGAAGAGGGGAAAAAAAAAGAGTTCTTTTCTGAACCAAAAAGAGATTTGCCATTTGTCTAGGTGGAGCCGCTAGAGGAGGTGCCGGGCTGGTGCTCTGCTCACCCAGCCAACCCGGGATGCCGATACCAGGGCAGAGCACTGGGACCACTGGTCTCAAGCCAGCCAGACCACCAGCAGCTTTCCCAGCAACCACAGGCATGGAGATAACTAGCTTATCTGGATTAAAACCAACTGGATCTTTCATTAGCAGATTAGGATTATTGTTGGTATTTTATACCAACAATAATTTCATACCAGAGGCTGCAACTGCCTCTGGGGCTTCCTGAAGTCCTGTGACAGCTTCCAAATAGACATGTGAAAGGCTATGGGATATTTTTTCCAGGAAACAAATGCTCACGGACTCAATCTGTTCACCTCACATAGTTCATCCAAACCTTTGAACCTGCAACAAGCTAAACAGGAACCGGCAAAAATGGAGCCTGAGACCCGGCACGCTCCTGCCCACTGCAGCACGGAGCAGGCAGGATCCAGCCCGGGGCTGGGCTCAGGCTTTGAACCGCAGCAGCAAAACTGCCTTATTGTCACCCCCATCTACAGGTGTAGCTTTTGGTTTAAGCCTCTCTTCTGGCTGGTTCTTCAGAGGAATGCTGGTTTGGCTGTCCCCAGATAGCCGGTAGGTGCTGGGAGGAGAGGGGGACGGTGTATAAACTCGATTTCTCTCTCCATCCAGCAGCACCAGCCAGGTGAGCAGTGTTGGTTTTGAGCCTATAGTGGCTACGTGTATGTTGTCTGTATGGATATATTGGCTAAGACCTGCACTCCTGGGGTCAGGTGAATGCAAATATAAAGACTCCAGATTTCCTCCTGTTTTTCATTTCAATTCAGCCAGCACTGAGGTTTGGCAGGGAAGGGAGCAGCGTTGCCGGATGCAGGGGCTTGGGGTGCAGAGCCTCGAATCCTCCCAGCGCCAAGCTGGGGCACAGCCTGGAGCATGCGCTCAGCTGCTCTCCTCTTGAAAGCATCTTTTGGCTTCAGAGGCTTCCCCAGCCCCTTTGACAAACACCTCGAGCCTTTGTAGGTGACTATCGCGCTCTGCCATGAGCAACGTGCCCTGCAAGCTATTCCCTCTGCTGCACAAAAAGCAGCACTTTAAAGGCAGCTTTTGATTGTGCTCAAGTCGGCCAATATTTGAGTAGCCTGCAAGCATCAGCAGCTTGCTTGTGCGGGAGCACGCCGGGAGGGTTTGCAGCCGAGGGGGTGCCAACAGCACATCAGCCTGCTCCCGGCCCCACTTTGTCCAGTTTTGCATGTGGGGAGTTCTGGGCAATATGACTAAGTGAATAAAAATCAAATAAAGTTCTTGCTATGACGTAACATGATTACACATCCTTTTGCACCATGGAAATAACAGTCGAGGTTGCAAAACTGTGGCAACCTCAGCTGTCCAGGTTTCCCATTGCTCACAGCTTTCAAAATACACAAGGCAGAATTTTATTTATTTTTTAACTACTAATATGTTTGCTGGAAAATTAAGTTTCAGAAGGACTAAAAATATTAACAAATTTAGGTTGAAAAAATGAGAGGAGGAGGAGAGTGGATTTAAAAAATGTCAAAACACTCAGATGCAGCATTTTTAATGAAATGTTTCACTTCAGAAATGCCAAAACATTTTGTTTTGACATTTTCAAAATGAAACTTAATGATATTTTTGTTAGGAACAGCATGGATTGCTTTGTAATAACCTGAGTTAAAGAAAAAGGAAAGAAAAAAATGCAGAGGCTTGACAGTCACCAAAACAAAACAAACTTTTCACCATCCTTCCAGCAACGTGTTGACATGGAAAGAGCATTTTCTTCCCTCCTTCTGCCATTTTGCCAACAAATTTAAGCATTTTCTGTTTCACTTCACATTGCACTAATGAGTTCCCCTGCTTTTCTGCACTGAAAACAGACTCTCGCCTTCACCTGGCATCCAAGATGCTCCCTTCTGGAGCAGCTCCTCCCAGGCCTGGCCTCGCTGCAGGAGTGGGGCTGCCTGTGACACCGGGGAAAATCCCTTTGCCCATGGGTGTGCTCAGCCTTCTGCTGCCCCAGAGGGGTTTTAATTCAAGCAGCAGTTTCTTGTGCTCCTTGGGAGAGGAGCTGCCTGCTCTATCGCTTGTGGAGAAATTAAACCTCTGTCTGCACTATTATCCATGCCAGAAACAATGCTTCCCTTGGTCTCCTGCCCTACCATGGAGGCAGAGGAGGAGCTCGTGCATGGACCAAACAAGGTCCATGCGAGGGGCAGGATTGCACCCAAATCTCTGGCGGGGCAGAGGGCGAGCACTGGTCCACGGCTGGCCAGCAGCATCCCGATTCCTGAGCTGCCCTCCTGCTGCATACACAGTGATAAAACAGACCATGAAAGTTTATCAGCCATGAACCAAATGGCTGTTTACATGTGTTTATTATGCAGTTATTTGTGATCTGCAACCCTTCTTGTAATGTATAGTTCATAATAGTTAACATTCTGTGCTGAGCCCACGTAGCCTGATATCGAACACACCAGGTCTGGGGGGGTGAGGATGCGTTTCTGGAAGCAGCCACCCATTAGCTGCTATTGGTGGCTTTTTTCCTTTGGGCTGGGCAGGAATTTAATATTTCATGTGGGTAACGTGAGCCCAGCAGCACCTTCGCACCCTTTCCAGAGAGGCACCAACACACGTCAGCTCATGTGAGGAACAGCTTCCCCCTGATTTCCCTCTCTCCTCTTTTATCCCACCCTTCCCACAGCCTGTCTCCCTGCTCACCTTCCACACGGGCTGTTGGAACATCCCCATCCTTTCTCCAGAAGGACGGCTTGAGCCCCCTGCATCTGTCTGGACTCAGAAACAAAGCTGCAGACCCCAAAGCTTTGCTTTGCAGCGTGAGCTCAGCAACGAAAGCTGAGGGCAAACAGAAGCAAGATGATGAAAAGGGAACAAGAAGCTGAAAAAACCCTTTGGTGCCTAGGAAAGGCAAGTGGGCGGCTTCCTTCTTCCAGGTAAACAGTCAGCTCCTTGCAGGGGACAGCTGGAGCTGATGCACTTGCGAGCAAATATGTAAAACCAAAATGTGCCCAAAAGATGCAAACCTGTGTAAGGAGAGAAATGCAGACTTTGCCACTTTTTTGTTGGAAAACACGCACACGGATACACGTGCACCCAAAGAGGCAGTGAGGACAGCTGGTGGCATCACTCCATGGGGAGCCAAAACCAGGGAATCCAGCAAATTTGCAAGGAGCAGGGGCAGTCTCAGACACCAATGTTTCTCTGTGGGATTTTTCACTTTGCTCTGTGCAGAAAAGATCAAAATAATTAATTGCTTGCGCACCCCCTGCACATGCAGACCTGTATTTACATATGGAAATTAAATCCTTGGGTGTGCAAAGCCAAGCACATCCAATGGATTTACATCAGGCTCCTTGCAGAGGCTTGTTTGAAAGCATCTCTGTAGGGCTGAGCGCGGTGTCCCCACACACTGATGGCAGGGACAGGGACGAGGCCACTGGTGGCCAGCGCGGTGTCACCTCTGCAGCACCCATGCACCTCAAAGGGGAGATCAGACACAGCACTCCTGTGTTTGCTAATGAGAGATCTGCATCCCTTTTAAAGGACAGTGCTGCCTATTAACCAATTCAGTCTTTTCTAATTGAAATTATGCAGTACACCAGGTTTTGTGCTCACAGCTGAGTCACCCTCAGTGCTAGAAGCGATTCAAGCACCCACCCTCTGCACAGAGGCGTCTTGCGGAGGCTCAAAACTAAAGGGAGAAAGCAACAACCCCCAGATGTGAACTGTCCCTTTAATTTCTGTCAAGGCTAAAGCCCACAGACTACAAAAACAACATTTTAATTTAAATTCCGATTCCACATTCATTCACGGGAGCTGGCTCTGAGCGGGGATTTCATTAAAGGCTTTAATAGATTTTATAGGACTTGTCAGATCCGGAAAGGTTATGGAGCAAATGCATTTTCTCTGCTTCCAGAATTTCAACAACGGCTCGGTAAACAAATTTACCATGAAAATGCAAAGAGTCCAGCCTTGTACAGACAAGGAGAAATGAACTTCATCTAGTGACTTAAAGGCATCAGGATGCACTGCCCATTCCCTTCCCAGCTCGCTTCTCTCTGCTCCTTTCCCTCAGTTTAGATGATGTTTCTTTTCCGATGGAAAAGCAGAAAAAGAGAAAATGATCAGGCTTGAACGTGGAGGTATTTATAAATGTTGGCTGCTTTAGCAGCAACGCATGGGTGGGAGGCTCAGGAGGGGAGCTGCCAGCAGACCCCCCAGCTCAGAGAGGTACGGCTTGTGGGACAGGCGGGCACAGGCAGTGGGTCTGGCAGCAAGAAGTGATCTTGTTAGAAAACCCTGGGTGTCTGAGGACCGATGAGCATCAGCTGGTGAAGGTGGTGGTGCAGTGGGAGAGGCAGTGGGCAGGCAGGAGAGTGAGAACAACCTCGGCTTTGCTCCCAGTCAGTCTAGGGCAGCATCACCCTTGTTTCAGGGGCTTCTTGACCCGTCCCTTCGGCTCAGCAAGGAGGCCAGCGGTGATTTTGGTTGAACAGCCACATACGCACAGCTGCTGACAAAACATCATTTTGCCCCACTCTTCTCCATTTTTTGACCTTGACAAATCAGGCATGAAGGCAGGCCCTGGAGGGAGCCCACCACGGCTTGGTGGTGGCGCTGGGTCTCCAGCACAGGGACACCGCACTGCTCGGCTGCGGGGCTGCTGCTGGGACGGATTTGGGAGGGCTCGGGCACCACTGGCTAGAGCCAAACTGCAGGAACCAAAGGCTGGCGCCTTGGCAACCAAGTGGTGGTGATGCTGAATAAAGCAAAGAAAAGGCCTCTTGTTTTTGGATGAGCTCTGTAAACAGAGATGAATGTCAGCGGAGATTTTGCCTGAGTATCGCTTATGGGCTGTATAGCGGCTTCACAGGGAGAAATCAGCTTGGAGAAAATTATAACTGATGCAAACCTCCAACCAAAACCTTTTTTCTGTTGGAGGGTAAGACAAGTTGATGACTTTATTATTATTATTACGATGATTATTTTCCCTCCTTATGACTTTGCAATTTGAGATTGACAGGTCCTAGCACAGCTGCTCTGGATCCCTTCCCAGCACCACAAAGTGAGATGCGCTGGGAAAAGCAGCCACAGGGCTTGAGAGCTGCCACAGCCCCGGCTCCCACAGCTCTGCCACAGCAGCCCCAGAAGCGTGGGGCCCTGTGCCCAGAGGTGCCCAACATCTGGGATGCCCAGGAACAGACACTGCAGGTGGCTCAGGATGTGCCAAGAGCTACACTGCAACTATGGGAAGCTGGAGAGAGAGGTGGATTTAAATCCAGTGGATACCGAGTTTTAAAGCACAAGAGTTCCCCATGCAATTTATGGCGCATTAAGTAGCCTAAATATTCTGTCCCCCTGAGTTACTTTAGTAGCTAGTAGCTCTTATTTTGAGGAAGCTTTTTCTATGATTCACCTAATCTTGATTTTTCTTCAGAGCCAGCAGGTATTACATTAAAATTTTCCTCCTCCACTCACTAATATATACTTAAAGTGATGCGTGTTCCTCAGGACATCAGCTTGCTGAACAACTGTCACGTTAACCAGGAGGGAAGCTTTAAACCAAATCACCAAACAGAGCCTCAGGAAACACTTTAGGAAGCCTCAGTGTGGCTGGATCTGGGAGACACACATGGATGTGGCCCCAGGGTCCTGCTAACACATCTAGGACACACTGCTGGTTATTTGCAAGGTGGTAAAGAACCTGGATAGCACTTGTGAAGACTCATCCATCCCAGCTCAGGAAGTGGGAACAGACTCTTTGTGATAGGCTAAAGGCAGAGAAAACCCTGTTATGTCAACCCAGGTTGGTACAATCAGCATTTGCAGACCAGAGGGTCAGGGACCAGTCTGACAAGTGCAGAAAATCCCTGGAGATCCCTGGTCCAACCCCTGTTCCAAGCAGGGCTGAGCTCAAGGCTAGCACAGGGTGCCTGAGCCTTGTCCGGCTGAGGTCTGAAAATCTCCAGGGATGGAAGTGCCCCAAGCTCTCAGCCAGCACGACTGTAGCTTCAACTTCTCAGTTTCCCTTAACAGGAGGCAGCAGTTACGTTTCTCTCCTGGCCGTGATGCAGCAGTTTGTACCAAAACTTTTGGACTGTCCCGGTGTGAAGTTGGGTGGGAGCAGCTCCCTGCGGACACTCCCAGCCATCCCCACACTCCTCGCTCAGAGCTGGAGCACACTCCAACAGTTCTGTGAAGCTTTCGGCACAGACTGGCCTGAGATCCAGGCAGGGCTGTGCACTGACCACAAGCGTCAGAGCCCACGGGCTCCTTCAGACAGCGGCCATTAGCAGAAAAATACTATCCAGAACAGGAGTCACAAAGAAATAGGAAAATCTTTTTCCTGCTGCCACCTACAGTTTGGGTTGTGCCAGGAGGCTGGGCTGAGAATAAAAGGGGGAAAAGCAGGAGAGAGAAAGGCTGAGCTGCAGATAGCTGCTCCAGCTCTTCTGAGCAAGGGCTCCTCCGCCAGCACCCGGGAGGTTGCTGCCACCTATTGATGTCAGGGGATGCGCAGCAGCAGCCCAGCAGAAAGGCTGGAAATAACTTCATCGCATATGGTCTCTGAAACAGCTTCAAATACACGATCGCACCTGTAAGGATGGTTTACTCCCTTTTTGGAGTTGCATCAGCTTTCCAAGGGCATAGGTCTTCTCCCTGTCATTGCAGCAGGTTTCCTCTCTCCCCTAACAGTGTTGCCCCCACTTATCAGCAGGAGACCTCAGCTCCTCGGTGCCTGAACCCTAAACTGTGCCAGGCCCCATCCTTCACACAGGTGCAAAGCTGATGCTGGCATTCAGCTTGGCTGTGCACCCAATGCTCCAGCGCGGGCTTCCCTGTCCCCAGAAGAAGTTTTGTCCACAGCCCTGGAGGAAAAGAGCTCTGCCGTGCCTCACACAAATCCTCTTCCAGAGTTCGCTGGTGGCAAATGAATGAGTCCCCATGCTGCACCTCCTCGGGAACCACACAGAGCTGTCACTGCAGGGGAGGAGAGAGGAGGAGGATGGCTGAGGAGCTTCGTGGGTTGCTCTCAAGAAATTTGGTTCTGTGCATCTTTGGCTTCCTCTGCGTGGTTAAGCTGCATGTTCACCCTTCCCTAAGGGCTTGTAGGTTTGCCCCCAGGTAAGAACTGCAACAAGACCAGCTGCAGGCAGCAGGATTAGTGCCACAGGGCTGGAGGCATGGTGCTCAGAGAGGGTCCAATGGACCTTTGAGGAGAATAATGAATGACTCCAAAGTTAATTTTGAGTTGGCTTATTTTCGGAACACAAGAGGAAAGAGTAGCACAAACCCTGCCTGGGAAAGATCTGTGGGGAACTTGTTCAAACAAATGTGAGAGCGATAACGCCTTCAGATTAATAAAGCGGAGAGAATACACACTGGTGTGTGCTGGGGGAAATGAGGTCAGGCTCCATAAATGAATCCCTTAGCAAGCAAAGACAACTCCAAAGCACCTCGGACTTGCTTGGGAATGTTTCCAAGGACAGAAAGGACTATCTCAGCTCAGCCCCCTCCCTCAATGCAGGCTTTGTGGCACTCACATGTCAAGGACAGGCAATATTCCTTCCTGCTCCATCTTCCTCCAGCCCTGGGGCCGTAACAGAGCCAGGGTTGTTGAAAGGCACAAAGGACCACACAACATCTCCCCCAGATGCACAGTGCTCCTCAGCCACCCCCACTCACAGCCCCCTTCCTCTTCTCCTCGCTTTAATTGCGCGGCATAAGGCAGCAGGTTCCCAGCTCCAGCCCAAATACCAGCTCAGCTTCACCCGACAGCAGCATCACCCATCCTGCTCTGCCCTGGCTCCTCTGAGCCCGAACCCAAGCCCCAGTGCATCCTCCAGGCTGTCAGCCCAGCGTCACACTGCTGTCCCCACGGCGGGGACAGGTCGCCTTCCTCTCTGCAGCAGCAGAACGGGAGAGCTGAGGGGTATGCACGCTGCCAGATCCAACAGTGCCAGAAAGATTTTGCTGAGCAAAACCAGCTCCCTCCAAGAAAGAGCTAAGCAGGGAACAGGACAGCATGACTCTACTAAGGGCTATAAAAATGCTTTTTTTTTTTCCAGGGTAAAAAAGCTGTCTTTCACCCATGCACAGGTAGGCAGAGCTCAGCATGCTGCAAGGCTTTCCTAGCATCGCAAAGTGCTACAAACGAAATTATCATGTTTGACATTTTCCCCCCCGGCCCCCCCAAAAGGCCAAAATAATTCCTTTGCTCTGGATACAGATCAGTTGGCAAACAAGCTTTCAGACAATTATTTTGCCCTGGGAGGATTCTGCAGCTGCTCCTCTTTTTCTTGAGATCAATACCTAGAGGATAATCCTGCAGATTATCCTACAGTTTGGTAGTGTTAGCTCAAGCTCTCTTGTTTGCTTTATTTCCTTCATGAATTACAAGGAATTTTCTGGTTAGATGGGGAAAACAGTGTTATTCTATACTGTCAAAAATTAGATTTGATACCACAAATTGTCTATAGTTGGTTGGAAATTAATTTTGTTGACTTCTTAGTCAAATTGGAACATTTTCTGAGAACACAGTGATTTCAGGTGGTGACTCATCCCTTTCTAAAGGAGCAGAGCAAACAATAGCAACCACCTAAACAAAAATCAGAGCAGCTTTCTTTCTTCCAAAGCTAGCAGCTATATTCTTTTAAGGAAAATCAAGTCTGTAGGAGTTTATTCTCCTGCAAGTCCCGTGGGCGTGCAAGGCAGCAGAGATCAGAAACACATTCTTTGATACAAAAGGTTATTTTTATTTGTTTTTAACCTGTCACACACTTCTGAAGCCAACCATATGCATCCAGAATAGCATCTCATGACTATTTATTGCTGAAAAACTTCCCATGTGGCAAACTTGAAGAAATGGGAGAATAGCTCTGTCACTCCCAGAGCAGACAGGCTGCTGCTAAAATAAAGTTTTATCTCAGGATAGTTGCCACAGAGTATTTGGCTGCTGCCCAATAGATCAGATTCATAAATCTCCCTGACAGATCCTCAAAAAAAAAAATCCATGTTGGATAAAGAAATCTTCAAAGCCTGAGGGACTGCAGGGGGGTTGCAGGAATTGGAGCATTTCTGGCAATCCCCCTGTGATGACGGTGTGTACACAGGGAGCTCCAGCTCGCCCCTTTCCATCAGCCTGCCCAGGGGACATATTCTGCACCTCACTGAAAATGAAAGGTCTCGCTGGCCCTGATTTAGATAGTGCATGTGTAATTTTAAGTATTTGCTTAAATTCTACCAGAGAAGGCTAGAGATGGCTTCATGGAAGAGCTCTCCTGCTTTCCCGAGTGTGATATTTATGAGGCAAAACTATCTTTAATGCTCTCAGAGACATACTGATTAAAGACAACTGTTTGAGCAGATGTTTAGTGCAAAACAACTTTGGAGAAAAAGTATTTGTACATAAAGCCAGAAGGCAAACCACCCTGGAGCTACCGGCAAGCTGGACATCCCCTCTCTGCACCTCCACCTCCTGCCCAGGGCCCTCCCATCTTCCAGCAGCAGGATATCTCAGTTTCAAATGGGAGAGCGGACCAGTGATTAACCACAGGATCAAAATGCATGATGGCAACCTGAACCTTGAAATAAAACTTCCTTGCACCAGCATTGCATGCCACACACAGTTAGCCCAGCTCTGACAAGTTCAGACCTCTGACACATGTCTGAGCATCCGTCTGTCCTTTGCAGGACCACAGCACTGATGCTTGGTGTGAGTGATGGAGAGCTTGCCACATCTGTGCAGCACAGAGCCATCAGCATGCCCGTGTAACTAAACACTGCAAATCACCAACCAAAAGGCTGAGCCGCACACGGCCACTATCTCCTGCCACTTGACAATTCAATTATATTGGTGTTCAAAGCGCTGTCGATCTGTAAGTGAGCATATGGGTGAGGGAAGAAAGTGCCAATTAGTGAATCTCAGCAGCCCCACTACTTCTTTCCCCTTTATTTGTCTTTTCAAGGCTCAAAAAGACAATCTGAGCATTAATGCTAATTGGTGCTTGCAGGCAGTGCTGCAGTGGGAGCTCCTCTGCAGCAGCCCCGGGGCCACACGGTGGCAGAGCCCACCACCAAAACCTCGCTCACCAGCAGCAGCCCCTGCCATGCTGCAGGATGGGGTCAAACCCAGCTTCTGGCCCCCCCAGCAGCCAGAGCTGCCATGGCCACCTGCTGCTCATGAGAACATCCTTCCCCACCCCTTCATTGCCCCCAGTGTAAGCCCCTAGCATGGGACTCCCCATCCCCTCTCTTTGCATCTTCACATCCAGATTTCTGTGCAGAACCATGTCCATCTCCCCCATCTTCTCCCACTTGTTTCAGCATCCCCAAGGCAGGATCATGCTGAGACACAGCAGCACTCGCTGCCATCTGCATCCCCGAGAAGGGCACCGTTTCACAGCAGGACCTCTCCCCGATTTTCTCCTCTGCCGTTGGAGCAGAAGCAGTGGTAGATACAGGCAG
>VXAA01003386.1:195328-228033 GCA_013399115.1 Anseranas semipalmata | reverse complement strand
CTGCACCCCTGCAGGTTTCAGCTGGCCAGCAGCTGCCCCCCAAAACCAGCGAGCACCCCGAGACACCACACACCCATCAGTCCCAATCCCTCTCACATCCCCAGAAAGCCTGCACAGTCACACTGTGAGCACCAAAACACCATCGAGGGAGAGCGCCGGAGGCAATAAGAACATCGTATTTCTTCCAAGAGCTCGCACTGGAATTGTAACTTTTCAGCATCAGGCACATACCCCATAACGCCGGAGCCGCCGTGAACGGACTTTTAGCAACGCTTCCCATTCTGTCACATTATTTTGGAGCTTTCCGTAGGGGTTTTCCCCAGCACTAAGGCAGGGGACCCTCCGGGGGCGTTGCGGCGGGCTCGGGCGGCAGCCCCACAAGGTGGCGGAGCGCTCCCGCTCGGCGGCGCCTGCTGCTACCGCACCTCGGGGAGAAACGGGTCAAAATGCCCACGCTTTTTGTCTTTGCTGAGGTTTTGAAGAAAGTTTTGGTGGGAAAGAGTCAAGAAGTTCTTCACCCACTCAAGGGAATTTTAAACTAGGAAAGAAAAATGCAAACACTTAAGTGGGCTAGAATAGCTGTAATAAATTGCTCCAGAACTAAAGGGGGGATTTTGCTGGGATTTCAGCACCAATATTGGGCACTCAACGCCACGTCAGAGCAGAATTCCTGAGCTTCGGCTTTGCTGCCCTGTGTACAAAACATCCTTCTCATCTCTGGGCTCACACCTGCACCACTTTTTCTTCTGGACACTTTTTGGTGAAGCGAGAGAAGTGGGCAGTTGGCTGGGGGGGCTGCAGCCAGGAGTGCTCCTCCTGGGCACACGTGCAAGGCAGAGGCCCAGCAGTGAAATCCTGTCTCTTCAGCAGCTAACATCAGGTTCTTGGGTTCTTTCTGTCTGTTCAGAAACAGGCAATTTCTTCCTCTCTGGAGCTGCCCCGCTACAGCTCGGTTAAACAAATGGACATAAACTGGCTGTGAACACATTTCAGCACGAGACTATTGCTGTTTCTAAGCTTCAGAACAATTAAATTCCAAAAAGAGTCTGAAAGGAGGACCCACAAGCGAGAGAAAAATAAGGCCTGTTTTGCTGTAATTCTTGATCAGTTCAGGAAGAGCTGCTATAGCAAAGCGATCACAAGAAACCCTTTGCAGCCCCCTACTGCTGGTGGGGTTAACCATCACCCAGTGCCGAGCAGAGGCAAGTCTGGTTTGGTCTGGGTAAAGCAGCACATTCCTGCAGGCAGATTTTAACCGATATCCATGGACTTCAGAGCAGACACCCATGCAATCCACTCACTTTCAGCACATCCCGAGTATTTTTCATCACTAAGGACTCATTTCAGAAGTGACTGTGGTTTTAAATAAGCATCAGGGTACAAGTCTGGAGAGAGGCCTTCAAAAGAGAAATGCTTTGCAGTCAGTCAAGTAAACAGCCAAGCAAAATGTTTCACGCTCCAAGTGGAAATCAGAGAGATGCGATCTTTATAGCGGATGTTCTCTGAAGCGATGGGACACCGCAGCAGGAATTTTCCACTGGAGAAAATTGCACTCAAAGGAATGGGCTAATTTGCTGAAGCAAAATTAAACCTTCCCTCATTCAAACACCCAAAACGACGGCCTGACAAAACAGTTACCATAGCAACCAGAGGGAAGAAGTCACATAAAACTCAGATTATTTTTTTTTTTCCTGTTGAATAGAGGAAAATCAACTCCTAATTGCAGTGAGCAGTGCCATGGGGTCAGTAGCAAGGTGCCTGCAGCGGCTGAGCCAACGCAGGCTGCAGGGGTTTGCACCACAATGCTGTGGGCAAAGCTCCCAGGACAGCAGAGCTTTCTGCTGTCTGGGCTCAATTTGCTGATGCAAACCCTTCCTCCTCCTGAGTCTCAGAAATGCTGGGAAACCCTGACCGACTTGTGAAGAGATCGGTTTGCCTGCTTTCTAAGAGAAGGAGAAAGCCCTGGGGGAAGACACAATGCAAGTGCCTTGGGGAAGGAAGGGAAAAGAGGCTCAAAAATCAAGCTGTGATTTACAACAGAGGGATGCGGCCCACAGGGCCAAAGAGCTCCAAGCGTGCTTGCTCCCAGCCAGGATGACACCCCAGCAGTGTGTTTCCAAGGAGTTTCCTCCAAATGGTATTTAGCACCCGTATTTATCTTCTTTTGGGCAGTGCAATGCCAAGGCTGCAGCCAGATATACAGAAGCCAAAACTGAAATGTACACTGAAAGTCCATGAACCTCAGCTCCCCTGGATCACCCCAAGGGCTTTGCTCCTGTACCTCAGTGCAACGTGTGCATCCTGAGCATCATCCCCCACCTCGGAGCTCCAAACCCCAAAGAGACCGGCTGCAATAAAGGTGTGTTTGCTGCTCGTCTCAAAAAACATGCAAGAATAACCTCTGCAAACATCCCAGCCCTCCAAAGAGACCACAGACAAACCTGACAGTGCTCTGCCTTTTAATAAAAGCAGCCCTAGTCCAGTCCAAGAGGTAATTATTTGCTGCACAGATGCTCCATTGTACCATTTGTGGGTATTTTTATCTTGCTGATAGAAAACACAGCTGACACTAAGGACGCAGAAGTTGCCCACAAGCCCCTTTCTGCACAGCAGGGCTCATCCACACGCCTCTCCCCACACCACGGTCAGCCTCTCCTGCCTTGCTCCACGCTCCTCTTGTGCCTTTCCCCTAACAAAGTAGCTTTTAATTCTGGTGTGGTGTTTCCAATTCTGAGAAATGGGATGGAAAGGACATCACAGTCCCCTCAGGTTTATATAAACATGGCCTGTTTATCATGCTTTGCAGTGAATGTCTGAGCTAAAATGCTAGCATTTAGAAAAAAAACAGGAGAAATTGAATCTCTCTTAACATGCTTGCATGAGGCTGCAAACATGGCTTGGGTGGCTGTTTTAAGGAGGTCAATGATGCCCTTATTAAGGGAAGAGTTTTTTTAATGGCTGCAAACAGACTCCTTGGTGACCTGTTTTTCTTCTTCCCATTCTCCCTGCTTGCTCCAGCTGTCACCCTGCACAGCAGAGCAAAGAGCCAGGCAAAGCCCGGGCAGCACCCAAACCGCAGGCACCCAGCCCCTGCCTGCACCCACCCGCAGGGTGCTGGTCCCAGCCCCGTCCCAGGGGACAGAGATTCCCAAACGCATGGGGTGAGAGCCAACACAGAAACCAGTGCTTCCCTTCTCCCTTGTTTGTGTCCCTTCACCAATCCATCAAGCAAACACTTTGTTGTTGTTGTTTTGCAAAACTATCATTTCCAGCCTCTGATTCCAGCTAATTTGTAACACAGCACTGCCAAGCAACAATGAATTATGGAGAAAGATTATGGGAAGGTCTGACATCGCTCATGTTTGGAGGAATAAATGGGAGCAGACTGTTAAATATGATTATTCTCATTCGTGTCTGTCTTTCCTTAGGGTGCCTATCACTAGAGCACAAGTGCCACGTGCATTAATTAATTGAAACAACACATTTACATGATTAGGGATTAAATCCTGTACTTCTCCTTTGGCTAATTAGTGTATCTATAGATCTATTTAGAAAGAAAATACCTTGGGGAAGACAGGAGCCTTCGGAGCTTATTTCATATAAACTAGCTGTCAAATTCAGGGATTAGAAAAATGCTCACTTCTCCCTTCCCTCCCATGGCACCTAATATTTGCTTGTTTTATTTCTCTTGACTCATATGCAGCATCTGCACTGAGTTTTACCAAGAAAACACTACTGTTCTTTTTTTCCCCCCTCCTTATGCCCCCCAGTTTCTTGCTGGCTGTCATCCTCAGACTGCTCACAGGCTTGGTGAGAAATACACCCAGGTGGAAAAGAGTATTTTACAAGAGGGATTTCAATCTGCTGGATTAATTAGTTTCCCCTATGCAGGATGGCCCTTCAGGTCTCTGCTCAGCTCACAGGGAGCTGAAATCTGCAGTTTCCACACAAGGAGCCTTGGAGGCGCAGCTCCAAGCACCCTGCCCAGCCACACACTGCCCAGCCCCAGTTTCAGATGTAGCCACCCTGTTCATCCTCCAAATTCAGCTCCTGGTTTCCGTAGCAAATAGGTGGGACTGCCCAGCTTCCCTGTGGGCTCCTGGCCAGCTTCCAGTCTGCTTACTTGCCTCCCACCTTGCTTGCATCTCTCTTAGTCCTTAAATTGTATTTGCATTAGAGTTTTTCCTTCTGCATCCCATGCAGCCGGAGGTATCCTGGTGGTGCATGGCTAGAGGGATGCTGCTTTCCATCCCTGAGCTAAGTGCCTTGCAGTGATGAGTGAAATTGTCCTTGTAATCTCCATCACCTGCTTTACAGCTTGTAAGGGGCTCTGACATATTCACTGAGCTGTTTGGAAAGGCTGTTGAAGTGGAGGCTTTTAGAAAATGCATGAAACACAGGAGAATTGTTTAGAGAAATGAGATAATTTAAGAGAATTAAGCATTTTCACTGCTGGAACAATGCACACATCCATCAAATTAGATTTTAGGAATCAAAAACTTTTACGCAGAAATACAATAATGAATAATTTTCTATGAACTTCTAGGTGAAAAACTTTTCCGTCTTACTTTCAGCTTACTTTCCTTGCATCTGAACAGTCCCTGGGAAGATACCAAGCATTAGGCAGCATCAACAGAACCAAAGCCAAGAGCATGTTTTTGAACACACTGCCCTCTAACAAGTGTCATGCAAACAGGCTGCGGAGACCCAAATCCTCTCATTTCAAGTATGCCTTGGTTAGCTGATCAGACAACGAATTCCAGAGAAACCCTAAAGAAAAGCAGGGACTCTCACGCTTCTCTCCACCAAGATGAGTGGTCCCCATTTAGGTTTCTTCTTCTTCTTATAGGAGAAAGGACAAGGCAAGAAGAAGAGGCAAACATTCCCAACCCAACTCCAGATGCAAACATAGGGCTTCGTCTGTACCAGTCTGGGGCTGCAGCTCAGAAAATGCTTCTTTGCCCCACAAAAAGACAAGCCACAGATTCCAGACTTTTAACACCAAGTAACCTTTTAAACATTACCTGATTGCACAATAACACCCTGCCACCACATGGAAGAGCAAAAGGCTGTGCTTTCTCTATTCTCACAGGCTTTTTGAGAGCTTGCTGATGGCTTAAAGGCAGTACTTCAAAGTAGAAAAAAAAACAATAATAAAAAACTCCATACCTTCAGAGGCCAGCTCATACCTCCTTGAATAAGCTGCAGCCAAAATCTCTGCCAAATAATCACCTTCACCACCAGTCTCAGCCCCTCCAGAAGCATCTCTGCTCATCCCTGGCCTCTGGGCCCCTCATTTGTAGACTGGGGAGGAGGAGGAAGGAGAGAGGTGTTAATTCATTAATTACCTGCAGCTGAGCCAGGCTTGTTTCTTTCCCCAGCTCCACGCTGCAGATTGCCATGCTCATATAGGCTGCTGTGATTAAGGAAGAGGAAGCTGAGCCCCATCCTCCTGTTGAGCTTCCCTACAGTAGGACACAGCAGACTTCAATGATGAATCTCCTCCTTCAACCCTTTTAAAGCTTTCACTTAGAGTGACAGGAACTGTTTGCTGAGGTTTTTCTGCAGTATAAATGCATAATATTGGTGATATTACTCACTGCAAGTTTGTATTCTGATTATCTTTGTTAGCGTACTT
Source organism: Anseranas semipalmata (assembly GCA_013399115.1). NCBI lineage: Eukaryota > Metazoa > Chordata > Aves > Anseriformes > Anseranatidae > Anseranas > Anseranas semipalmata. The sequence goes on along the minus strand of VXAA01003386.1, from coordinate 222,395 downwards.
GCATAAACACTAGTACATCTGCATACTTTACTTACACTGTAAATATTTCAGTAAGTCCTGTGCATCTTAACATCTGAATGTATGTGGATGTTGCATCCTAGTCATGAACTTCACTGCACAGATGCAGAGAGCCTCATAACTGGGTTTCTGCACCTGCTCCCAGCTCTCTCCCCAGGATCCCACCCAAGGGTGCTTGGGGACAGGAGCTGTTGTGCATTGCCAAAAGACTTCCTTGACTACACAGCCACTAGGAAACTTAAATAGAAATATGAGCATTACGCTGCTTACATCTGGCTAGGATGACGGGAACATCCCCTGTGGTTGGAAATCCCTGGAGACAAGCTGTAAAACCTCCTCAAGTGGCTTCTGGGAGAAACCTCCCAATGCTGCTGCTTTGACATCGCAGCTCCCCATGAAGCAAATTCCTCCTCTGGGGCCAAGGAAATGGCATTTCATGAACCAGCATAAAACAACCTGTAGCAGATCTCATGAACCTGTTGGTTGTGAATCAGATTTAAGAGGCTCTTTCCGAGGACCTTGTTCCCACCTCCTCAAGCAGCGGGCAGGAAAGCAGGGAGACGGGCTTTATTACCTCCCTGTTTGCAACCAGCCCTCGGGGGAAAAAGTTGTTTCAAAGTTTCTGTGCATCTTGCAGCCTGTGAGCAAGCTCTACAATGGAGACTCATCAGCAAATATTATGTCTTAGTGATTCACACCGTTTTCCTTATTGAAGACACAAGAACTCATTTTGGAAAGCCAGGAAAAGAGCAAGGTTTATTGCTGTGTGAAATGCTTTTTTCTAACTGAAAAGAAATCCAGCCACTATTGCAAAATAAAATCCCAAGTGAGCTTTTTTATTCACTCCTGCGCAATGTCCCTTGCTTGTGATCTTTAGATGCCTAAATATACAGAAGGTACCTACAGATTAGGTTTGCAAACTAATGCAAAGACCAAACTAAAATGCCCGTCCTGCAAACTGCCTTCAAAAGCAGCAGTATCTTCCTTCATGGGTTTAGATCTGCTGCAAGGCAGGACTCTTCTCTTTTTCATTATTTCTGTAATGTCTTGGGCTCCTTCAGTACCTTGAATAAAAGATTCCTACAAAACAAAATATCAAGCCTATACAAACACATGTTGATTTTTAGGCCCAAATTCTTATCTTCTGTTCTCTACCACCACTGATACCCAGATGTATCTTTCCAGTTCATTCACACTAGCTCTCACAAAGACAACTGAAATTTAAACAAGCTAAATCGTTCTTTATCTTTCTTAAATTTGTTTTGAATTTAAATCTCTGCTAAATAAGCTTTGATGGTTGAAACCATTTAAAACAATGCTCTGGTTTAAAGGGAACAAATCATATAGTTGAACATCAAAATTATTATTTGTTCCCCTTGATTTTGACAGGCTTTTAAGTAAATAACACAAACGCTTAAAATGAGGAGGTTCTAGAAGCCCACTCTTATTTTTTTCTGTCGTCAGGAGGAAAAAGGGAAAAATCCTGCTAGAGAAGTGTTTCACTTGGCACTCCATTAGCAGTCGGCCCTTCACTGTGCTTTAATTAGCAGCAGCTGCTGGCTGTGGTCATGCACGCTGCTAAAAGTCTTTCCTCACAAGTCTAAAGCTGTCCGTATATTTACACCGACACCGCTAATGAAGCTGGAGCAGAAGCAGATGTGCTGGTGCTTGGGGTGCACGGAGCGGGTGCGTACACCAGCACAGAAGCAATAAATATTTCCCCTCAGAACCCGTGGTGTGACTCACAGGCCTAAAATTAGACGGGTGCCGTCTCTGGCTGGAGGACCGAGGTGGTTAAAAAAGGCAATGCTGAGGGGAGTGACTCACAGCAGAAACAGGCCCCTTGGAACATATCTTGGTGAAGGGGGGTATGGTCAGAAGGTGGGGGACTCACAGCTGGAGCACGGGAGAAGCTCTGCTGAAGGTGCATTGCTCAAGAAGGTCCAGGCCCTCCCTAAGGTCTACGCTGCTCCTGTGAGGCTGCTGAGTCCAGTGATGCTCCTCAGCAAACACAGAACAGAGGGGACTTATGGAGCAAGAAACGCAGTGTCACGGATGAGCAGCAAAGCCTGTTTCCCCCCTGCCATGACCTGTTAACATGCAGTTATTCACACGAGACCAGCGTACTGCAGGCAGCAGCCCCTCTTCTTCCACCTTCCCAGGGATGTGCCTCACCCATCAGCATCCCTGGTGGCCCCAGCTGACCTCAGGTGTTACTCACCCGGCAGCGATCTCACAGCTGATGTTCTTTCAGGAGGCCGAGTATGGAAAGAAACTCAAGTTCAAAACTCAACTTATTTTTGTTCCTTTCCATGAAGGATTTAGCAGTATCTGTACAGACTAGCAATTTTGGCTTGGTAAAAAGACACCTGAGGACTGTTCAAGTGTGTCTGCCAGGCTATTATTAATAACAAAGCACTGTGTTTGTGTCTGGATGCCCAAGTGATGTTAACATATTCCTGACATCTTCTGAACAAAGGAGGAACTGAACTGGAAAATGCAAGCAATTTTTTTTTTTTGCTTCTCAAAACTAGAAGCAGACATGCTGCTGGTTCCCAGGTCCTGCTGCAATTGCTGGCTCTCCAGCATCACCCAGCTGTGGGCTCCCACCGCTCGGGTAGGATTCTTTCAGGTGGTTCAGAGCAGCATGGAAGCAAGGTCCATGAGTCCTCTCATCTGAATCGAGTTCACCATCGCTCACCCCCTGTGATACCCCAGATCCTCACCTCTGCAGCCCCTCTGCATCCCCCTGGCCTCAGCTGGACACAAGTGGTAGACCAGGCAGCCCTGTGTTAACGGTGCCAGGATGAGGTCTCTTTTCCTTTTAATGATTGCCTCTGATTTCTCCTCCTTGCCCGAGTCAGGCAGTTCAAGCAGATGGCACTTCTTCATTTCGCTGAGACATTCTCATTACCCACAATGTTGATTGCAAGTCCCCGTGCTGAGACTGGTGGGGGCTTTGTATCCACAAATTAACATTAGAAATGAACACACTGCTGTTTTTCATGACGAGTGAGAGAAAATGAACAAGGAGGAGAACAGAGGTTCCTGATGAGCTCTAACCAAGAAAACTGCAGCCACAGACAGTGCAAAGGCTGTCGTGCTCCAGCCTCTTGGGCCAAAATACTCAACTAACAGCATCTTCAGGACTTGTTAGTAGTGCTGCAAACAGGCATGGGAAAGGGGAGAAGCAATGCGTGTATGTGGGGAAAAGGCATTTATTTCTAAAGGAAATGTCCAGATTTACACTGGAGAAAGAAAAAAAATTAAATATTCACATCATAACCTAACACCTCTACCTGACAATAGCTGATGAGACACTGGGGAGAACTGGTACATGCATGGGAGGAAGAGGGGATCATGCCAAGCAAAATAAGCCCTACATTTCTAATAAAATTTTCAAATTCTCCAAAGAAAGCTATCTCATCAAAACTTTATGTAATCAAAAAAGCAGTTTCCTTAAATAAATAAATAAATAAATAAATAAGAAGTACAGGTGGAAAATGTTGATCCCTTTACTACTATAAGATTTATTGCATGCTGCTCTCAGAGCTGGCTAGCTGCCTTCCCTCCTCATTGCAATGCAACGCACACTGTGGCATGTCGGACAAAATCCAATTTTCCAAGTAGCAAGAAGAAAGGTGTTACTGGCGTGCCATCACTTCCCCTCTTTATTGAAGGCAGCATAGGAAGCAGGGAGTATACTGACTGCTGTTGTCCCCCCATTCAAAACTGCTGCTGCTTTTTAAAAGGAATTTTTCTTAGTTTGAAAGTACTTTTTAAAAAATGGAGAAAATTATGCTTAAAAATTAAAGAGTATAATTAATGCAACATTTTTCAGAAGTCACAGAACAACAAGTTGAAGTTGGGCTGTAACTTAGTAAGGATTTCTTAGTTCCTTTTTTCCTTTCTAAGGAAAAAAAAATAGTTTGACATGAACTGTTCCTGCACTACTTCTGCCTTTAATGAAAGCATTCAAGTACTGAAAACAAGCTGCAAAATGAACTTAGGCAAACTCTTTTCTTTTTTTGGCAGCTAAATGTCTCAGAAGCAACAGTAGGTTAAAAGCATCTTCTCGTTTTTTTCTCTTTCCCAGGACCAGGAATACTTTGCACCTCCAGGTTGTTTAAACCACCGAGCTCACCCCACTGAGGATTAATTCCCTGTGACAGAGAGGTCATCCTGGTTCAGAAACCTCATCCAAGACTATCTTGGGACTATGAATGTGCAAATGGGGGTTTGAGAATTCTGCAAGAACCAAGATCCTACACTTGCTTTTAATTTTAAAGAACAATTAATTCTCCAAAGCTGCAAACACCCCCTGCTCCTTTCTACCCATGACTGTCTCTGTCTCCTGTAACTCCGTGTGGTGCAGCATTCCTGCAGGAGCATCCCTCTGCTGCCTGGGGGAACAGAAAGCTGTGACCATGAAGGTGGGTAAGCAAGAGAAGCAAAACAGGAGGACATGGAGCAGGGTGGGAGTGAGCAGGCTGCGGTCTCCCTGCAGCCACTTCCTGGCACCGGTTGCTTCCCTGTGCAAAGAAAGATGTGGGATCTGCTCCGGGAACCCCTCATTAGACCTTTTTGTCAGTTTTTGTTAGGTAGTCAAAGGCTCCGTATAATTCACTAAATGCGGTCATTCAAAAAATCCCATGCCTATAGACTAAATGTATGGTGAAACACTTGTTTTTGTCAGGTTTCTTAGAGTTTGTGGTTCCTTTTTACTGAAAACTAAAAGAAAAGTGCAGCTATGTAAAGATTAAAAGTGAATCTGTAATCCAGAAGAAGTGCTAGAGAGTCTTAAGAAATTATCCTGCAGGTTCCTTAACTTAATCTAAAAGCACAGCTCAGTTTGACAGACTTTGAATTATTTCATAACATTTGTGACATTCTCAGCTTCAGCTTTGAAGCTCTCCCCAGAGACTGCTTTTTCCATCTCAGCATGGATTTATAATCACCTGCCAGCATCTGCCAGGAGCCTGAGCTATGGCGGGAGCTTGGTGCTTTGAAGTGCCAATGCATCACAGCCCAAACGCGCGCGATCGATGCCACCCCTGCATTACCTCGAGTCAAATATTGACACATGAAGAGGTGCCACTTCCAGCTTGCTCTAATCATGTCTCTACACTGCATACAGCCAATGTTTTGTCTCCTTCTGTCTTCTCCCAGGGCTTGGTGCTTGCAGCTGGCCAGCAGCTTGGCACACATATGCAACCACACACACATACTTAGGTGCAAAAATGCAGGCACAGTACCCAGGCAGCCAGAGCAAAGCACGTGGTGGCCAGGCTTGCATGTGGCTACACTTACTTTCCCAAGCAAAGCAGCTCTGATTAGCCAGCAAATGATAACCAGCAAAACTGGAGGCTGGAGCTGGAAAGCCTGCCCTTCGTTGCCAGCACTAGGAAGCAGATGGCTCTGAACAGTGAGCGACGGGGCTTCAATGTGGGGGATTTCCAAAAAGAAACATTTAAAAAAAAAAAAAAGTTAAGTCCTTCACTTCTTTGGTTAATTCACGGTATCCTTGGGCTTCTCAGCAAGTACTTTGTGTCCATGGAGAAAGCATTGTATTTTACCTGAGCTCAATGTTATTTAGTGGTCACACAAGTGGACTAGTGTTTGCTTTTGCAGCCATAATATATGGTAACTTATAAACAAGCCTGAGAGAAGAATAATGTTTCTGTACTTCATGATGAAGGACTTATCGTTGTTTTCACTCTTGTTTGTACAAGAAACAGTTCAAAGTGGTACTGGTTTTGAACAGCTGAAAATAAAGCAAAGCCAATGTGAGATCCAAGCACCCAGTCATATGCTCACCCTTAGCTCTCCCAGGGCAATTAAATGGGCTCATATTAATTCTCAAAGAACAAGAAATCATTGTACTGTTTTCCTACCCAGTAAGTACCATCTGTCTAACTTTTTCTTGCTGGATTTTTATCTCCTAATCCTTGCATTCATTGAATTGTCAGAACTGCTCTCCTCCATCATGTTGTAACTAGACTTTTTGGCTGCACTTGTGCTGCAAGAGGAGCTGTGGGCATGGAATCGAATGCTCTCCAGCCCCAGCAGCCGAGCTGCAGGCGCAGACCTCTGTTTGCTAGAGGTGGGAATAATCAGGACACTGCAGTGTTTTGGGGCCACTTTGGAAGAAGAGGAACAGAGCCCATACCACAGCCTGAAAACATCCATGGGAAAAATACCCTTCAGCCTCTTGGCCTGGGACTGAGGTTGGAGGGTGTCATTCCTGGCGAGGTGGTGATGTCCTGCTGCATCACCGTGCCCCTTCCGTGCCAGCTGGGGCAATACCAGGCTTCATGCAGGAGAAATGGTCAATAAAACTGGTCCCAGTCATCCCTGCCCTGCTGTAGCAGGTACCATGCAAAACCAGCTGGCGTCATTAGTGTGTCATCAGTGCCTGTTGCACGGGATGCCAGCTCATTTTCTGTGTGTTAATTAGCAATGCAAAGCCTGTGCCAGCATTTATCTCATTTCCCAGAATATGGAAGGCTCAGTCAAGCAGAGCACAGCCTCTCAGTAACTCAGCCCATGACTCAAAGCTCACCAAAGCGCTTAGAAAAACAGCCCCTGCTCTGAGAGCAGCAGCCTGGAGGGGCAGGATGCTCCAGGAGGCTGCGCTCCTGCAGCACCGGACTCGGCATGGGGCCGGGGGAACTAGCGCTCCTGTGCAGCAGGAGGGATAGGGCATGAAAGGCTTGCCAGCTTCACCACTCAGAGCTGAATGTGAGAAATCTCCTGTGACGAACCCCCTAGGCAGAAACCTCCAGGACGAGCAGGCCCAGGGAAATCACTTATCCACCAGTGCTGGAGACTCTCAAGGTGATAATGAACCAGGAACATCTGAGAGTCTCCTCCTCCATCCCAATAAATCTGAAATGAAATTGTTCATCATCCAGCCGGTGATTTTGCCACCAATTAGGAAAGCACCATTCTTGCCTTTGAGGCTGGAGGGTTCACTCCTCATGGGCACCATCCTTGACAAGGAGAGTGAAGGCAGCCTTCGTCCGTGACCAGTGCAAGGGCCCTGCAGGTCTGTGGACGGGTCCCTGCTGAGCACAGCCCGAGAGCAGCTGCTTGCCCCAGCAGAAGGACGAGAGAGAAAGAATTAATGAGCTTCTCTTCAATTCAGACAGTTGCTCTGACCTCTTTTTACAAAGTATGCCTATAAATAACTGGTTTCCTTCTGAAAAATCCATTCAAAATGACATTTTGCTCCCTAATAACACAATTGGATGTTGTGATATTAGAGAATTGTTTTCTTTCTTTTTTTTCTTCACAAATCATTATTTTGTTTCAAATAATCCTGCCTTGCAAAATAGTTGCATGTTGATAGGAAAGGCATTTTCATGAACAAGCCCAGCTGTTCCACCCCACAATGCTGACGAGCTCTAATCAATGGCATTCAGAAGCATCCCCTGGTAGGAACTATTTGTGGCATCATTTGCAGATGAATCCTCTCCCTGCACTTTCAATATCCTTGCAACCAGATTTTTATCCTGGTTTCCAAAGGAGATGAGGTTTCTGCAGATGTGCTCGTTGATCTGCCTTCTCCCCATGTTCACTTCACTACCATTTTTTTGAATCATTCAGTTACGGGTGGAAGGATAGCTAGAAGAAAGGAAGGAAGGGTGTCGCGTTTAAGTTTAGTGAAAACAATGGCCCAAGTGAAGCAAATGAAAAGAACCAGAAAATTTCACCCATTGCGTGTCCAGCTGGCAGTGTCCTGCCGGCCAGCCAGCAGGACTGGGGGGCAGGCTGCTGGGGGGCAGCCGGGGACAGCCCGCTGTGCTCTGCTGTGTCCGGGCAGGGCGGCAAGGGGCAGGGCAGGAGATCAAAGTTACTGAAATGAAAGGGGTCAGATAGGGGATAATGGACATAAATCCATGGGATGTGAAAACTTGTTAGTGCCCACGCTATGTGACAGGCTGCAGAACGAACCTTGGGAAAGCAGAGCTGGCGGTAATGGGAGCGGGATGCTATAAAACATGAATCACAGTCTCCAAATGAGACAGTGGAAGTCAGGGACACACTCTTCTAATACTCTTTCCCAACAGCAATAGGAACACTTAGGGGAAAGATTCAAGGAGCATTTGTATTGGGAACTCTGAAAAACGCTACAGAGCTCTTCAGGGACAATGTGAAACACAATTGCAGTCACTAAAAAAAAAAAAAACAATATAAGTACAGCAATCCCCAAGAGAGTCAGGTCTGAATGCAGATGCACACGTGTTTGGGGATAAGGAGAAGGGAGAGAGGGGCCCAGAGTTGCATTTCACAAGGGGCTTCCACTGGCTGGAGCTGCTCTCCTCCATCAGCAGCTCCTTTTGAGCAATGTGGTGTCACATGTGAAATCAGAGCATGTGTATTTAAAAATATGGGTTGATACACAGAAAGCCATCAGGTAGCCGTGTTTTATGAAAAAAAAAATACACACCATAAAATAATCCACTCAACTGCCTCTGAAATGTCAGGCAAGGTTATCTGTGCTCTGAACTCACCCCTGGAGCTCCCCTAAGCCATGCCACAAACACACAGCGTCGTGCAGCAATGCCTGGCCATCGCTTGGTGCTGCAATAACGTCCGGCAGCTTCAAGCCTCAGGAGCCAGATTAGAGACTTCTGCATGAAGTGCAACACAGTGGGTGGAAGCAGCAGCAGCAGCTTCAAGCTGCAAGAGGAGAAATTCAAACTGGGTGCTGGAGAAACCTGCCTGGTATTAGGGATACCAAAGCAATGGAGCTGATTGCTCGGGGAACAGTGGAGTCTACAAATTTAAGAGATTTGCGAAAATAGGATTGGAAGTGATAAGTCAGATACAGGTAGATGGAGCCGTGAATTTCTGTGGTGTCCTGGTGCCCTCTCCCCGCCCCATTTTCTAAGACTCAGTGACTGTATTAATATATACTTAGGAGCAATAAGAGAATTTCATGCTGAAATCCTAGCCCTATTGAGTTCAGGGAGTTTTGCAATCATTCCAAATGGCTTCCATAGAAGATTTTGATTAGCTCTGCTCACATTTGTTCAAGGCAAGGAGAGCTTCCTTTGCAGGAGTCCCTCTGTTGCCCAGTGGTCTCCCCAAGGAGCATGGGGCTGTGCCAGATGGCAAAGGGCAGTTGACTTTGATCCTGTGTATTGGTCTCTTTACCCAAGCAGTGCTTAGAGTCTGGAAACTGAGTATTCGTTCTTTTGTTGGCTGCTTCAGTCTGATGTTTCAGTCCTGCACAGTTCCATTGATCTCAAACTGCCTGCGCTGCATTAAATGAAGGACAGAGTTGCTGCTGTTGCTGTTCGGAGTCTTTCCTCCACTGTTGTCTCTGCTAGGAACAGATAAAAAATGAAAGCAGAAGAAATTATGGGAGCATTGTCAACTGGCTTTGAAAGCAAATCAGAGGAAGGGACTGTGGAAATGATGTTTGATGACAAGGCTTTTTGGAAGGAGAATTTTTTCAAGATTAGTTGTTTGAATCCCCCATTAATTCCACTAATACATCATTGTGCCTCAGAAATTGGTGGTAATTTAATTCCACTTACTCTTTCCCTCCCCTGAACTGCTGTCTCCTCATGTCCTGTTCTTCCCTTTCCATCCACTGCTCTGCTTTCATAGTTCAATAACACATAACTAAGGCTCTTAGGCTAAACAAAGCCAGAAATGGGACTATGATTTTTTTTTTTTTAAACATGCAAAGGCTACATCAAAGTCCTGCTGGTTTCCACACATTACAAATTGTTAGCTAATACAGTGACAGAACCAAGGAACAGACATTTTAAGTAGAAAGGCCCTGGTTTTGCTGAGATCTTACTCAGCTCTAGGTCTTGCTGACATCTTCTGGCAGTAAGGTCCCCAGGTTGTTTGTGCTCAAGAACGGCATCTAGAGCTTCACCTTCAATAGTCTGCGCTTACCAAAGCCAAAAGGGAGCAAGTTGGGTTCACAAAGGGAATCAACAGCTGAACAGAACTATTCATGTAGAGACATGATGAGTTACTGATGTCTGTGACCCAGGCTCCCTTGGCTGTTGAACAAAAGGCACTTTACCTAAGTGAGAATTAGCATCTTCACCAGGCCAGCACTGAGATTCAAAGTGGATTTTCCAATCTTCAGCTCTGAAGAGTCCTTCTAAGCTCAGATTCAAGCAGCTCTACACTGACAGCCAGCCAGAGTCCATTGGCTTTGAAGGATGTGAAGTGCTGCTCGGCGTGAGACACCAGCTGCTGGCCCTGGCCCCACTTCTCAGCAAGGGCAGACCTCTAAGCCCTGCTGTCGATAATATTACAAAATTAACCCCTGCAGGCAACGGGGAGGCCGGGGCCACATCAGCTGCATTTCGGCAGTGTTTGTTCAGGGATGCTCTCAGTGACAGTGTTCTGGAGATGCTCCTCCGAGCAGCATGGCACCCACTCCCCTTTCCATGTTTCTTTTGCAGGCATGCACAACAACGATTTTTTTTCCTTTGCTTGCTTACCTACTACAGAAAATTTCATTTCCTGAATTCACCCTCCCCATTTTGTTCATTAAATTGTCTTTTCTTATTTACAGTGATGAGGCTGTTAGGATGACACTTATGGATGTGTGCAGATAGTTGAAATGTACCCACTTCAAACACTGCTCATGCGAGGAGTGGGTAGTTATGTTCAGACACGGTGTGAAAAATAATATGCCAGGCCCAAATGTCAAATATAATGATGGGTGATATTAGCCTCCCCAGTGAAAGGAATACATCCCTTTGTGCAATAACCTGGCTTTACTGTTCAAGATTGCTACAACAGATTAAACGGCAGTCCTTGATAAGTTGCCTACACTAAAAGCATCACGGAAATTGAAAACATAATGTACCTCACTTAAGTGATTCACACTATTAATATGTAGAGTTTTCTAAGCTATAGTTTTATCAAAGTTGAACAGTGAGAATAAGTGAAGGTTTGTTTCCTCATTTTTCTCTAAAGAACAAAAGAAAACAGCTGCATTTATGTCCAGGGAAGAAAGAAGTTAAATTGTTTCTGAGAAATAAGGTTTGGCACCTTGAACTATTCTATTCCGAGTAGATGAAAAGGGAGAGCACTGGCTGTTGCCCTGCCCTTTTTCCTGAGGAATGGGTATGTGGTGATATTTCCAATCATATTTACATGTGCAACACATGCATCCATCCTTTATGCACCTATCATGCTGTATCCCTGCACTGGTCTCCTGCCCAGCTGGCAGCCAGCAGCTCCGTTAGCCACTGGGGTACCCAGCAGTACTCCGTTAGCCACCATTGGGTACCCAAAACCCCTAACAGACACACTCACCCTTCTCCACACAGACAAACGGGCAAAGCAAAAGAAAGTACTTGTAATAGATAAGTAATAGGCTTATTGTATTTTTTTTTTTGATGGAAGCAAGTGCTCATTATTATTTTAACATTGAACAAGAGGTCTGTGGATGCTCACAAGAAAGGTTAAGTGTCTGTGGCAGGATGGACACGTGCACATAGCATGTGCACACCATCACTCTGCCTGTGTCCATCTGCAGCTTCCAAATCTTGTGAGATTCAGAAATATCAGATATCCTTTCAATTATGGTCTCTTATACTCAATTTCTGTGGCAAGCCCCAGGCTGGATCTCTCAGCACTAAGAGCTAAACCGTACTGTTTAATCTACTTGTTGACTTTTCAGGCTCAGTGCAGCCAGAGCTGTACCTTTGGTCTACAAAAACATTTCGCAGCTGTTCCTGTTCCCTTGAAGGTTATTTAATATCCAGAGCTGCTATCTCTTCAGAAACGGTATGCTGTGAGTCTAGAAACCCCTAGTGCCACCCACACCCTGCCTCCCAGCACAGCTAACGCCTCCAAAGTTTGGGATACAGCTGCCCTGAAGCGTCCTTCCAAATGGACAGCTACACCTCGCCCACGTACTAGATGGCTTTTGTTTTGTTTTTGCAGTGCTGTGAAACACCTGTGTCCAGCCCCCTTGGGAAATGCTGAAGGGCAGAAGAGGCCAAATGCATTTTCTCAGTGCCAAACTGGGAAGGGGAATGTCTGCACTCAGGAGTACAACCCCTGCTTCTCACTGCTTTGATAGCACCTACAGGACAGCGGCTGCAAAGAGCACTTATGGGTCTGAATCCGGCCACAGCGTACCGCTGCTGCCTCCACTGCTGCATCCACTCCTCTTTCAAGTCCCCCACGGGACTATGAAAACTGGGAGCGTGAAGTGAGTGCGATAAGCTACAAGCACGTGCACACTCCGGTGCTGGGGGGCAATGAGGGGGAGCGTGGGGGACTTGGTGGTTTTGTTTCTAAAGACAAGAGGATTTCAGAAGTCAACTTCCCTCATCTCCCTGTACAGGTTCTGGCAGCCAGCTCCCGCAGCGATGCCCCTTTTAGGGACAGCACCGCTGCATACAAACCAGGCTTCTTTGCTACAGCCTTGAGGAGAGGCTGGGGTTTGCTCTGTCATAGACTCATCGCAGACAAATGATTCAGAACATCAGCGAGCCTTTCCCATTTCTCCTGGCTGCATTAATGCTTCTGCTACCACCATTTCAAAAGAAATATCATTTATCCAAATCCCACAGAGCCCTCCGGTACCCAGAGCCAGATGCGCTCACAGCAGCAGTGAGGAGAGTGCAGGGACAGGGTCCCAGAGCTGCCCCAGCCTCTCTTCCCCACTAATTTCACCCCAGGTAATACACTTTCCAGCCTTTTGTTTTATAGATATAAGCTTCAATAATCACAAAAAGCTGGCTGTGGTCCAGTTCCCAAAGTCTCCTCGATTTGGGTGGCAATTCTTGCCTTTTGGATATGTGCGTTACCGTGCGCTGTGCAAGGCAGGGAGCTGTGCTGCTCCTCCCTAACATACCTGGCGAGGTGGGATGGGAGCCACTCATTAGAAGTTGATTCTGAGACAAGATAAAGGTCAGAGCAGCACAGGATTTCTAAATACAACACTTCCTTGGTCTTTATTCCTCTGCTTTGCAGAAAGCTCTTGTTATACCCAGTGAATAAGAGTCCCAGTGCACCAAAGCAATTTTCAGCAGCAATAGCCTGTGAAAAACTCTTGAAGCATTATCACTCATTAACATCACAAGACAGGGAAGGCTAGGGTAGGGGAAAGAGCTGAAACCTCTTTGATTCTTTTACCATAGTGAAGTGGATTGCTCAATGACAAGTACACAGGGTAAATCCACAGATGAGCCAGAAAAAAATCTTGCCCTTGTATTAAGTGGATAAACACGAAGGTCTGGAGGAGGATATTCCAAGCTGAGGAAGGTTTACTCATCTCCTTTGCATGCCTGCAAATGCATCCAGCATATTTCAAGCAGAATTTGGCCAATTCACTTTCTGAATACAAAGCTTTAAAGTGAGCAAACAACATCCTCTCTCATTTCTGTCTGCAGGAAAAATCATATTTGCATTTTTCCTATGGATTATTGTTTTCAGCTGGAAATCCAGGGACTGAAAATTGAATCCCACTGGGTTCTCATAACTTTTTTTTCTTGGATCTGAATTTCTGCAGGTTGAGGGTATTGAGCAAAACTCACACTGACTTCAGCAATGAAAATCAGAAAAATCAATGGCATCCTGTGAAGTAGATGGGAAGAGATGGCAGTTCAGTGGCTTTCCAAAACCATCACCCCTGTTTTCAGCCCCAGAAATGAAAAACCAATTTCTGTGCTCAGTTATATTTCAGTCTGTCATTTGGGGACCCATCCATGCATCCATGTTGCTGTTCCTAAAGACAGAGCTCACCAAAGCTGAAGCTGCACCATATGGGTATTGCGTGTGACTTTTAGCTATGTGATTCTCTTAATAACCAGGCATTACAAATTCAAAATGAGCCTGTACAGAGGCTTCCATTCTATGTATTTATTCTCTTTACAAGTTTCTGGCATGTAAGCACTAGGGACCACAAACACAATAAAACATATTCTGTAGCTAATTTATGGTAACTGTAAATGTTAGGCATTTAATTTTAATAAGAAATGTCAGGATAATGTCTATGCAGCTGGAAATGCTTCCATTTACTGTCTTGCCTAATCGCAAATTAACTTATCTTTCTTCTCACAAAAGAGCATCGTTTTCCTACTTTCCCACTTTTCAGGCCATTTGTCACCAAAGATTACTGCAGATTTATGATACAGTTTTGCAAGGGCAGGCAGGGTTAGTGGGTTATTTTTGAAGAGAACAGCGGGTAGATACAGCTTCGAATTGCTCCCTCGGTCCAGGCATCAAATCCAGTTAAACTGAAGATGTTTAACGTTGCTAATGTTGGCTTCACCTGACTTTGCACGGGGCCTGGGAAAGTCGGAGCATCCAGGAGCTGCAAACACAGGTCACCGGTGGCAGCTGAGGTCAGTGGCAGCTCCGGGTTTTTCCTGAGCCCTTCTGGGCACCAGCCTCCCTCTGCAGAGTGGGGGAATAAACCTTCACCCCAGCACCATCTGCAGACAAGGTTGCTCACTATTGATTCTGTGATTCTGTGATTGTTTCTTCTCCATTCCTCCTTACTCTCTATGCTCCCTTAAGGAGCATGGGACCAGAGCTGAGGCTGTGGCAAATTCCTGATAAAAATGGGCAAACCATCAGAATCTGCAAATTATCATTTTCTTGTATTAATAGTATGGACTTGGCTCCCAAAACCAAGGGATTTTCAAGAGCATTTGGGACTAAAACAGTAAAGCCAGCTGCTGAGAGAGCTTTGCAGGTGCTGCTAGGTACGTACCCTGGTTCAGTGCTTTGGCAATGCCCACCTTGCTCAAGTCTGTATTTCTGGCTCTCAAGTGACCTTGTAAATGCAGCCTTCTGCATTTAGCAAGCACAAAACTGTGAGTTATGGCCTGTAGAAAACACAGAAAAAAAAGCACAGGACAGACATTCTCAGCTGTCAAATCTTGCACCAGAAAGCAGGTCTGTGCCTGGTGCCACTGGGTCTCCCGGGGATGGGTTTCCCTCCTGAAAATACAAGTTCCTAGTGCACTCCTTGGAGTATAAACTAAACCAGCAGTGTGTATTATACAAATAGGAATTGGTTGAATTAATGGCAAGATCACAATAAGCTGTAAAATTCCTCTACCAAAACATCTCATTAAACTGGCTGATTTCATTTTTCACCCTAATGGTCTCATTGCAAGTGTCATGAATACATTGATGCTTGCTTCTTCCACTCTGAGGCAAGGGATACAGAAATGTGCTGGACAGAGAGGCAGTGCTTCCAGAAAAAGCAAACCCAACAACTTCTTGGTTCAGCTCAAGAATCAGGAACCACACTGCGCAAAGACCTTCAAGCAGACAGCAGCTTGCACCTCCCTTTGGTCCAGGCAGACAAAGGCAGGCATTTCTCATGGGTGTTTTACAACTGGTTTTGCTCTTTACCTTCCAGGAGGGGACCAAGGTTTCCTGCTCAGGGCATTCCCACAACACAGTGAGTTATAAAGGAAGGTGCTCGAGTAATTTTGGGAGTGTGAAGAAAAGCGGGGTTCCCACATCATGACAGTATTTAACACTTGGCCTGAAACACTTTAAAGGAACGATATTAAACCTCTGACTGTTGGCCCATCCATTCTATGGCTGGAGGGGGCTTCCTATAGCTTTCCTTCACTTTTGGCAATCGCTCTGGACTTCAGGGTATGAAAACCTCAGCAGGACAATACACAGGATGGGACATGTCCTACCTGTGCAGGAGTGAGCTAGCACAAGGCGGAAATCCTGCCTGCAAATGAAGACATGAATGCCGGACTGTGATCAAAGCGTCACTCCTGTCTCCTAGAAACAGGACAAACTCTTAAATTTAAGACATACAGAAGAGGGGCTTGACCCTTTCCCAGCACCCTTCCAGTGAATGTATTAAAAATATAATAGCAATGATGTTGCTCCACTGAAGTCAGTGATTTTATCAGTCTTCTCACTTAAGAAATGATCGATTTTCTCATATTACCAGGATAAAATCTAGCCTGTAATATGTAGGTCACGAACTCATCTATCTCCACCTTCTGCATCTCTGGGCATGGTACTACTAGAATTAATGGTAATAATAATAAACTCCCAACTCCTTTGGATCATAAGAGTTTAACGATTATTCATTAGCAGGAGTACATTGGTTCTGCAGCCTCCTCTTCCCTTGCACACCTGACACTCTGGGCTACGCCGCTTGTATTTACGAGAAGCAATCAATAAACACCATGCAGTCACAGGCTTTGTGGGGTGCTAATTTCTCCCTTACTGAGTTAGTCACACAGTCCCCATTGCTCCAGCTAAGTCCATTTGCCAAACAAACAACAACAACAAAAAACAACACCCAATAAAACATACGATTAAAGGAGAGCTTGCCTTCAACCTGCACGATGCGGCGAGGGGAGGCCGGAAGAGTGAGATGCCCTGGGACAGCAGGTGCGTGCCGCTGACAGGGGGATGCTGGGGCTTTACAAGGGAGGCGAACTGCAGCATGGTCCCACCAGCCCTCTTCTTCCTGCACTGAGGGGAAGAAGCTGAGAAACCATGTCCATGCCCCAAATCCTCCCTGGGATGCTGGGAGGATCGGAGCGGGGCAAGCACGGGGTTGAGAAGCCACCGCTCCTCTGCGGGGTTCTTCCTCCACCACTGGGCACTCGGGCAAGAACCAAAGCGGCGGCTGAGCCTGCAGGAGGCAGGCAGAGATCCAGCAGCCTCAGTGGAATTAATATTTCATTGAGAGGGGCTTTAGCTGCTGGTGGATGTATGACTCAAGTGTTTCAGCAATCCTGAAGGTCACTTTCTGAGCGGAATATGGCACCTGGCTCTGAAGCTTTTATGGCATGTTTCCATGTGCTGCACACCAAGGCAACGAGAGCAGTCATCCTGCAGTTGGAGGGCACCGAGCTCTCTTTTCTCTCTTTTTGGCCTCTGAATATAATTAATTTAAGCTCTTAGGAAGCAATTCATATCCAGATTTTATTAGAAGTGGAAGACCTTTTTATTTCCTCAGTGTGTTCAGCACAGAGAGAACTGGTGCTATGGTTAATTTTATTTCTGTGCTTTCTGTGTTTTAATAATGATCTCCCCAGTTCCATTTGACTCTGAATAGTAAAGAGGAGATAGAGGGATATGAGGCTGAATAATGTAATCATGTACTGCAGACAAAGAAATACTGGTAAAAATTATGTGTAATGAATATGTGACTGAAGCAGAGAGATTAAAGTTATAAAATCTGATATATTTGCACATCTACCAGGTATGTGGCTACACTCTCAAAAAATATGCAGTTATGCTTTCAAGAAAAATGTAAAATGATGAAAAGTGACTTTCACATTTGAAAATATTTCAAAAGTGCTAATGCAATATACATGTATAGCTGTGGGGCCACAGCTTTATGTGCATTTTCCATCTTTCACTGTATTTTAAAAGCCAAATAAGATAAAGACAGACCAGAACAAAAAAACTTCTTTTGACACTATTTGTGTGCTGAATGCCACTAGGACATGAGAGCTTCAGGACTGAGGGACCAAGGCCTGGCATTTTGTATTTCACTGGCCCTGCAGCTGAGCTCTCCACAAGTCACGTCCCAGTTCCTCGGCCTGGGCGATGGAGCATCTCAAACGAGATGAAGCCACAAGTACAAAACACTTCTGCCACTAATTTGGCATCAGAAGATTTTTCCAAGCACATTGAGCAAGCTGCCTGGGACTCCTGGAAATGCAGTCAGCTTTTGTAACACTTGATTAGAACCCGAGAAAGGATTTAGTTATGTTTTAACATTATTCCTTTAACCGATACTCACAGTTTGCATGATTTCATTAAAGTGTGTTACAGTTTCTAGGGGATTCACACAATGCGGATATTGAGAGACTTAGCGGTGTGTGTTTCTTACGAGCCAAGAAACGGGCAAATTAAAATCTGCTTGTGCTGGACGCTGGAATCCCCCTGGCAGAGTCAAGGAGATAAAATTGAAATAAATGGGGTTGAGCACCAGAGAATTTCCCTCTTGTTTTGGCTGTTTGTCTTTTTTTCCCATGTGAGCTCCCATCAGCAGCATCTCTTCTGGCTGCTCTTGCCTTGCTGATGCCCATCCAGGCTTGCTTTGGGGAGCCCCACGGTGCACGAGCCACAGCTCTCCGCAACAAACCACCCTTTGTGCCGTGCCACGGGCGGTGCTGCAGCAGGGCCATGAGATGGGCAGCAGAGATGCAGACTCCCCGTCCCCTGCTCCTTCTTTTACCCCAGCACTGAGAATGGCATTGCGACTGGATACTGCAGAAGCCTCGTGCTTTGGCCCAGCTGAAGCATCGGACTGACACGCAGCAGGCTGGAAAGGCTGGCGTTGTCCCTGAAAACCCGAGTACTGCTGGTGGCATTGCTGCCAGGGAACAACACATTGCTCTCAGCTGGTTCCTAGGGAAATAGAAGAGGTGCAACCACGCTGGATGCAGGGGGTGGCAGTGCACACTGCGGTGCTTTGGGCGCTGGGGAGCGCAGCCCCTCCGAGCACCCCAGAGCCCCTGAAGCGTTGTGCTCAGCTGCCGCATGGCCCGGCTGGGGCATGCAGACCGCTGGAGTCAGCATTGCTGCTCTGGTTCCTGCTGAGGGAAGCGAGGAATGGAGGCTTCAGGCCTGCCATGCATTTTGCAAAGGTGGGCAAGTCCCATTTCTGTCTGCTTTTGAACCAGCTGCAGAACTTCCGTGAAGCCCAGCCTGCATTTTGAGCCCAGCTTTCTCTGCCCGTGTCCTGCTGCACCTGGAGTGCCCAAAAGCTGAACGGGAACGTTGCTTTTAACAAGACGCTATGGATTCACCTGAACGATTCATCTCAACAGAAAGGCCTGTCCAGCTTCTCTCAGTGATTCCTTTAAAAGTGAGAGGTTAACACAATTCAATCGAGCTGCCCTTCGTCTCTTAGAGAGAGATGCAGGCTTTGAACATCCCCAAGTGAAGTGGCTCTGGCATAAACCCTCCTCCTCCTCCTCCATCTTCCCTGACCCCTTCATCCCTGAAGGGATGCCACGTCCCCGCGCTGTGATCTTCTCTCTCGAGGCTGATTAGCTGGAGCGGGAGCACAGGGAGTTGAGAGCACCGGCTTCCTCGTGGCGACGCTTGATCATCGGTGTCTGCGAGTGCTCCCAATTAGCCTGCAAATGCTGCCTCCAGCTCACAAATACCTTAAAAATGAAGTTTAACGAAAGGCCACCTGCGTTGCCTTTCTTCAGCCCTCTCTGCCATATCAAAGCCTTCAAAAGTGGCTAAGGACAAGGTTTATTGCCTGGAAGGGCCCATCTGCGCATCGGCTTGTTAGTGCCGAGGCTGCTGCGCACGGAGTCGGGGAGCAGCCACCAGCCCGTGCCACCGGCCCACTTTCGGGGAGTGCTGGCTGAATATCAGTGAGGGCATCAGGCTGTGAAGTTCACCTCCCAGGGAGCCACCAAAGGGCCTTGCAAGCAGAAAGGTCGCCTGGTTCGTCTGCTTCCAGAAGAGCTGATTAAAGACTTGTTTCAGGAGCTGTCAGTACCCGCAGCGAGTCCATCCCTGCTTTCTCTCCCCTTTTGCAGTAATCTTCTGCAGCTTATCGGAGGGGGCTCGGTGGGGAGGAAGGCAGCAGCATGTATTTTAATAAATAACAGTTGTGAGGCTGCAGCTTGGTGAGGGATCTGATGAAGAGCCGGGAGGTTGGATGAAGGCGAAACAAGTGCCCAGGGAAGCAGCTTGGAGGAGGAAGCGGCAGTGGGTCCAAGGCAGCATCCTCACCATCGCGCCCCGCAGCTGGGAAACTGGGAACCAAACCTGCAGGGAAGGTTTGCAAAGCCCCTGGGGCTGGTGCCAAAGCCAGCGCAGCAGAACCGAGCTGCTTGTGCCTCCTCAGCCTTCCCTGGGATAAGTCAGTGTTCAAAGCATCTCCTGGGGTGCTGCCCCAAGCAGCGAGGCCAGCCCAAGGTCCTGTCGGCTGCGGGAAGGCAACAAGTCTGGCAGGGCAGCCGTATGTTAAGGGGTGTTTCTGCGCTGAGGAGGTTTGGGGCGGTTTTGTTCATCATGGTCACGGACTGGCTGCACACATGGCTCCAGGTGCGGCACTGACAGGCAGCTGGGTTCTGCTGTGCTCAGGTCAAGGTCCATGCAAGCAAGAAACCACCACTGCTGTGTTTGCATGGTAGGGAGTGAGGAGAAGCATTTGCACTGGGAAAACAGAAAGAATTATCTTCAGCTACTGGCTACAGCAATTTATCATGACTGTTAGACACATCTGATTAAAACAGCGCCAAAAACATTGGCAAGCATATCTGCCACCAAAATCAAAATGCTTCATGGTATTAACCCTACTTAATGGTTTTGGTTTTCAATTAGAAAAAGGGACAGGGAGGAAAATTCTGAAAATCACACATTTCCTTTTTTTTTTTTTTAAAAAAAAACAGCTCCATGTTTTTCAGTACACTTATTTTGCACTATGATCTCCTGTGTAGCTGTGAGGAAATTAAATACTTGAAAACAGAGCAAAACATATAAATTAAACCAAATATTTTGATTAGCTCAAAACCACTGACTTTTCCTTTTCTGAATAATTTCAAAATTAAACTTAAAAAAAATCTTATCTGAGAAGCCTCTTTAAAAGGGAATGTTTGGTATTTTGCAGCTCTTCTGTTGGGTGGACAGGTGCCAGCATGTTACCTTTTCAATGTTAAAAACACTTTTAGTGCATCCAAACTCCAGCTCTAAGCTATTTAGGAAAAAAGCATGTTTTTTTAGTCCTTCTCCATAGCCTCTCACACAGAAAAAAGCCCCAATTGTACCTGGAATTTCTTAGCTAGGATATAAATACTGTATTTAAATTATAATGACAACATTTATAATAAGTCTGATCTTTGAAGGAAAGGTGCAGCTGCCTTGGGACTAATTTTGTCCCCCACTCTCATCCCCCCATACATGAAAATGTGCAGGATTTCTCCATGGAGATAATCTAGTTTAGAAAGGAAAATCAATGTAATTTCCATGGGAGACCTCTTCTCTTGTTCAGCAGATTCTGTTAGTGCAGACACTTCAATGCTTCTTCCACACAACCACATTAAAACAGGGGGGTGGAAAATGAAATAATCCTTCTCTGAAGGTTTTATGGCGTTGCTTTAATGAGCCTGCCCTTCTGTTACCGCAGGAAATTGTAACACACATTCACTGGGAGCAAAGGGAGCCGGGGCAGCTGCAGCCGTGCGGGGAGAAGCCGCGATGGGTGCCACGAAGTCCCTCTGCAGTCGGAGCCACCGCCTTCCTGGGGGACACAGCCCCTGCCCCACAGCCGACCTTCCCCCGACCCACTGCGAGGTGGAACAAGGCTGGCTTACTGACCCGTACCTGGAGCCTGCGGGAACCCTCAGCCTTTGAGTGCGTCCACCAAAAAGTCCCGGAGACATCACGCAGACACTACCTTGAGGCTTGCACACAGACAGCAGGGGAAGGGGCTGGCACCGGGCTAGCAGACGTGCAGAACTCTGGCCAAGCTGGGCAAACTTCCCCCTGGGTTAAAGCAGACAGACGGCTGAGAAAGGTTTGTGCTGTGCTGAGCGCCCGGCTCAGCTGGGCTCGTTCCTCGGGGGGAATCAGTTGAGCAGCAACAGCGCGGCCACGGCTTTTCTGAGAGGTTCCTCAGGTGCACCGATAGGAACAGTAGGACCAGAGACACCAAATCCCCTTGTGTCAAAGACATTCTGTCTTAAACTTCTGCCTCAGGGCTTTCTGCACGTTTTGTATCTTCTCCGTGATCACCGTGTCACTGAGGTGATCTCCAAACTTCTGTTTCAACAGCACCCTGATGATTTTGATGCAGCGTTCGTCCATCATGGGCTTTGCCTCTCGGAAAGTGTTGCCCCTCCGCCCCGTGATGGAGTGGCTCTGGATGTAGTCGGACGTGAAGAGCTTGTAGAGCAGCGTCTTGCAGGCTGTGCTGATCTTCTGGTCGAACCGGATGGCCTCTTTGAGTTGGTCCTTGGTGTAGCCATTGAAGAGCTCTACCACCTCGCCCGGCTGTCGGTGGGGCTCCTCCTGGAAGGACAGGGATTCCAGCTGCTGCACCTTCTTCTTCAGAGAGATGACATCCTGTTGGAGGTCCAAGACCATCCTCTCCAGCTGCTCCATCTTCTCCCTGAAAAATTAAGCCCAGAGTAAAACGTGTGCAGAGGCAAGAAGGAAGACACTACCATGGCTCTTGCTGAAGGTCCCTGCCAGAACGCCAGCCCACCCAGCTATGCCTGGGCGAGGAGCAAGGCAGGAGCAAAGAAGGATGTGGTCAGGACTTTTCAGAAGCTCAGAAATATTCAGAGTTTAACTCTCGACCCCACCTTGTCATGCATGCCTGGAGACTTTGATGGTCAAATTTCTTTTCAGTTTTAAGGAAAGATATAAGCCCTGCAAGTCCCAGGAGGCACGTATGATATGAAACAATGGACACACAAGAAATGACAATACAAGTGCTGTAACATGATTTTTGGCACGATTTTTGGTGCCTGTTTCTTTGCAGTAAAACTGTTCCTAGTAGCTACTTCATCACTGGGTACTTGTCATTAAAGTGACGGATAATAAAGCAAGCAACACGCAACCATGTTCAAACATGATAGGTGTCATTTTGATGGTTATAGGTAAGAGCTTTGTGGCTTCTGCACTGTTTTAGAGCCTTCTTGTGTCTCTGAGCCCTACAATCAGAAAGAAACACCTGGCTCTGATTATATTGAGATTCAGCAGCTCTTGGTTCTAAAATTGCACCATTTTGTCACCCAGCTGTGGTCTCAGTGTTCATTTCTGTAAATGAGGAAAATACAGTTAAGAACAAGTGCCTCCTTTTGCTAATTACCTTTCCATTGCACCAGGACCAATTTTTTTCTGAACTCTCTCGAAGTCATCCGTCTCTTGCAAAGCATCTAGCGTTCGCTCTTCACAGCTGGAAGAAACAAGCAAGCTGAAAGCACTGCCACAAGCTTCGTGTTCCTGTTGCATTCATTCCTGATGAGAATTATCTGGAATTTAAGGGTTGACAGCAAAGTCAACTCTGGTTTCATTTACAGCAAAACCAAATGGACTGAGAGGGAATATCCACAGTTCTCCATGTGGACACCTCCGGAGCACCCCTCCCAAGCTGAGGAAGCCCCACACACAGAGTGGGGGAGCTCCCACCCAACCCGCCAGGACCAGGATGCCAGGGCACAAGAGGATCACTTGCTCTGCAGTATCAATGTACCCACACTAACTCCCAATATCCCCAGTGTTTTGGGTTTATGTCTACATTAGCATCTGTCCAGCCTGCAGCACCAGGACATGGGACCAGATTGGACAGACCCCACCACATGAAATTAATATATATGGCATGAGATATTCGGGGTCCTCGCTGTGCTGTTAGGTGTTACCTGTTCAGACAGATGTGTTGCTGGCACTGGGACAAGATGCCATCTGACTTTCTCTTCATTGCCAGGGCAACGTAATCTAGAGGCAGGGACAGGGGACAAGCTGAACAAGCCGGCTGTTGACAAGGTCAGCACCTGAATCCCTTTGTCTCCAGAACAAATTATCTTAGCACTCCTGCTAGATTACATGGCAACACATTATTCCCTTTGCATAAACAGAATGATCCAAACATGCTTTCCAGGACTGAACAATGGGGATTTTGTTTTTAGAAAAGGTGGTATCTCCAGGGCTTCTTCTGTTTCCATCACAAAAGACACAGTGGGCAAGGCAGGAAGAACCAACGTGTCCCTGGACCCCGCTGTTAGTCAGCAAGTAGAGAATGCACCAGTGTATTTCTATAATTGCTTAGTGAGGGCACTAGCGGATGGAAAAGCTGGCAAACAGAGAGGCAAACCGGAGAAGGCTTGGCTAATCGAGCGACAGGGTTCGTGGGTGTTTCACAGTTATTCAGGCAGGCTGGATTGTTTTTTTTTGGCTTACAGGGAAAGAGCTGCTAGCCCAGGAGAAATCATTAGTGCCTGGTAGAGCAGATACCATATGCTGCTGTACGTGCATCTCCCTTTAGACAGCCCTCCTGGAGGAGATCTCACAGGTGGAAAGGACCAGAAAATTTCACCTCTAACCCTCATAGACCTGGAGCAAAGCAGAGGTCTCCTGGCAGCCACACAGGTTCCCAGCCCAGCCCACCTGCCAGGAGATGGCTAAAAGTCAATGTCCTAATTTACAGCCACGGTTACCTCTGGTAGTGGTGCCAGTCCTGTCCTCTTCACCCTGGGAAGTCCCCGGCACAGCCAGGGTGACAAAAGGGGACGGGGGGGCGAAGGCGCTGGTGGGGTGGGGTGGTCCCAGGGCACGTCTCTCCTTGAGGATGGAGGAGCTGCCAGCACCACAGGGCAGGCTGGCTTCGGCTGCCCGCAGCAGCGGCTTGGCAGGGTAAGTCTGGTCACCATATTTCCTGGCTGCATTCCCCAGCGTCCATTTTGGGAAGGTTTTCCTGGATTTTTTTGGCTGGGGTGGCATCATGCTGTGGCTGGCCGGTTCGTCTTCTGAAAGCAAGGTGGACACTCGGGACGTGCAATGGGGTATCCGCGTTGTGTATCCCCCACCTCCCGCTTGCTGCTATTTACCCGGGTGGTAGGGCTGTGAAGTTTGTGATGGACAGCAGCTTCCCACCCAGAAAGCCCCAGTGAAGGTAGAAAGGTGCAATCTTCAATTCCTTTCTCTCCAAAACAATCATCCCGCTGTATTAAAAGCTCCAAAACAAAGATGCTACTCACTTAACTTCTCCAGGAGCTGTCTATCTTCCAGCAGCTTCTTCTCTAGAACATCCTTATGCTCTGTAGGAAGAGAGGACTGTTCAACACTGAACCCATTCTCCCAGCATTGCTCCCAGGCAGCCCCAAATTGCACATCCCAAGGACGGGGGTAGCACTCACCACTGATGCCTTCCACCGTGCCCCAGTAGAGCCCGCTGAAGCCAGGGCAGCGGGCCAGCACCTGCTCGCCCACCGCGTAGAGGTGGAAGGGCTTGCGGGGCTCCTTGATGTTCTCGATGTTGATGACGCGGCTGCCGTCGGGCCAGCTGATGAGGACGTAGAGCTTGGCCGACATCGGGGCTGCCCAGCTGGAGCAGGAGAGCAGCAGGGGGGCATCACCGCGCAGCTTTGTGCTCGGGAGGATTAGCAAATGAGGCTCTACCCGAGGCTGTGAGCCCCATAGGTACAAAATATTCCTCCCTGCATCTTTTCTAACAGTTATTTCTCTTTCCCCTTTCCCCATTCCTCCCCTTCTGTGCTCATCTTGTCCTCAATCCCTTCCCTGGGGGGTTGTCCTGGGACTGATCAGGGCACAACCCCCCGTGCTTTTAGCGTCCCCCAGTTCAATGTGAAGAACTGCAGCTCCAGCCACGCGCTGTGTCACCTGGGTCAGGCAGGAGCTGCTCGCATGTGGGATGCATTGAGCAGGCCCTGGACAAGCCAGCGAGCAGAGACAGGCTGGTTCCTCCGTTGGTGTGAACCAGCACAGCTCAATTGACTTCACTGGGGCTGTGGCAATTTGCTGCAGAGGAGGAGCAGATCTGAGTGATATCAGGGCACTACAGAAAAGAGACTCTAAAAGACCCAGGTGTATTCCAGGAAATGATCATTCCTTTGACTGTACAGCTATTTCCTTCAGTAAATGTCAAGCTGCTTTGATAAGGAGGACAACAAATTACCTCCATTTCACACAAGGGGAAACTGAGGCACGGAGCCGTGAAGGAGACATCTAAGGCAGCCAAATAGTGGAGCTCAAGGAGCGGGTCCCCTGGGTTTTGGCCCACTGCTCTGCTCACCGAGACACCCTGCTTGACCCTTAGAGCTGAACCCATTGGAGAAATGGGACTGCTTGGCAACCAAAGGTCAGCCAGGCTGGTGGTGGCTTTCAAAGCCTCCCAAGCCACAGGGACAGCTGAGGGCCAGGCTCGGCAAGGATTTCTTTCCAGGTTTCACCCCACACATCACAGATGAGCACAAAACCCAGCAGGGACCAACCTCCAAAGCTCCCGAGGGCCCTGGCAGAGCTTCACCTCAGCCCCTCCTGCTCTGCTCTGCAGCAGTGCTTGGCAGAAGGGTTCTGGGGACTGGGGCTGAGCCCTTGTGCCAGGCAGTGCATGGAGGATGACCACGGTGGCCAAAGCCAATGGCAGGGAGCTGGGGTGGGAAGGGGAGCGGTGCAGCTGGGACAAGCTGGCTGGACAGGCTGCTACGACCCAATTTATTGCAATCTCTCATTTTGCATCCATATCCCCATTAAAGTTGAGCCTGGCTGTGATTCCCCTCACCTGGGAGGTTCGGTTCACCCTGGAGAACTTTCTCCTTCCCCTTCCCCCCCTCCACCATCCATCGGCTGCAGCAAAGCTGCTTGCAGGAGCCGTAGCACTCCCCGAACCTGCCAGCCTGCCCTGCTGGCACAGGCTCACATCTGGCTCGCTCCAACCATTTTTTCCTGACCGAGACACGCCAAGAGGTTTATGTTTATAAGAAAGCACCATATGCCAGTTAACCACGCGGTAGTGGCTCGCTCCCCACGTCCCCTTCCCAGCCACAGAGGCTGGATGCTCCGCAGCCCAGCCTGTAGCCTCAGGAAGGGTACAGAGAGACCAGGCGAAGTGGGATACACGGATAGCTGAGACTTCTCCCTCCCCAAAACACAGCTGTTTTAAAGAGCTCTGTATTCCAAACAGCAAACAACCCCAGCCCCCAAAAGCTCCCTAGAGGAGTTATCCTTTCTTTAACATTTAAAGAAAAAAAAAAAAAAAACACTGATCTTCACAGCTGCTGCTGCCCCTTCCTGCCCCACTTACCAGTTGCTCATTTGCCTTACCGAACGCAACAAAACTACACAAATGCACAAACAGAAAAAGAGAGAAAAAGAGAAAGAGAGAGACCAAAATCCTGATAGCAACAGAGCCCCGTCCTTGCCTGGTTAGCACTGCTCCAGGTGTTGAGTCTTGCAAAATGTCTCCTGTCTATGCAGATCTCAGCTGCCTGCTCCAGGAGAGGAGGTGACCGGGCAGTCCTTTGCCTTGGGCTCGTCCCTTCCCCACAGTTCCTTGTCAGGTCTCCTTTGTCTGGCTTAGAAAGCTCCCACCTGCTGTCCCCACTGCATTCCA